>CM039736.1:72183434-72577623 GCA_022539455.1 Dendrobium nobile
TCAAAACAATTTTTTTAAATGATTGATTTAATTAGATAACATTGATTTGAACGAAAAAGAGATGATTGATACTGCTTGTATATGATCTTCATTTCTTTATTTTTTTTTATTAGCTGCACACTATAGCACTACCACTACACTAAGGCTTCTTGTGGGATGGATTTCTTACCGTTTCTTAAAATAGCATTTTAGTATAAAAATTTTAATTTTTAAATCAGAAATTTTTTTTAAGAAGCAATAAAAAAGCTGTCCCAAATGAAGTCTAAGGCTTCTTCTGCTTTCTAAAATAATTTTTTAGTATAAAATTTTTAATTCAAAAAAATTTTGTATTAAAAATTGCTTTAAAAATAGTACAAAGTTGTCCCAAATAAAGCTTAAATATCTTTATGAGTGTGGTAAGCGAGAAATTATTATGAGGACACCGAACTATTCAGAGATGAATCATGAGAATGCGCCACATCATCTGATATACAATGATACACAATTACGATACATAGACATGTTCTGGTTCACCTCCGGACGTCATTCGTATCCCCACTGAATAATTTCACGTAGTAAGCACAAGTAAAATATTTCATGTAATGATGTTAAGGCATCGAATCATGGGCCTACTCCATATATTCTGAATTTTAATATGCTATTTTCTTAAAATAATCTTAAAATAATATATCATATATTATCTAGGCTTGGATATTTTTGGACAATCTTCTAAACTAGTTGTGAGACTTATTAAAGCTGGTTAAAGATAGCTGAGCATGGCATCTTTTAGTCATATGTGTTTTTATAAAGAGTAGTAAAATATGTTGATTTTTAACCAAATGAAAAAAGAAAAAAACATTGCTAATAGTAAATAGAATAACCACTATATGTGATTTTAGGATGTAAAAATTAGCTATATTTTAAAGTGAACAAATTTATGAAGATATCCATATCAAAGTTTTGATTAGGATACAAAATTACATTGGGATGAGATTCAAATTTCTGAATTTATATTAAAATTAGTACAATTTTAAATATCCTATTACCGACGATCAACCAGTCGGTTATTTCAGCCGAGCTAACCGACAGATCTTCCTCACATATTAGGCATCAGAATTTTCGACGGAACTATTAAGCAGGAAAAAGTATAACAATTCATCATATTGACGTTTTCAGTGGATAATCCGTTGGCTGCTGGAAACCTATACCAAAAATAAAAAATTAGTCATTTTTCTCAATTATTCTAGAACACAACAGTCCTGAAAAACATAAATATATCATCCTTATATTTCAACATTGAACAAAAATACTAATACAATATGTAATAAGACATTTCATTACAAAACAAGATTATGCAATTACCAAAATAGTTATAAAATAAACTTCAAGTCCGTTACACAATAAAAGTGGACAATAAAATGTACAAATATATAGTAATAAAATATCCATTAATAAAAAAAGTTAAATCAGAATCTGTTTTGTCATTCTCCTCCTCTATCAATGATGGTTACTTTCCACTGAACTACTCCCTTAGTCTCTATAACTTTTTAAATATCTTACTTTGTTGCATCTACATCTGCATTTGCATGCCAGCTTGTAATTTGTAGACTTGATCTAGTTCTGATATTAGGGCGGCCACCTATTGGCTATACAAAGTCTTATGGCTGCTTGTTGAGAAGGTAGAGCCACAAGAGATATGCCCCTTGAATGCATAGGCTTACGAGCCTAAACCAGAAACCCATCCTTTATGTATTCTACATACTACTTATGACCAAGTGCAGTAGTCGGAATAATATACAAATCCCTTAGAAGATCCCTCACTTGCTCCAGCCTGGCTATCTCAAATCCATCTATACTGTTCTTACAAAAGTTAATATAAGATAAATTAATTTACATGTGATACTTAAAATTTTAAACTTCTATACTCACGTAAGCTTTCCTTGCTCACTCATCCATTCATTGTTGGCCCTTGTGCCGCTTATGGGCATGACTATGTAACTCAATAGCGGCCAGTTCTCTACCCAGCAACTCTCTATGTAATATGCTCACATTAGTATTCATAATTAAATAAATTATTAAAATCTTTTTTTTTTCTTTGAATAATCCAATTTTGCTTGATCATAGAGGCTTTATTTTGCTCTAAAAATATCCAAACTGAGCTCAACATATTAGCTGTTTTATATATAACCTAGTAATAGAAATATCAACAAATTTCTAAAAAACATGTAACAAATGGTATGCTTTTCTTAAGGCAGCTTTTAATTAAGATGTTCCCGTATCATTTTTTTTGTTTGTTTATGTATGTATACTCATATTTTTTATTTGCTTTTTAGGTTAGATGATCTTCTGTGTATGTGTGTTTCTCTCAAAAAATTTCATTCTAAAATTTTATCATTTGTATTTTTCGAATTTTATTTTTATTTTTGAAGGTCATGATATTAAAATAATCTTTGGTCATCTAAAATGATCAATAAATCATATTGGGTCTACTATCTCCTTTGACTAAATAGACTAGAGATCACAAAAATATGAGTGTTGCATCCTGGAGTATTCGTGGCGGTAGAGAAATATAAAGTTTAGCATCTTAGCGTTGTACAAAAATCCCATTCAGATAAGAGAAAGGGTCTAGCATTTATGAGACACCAAGATTTTTACATGAAAAACCCCTGAAAATGGGGAAAAACCACGGGGTCTAGCCCAGTTTGAATGAATCCACTAGTATAGCAGTTGATTACAAATGAGGCCCTTCCTTGGGGGAAGGCCTTAGTTTGATGTACATCTTATAAAGTACATTACATGATGTGAATACAAAGAGTTACTATTGACGTGTTCATTTGGTCGGGAGGATCGCTCGTCGGTGGACGACATAAGTCGGAAGGACCGTAGTCGGCGAGTGACAGAGATCGGAAGGACTGTAGTTGGTGGGCGATGTAAGTTATAAGGATCGTAGTTGGCGGGCGACGGAGGTCGGAAGGACTGTAGTTGGTGGGCGACGTAAGTCGGAAGGACCGTAGTCGGTGGGCGACGGAGGTCGGAAGGACAGTATTTGGTGGGCGACGTAAGTCGAAAGGACTGTAGTCGGCGGGCGACGGAGGTTGGAAGGACTGTGTCAGGTAGAAGTCTAGCAATTGATAGAAATCCAGCATCGGATAAATGTCCGGCAAAAAATCTAACGACGGATAGAAGTCCAGCGTCGGATAAAAAGCTGGCGACCAGCGGAGGTCCGGCATCGGGTAGAAGTCTGGTGATGAGCGAAAGACCGGCGTCGGGTAGAAGTCGAACATCAGTCGGCGGCCGGGATGAACTCATGCGTTAGATTGTATTCGGGCAAAACTCCAGAGTCACTTGGAGATCGGGCGGAATTCCGGCGTTAGTTGGAAGTCGGGCGGAATTCTGGCTTCACTTAGAAGTCGGGTAGAATTCCCGCGTCCCGTGGAAGTCGGGCAGAATCTCGACAGTGGTCGAGGAGGAGTTTCTTCCCTCCTAATCTTCTCTTTTTCCTTCTCTTCTTCTCCTCCTCCTTCGGTCCCCTCTCAAGAGAAATGAGAGGTCTATTTATAGATATTCTGGAGTGACATGGTCTGTAAATAGGTGAGAGATCAGGGACTAATATGGAGTGGTTCGATGGACGGCCAATATTGAATCCCTTGATCATGGATCGTTCATCAGAGATTTGAAGGACTTAGTCATGTTGGAGTTTAAAGATCTTGGGCTCGTTGGATTTGTCTTGTCGAGCCGCTCGATTCGACTATAAGCTCGTCATGTTTGAAAATCATTTGGTAACTCAAATTGGGGTTTGAACATTCCAATAACGCTTTGGGTCCTTGATTTGGACTCATTTGAGCTTAGATTGAGTCGAATTTGGTGTCGTTCGGTTCGTATTTCCGAGCGCTCAGTTCGACTGTAAGTTTGCTGAAATCAGAGATCAGATGATCCTAGATTTAATTTTTGAAGTTTCCAACTTGATTTTTGCCTCGAGATTCGTGCCCGATCAAGATAATTTCTTGATGCCACATCAATGAGATAATAGAAATAGAGGATCTTGATTGGGTTTATTATCATTCCTTTCACCATCTGCTTCAAACTTAGGATGATAAATTTTATCGATGCCAAATTTACTTATAATATATGCTTGATACTTAGAGCACATCCAACGACTAGCCAAAAAAAAAAATTATCTCTCATTATCAGGAGAGATAATTAATCTTAACGGTTTAAGCCTATGAATACTAATGTAAGTATTACATCCTTAGTTGGCGGGCGACAGAGGTCAGAATGATCATAGTCAGCAGGCGACAATGGTCAGAAAGATTGTTGTCAAGTGGAGGAGGTTAGAAGGACCGTTGACGGGCAGAAGTTCGGTGTCAGGTAAAAACCGATGACGGGTAGAAGTCCGTCGTCTGGTAGAATTCTAGGAATGGACATAAGTATGAAGACGGGAGGAACTTTGGCGTCGGGTAGAAGTCCGACGAAAGTTAGCGGAGGGGCAAAACTTCGGCATCAGTTGGCGTTCAGGTAGAACTCCCGTGTCGGTATGCTGCCGGGTGGAAGTTCGGTGGTGGTCGAGGAAGAGTCTGGTGACAAGAGATCTTTTTTCCTTTTCTTCTTTCTTTGCTTGCTTGGGCTTCCTCCTTCCCCCCCATTGGAGGGAAGACCTTAGCTTGATGTAACAGATATATATCATATAAAGTGTGTTATATGGTGGAAATAGGAAGAATCACTATTGACATGTTCGTTTGGTCATAAGGACCATAATCGATAGACGATGGAGGTTAGAAAGTTCATTGTCTGGCGACGAAGGTCGGAAGGACAATAGTCGGCTGGCGACTAAGGTTAGAAGGACCATAGTCAGCGGGTGACAGTGGTCAGAAAGACTGTTGTCAGGTGAATGACGTCAGAAGGATCGTCGACGAGCAGAAGTTCGGTGTTATGTAGAAATCTGACGACGGGTAGAAGTCTGACATCTAGTAGAATTCTGGGAACGGACATAAGTATGAAGACGGGCGGAATTCCAGCGTCGCATAAACATTCGGGGACGGGCGGAAGTCTAATATCGAGTAAAAGTCCGCTGAAAGTTTGGTGATAGGTAGATGTCCGGCGACGGGCGGAACTTTGGCGTCCGGAAGAAGTCCGACGAAAGTTGGCAGCCGGGCAAAACTTCGGCATCTGTTTGAGTTCAGGCAGAACTCCCGCATCGGTATGCTGCCGCGTGGAAGTTCTATGAGAAATGAAGGATCTATTTATAATTTTCTGAGAGTTGCAAGACTATTAAATAGAAGGAAAATCAAGGGTAAATTGAGAGTGGTTTGAATGGACAATCGATGTTGAATCCCTTGATCATGGAACTTTTATTGAGCATTTGAATGTCTTAATGATATCATAATTCAACGATCCTAGGCTTGTTGGATTTGTCTCGTTGAGACGCTCGATTCGACTATTTTGGTAATCCAAATTATAGATTGAACCTTCCAAGTGCGCTTTGGGTCTTTGATTTGGACCCTTTTGAGCTCGGATTGTGTGGAATTTTGTGTCGTTGTGTTCATATTTTTGAGACCTTTAGTTCGACTATAAGTTTGTTGAAATCAGAGTTTAGATGGTCTTCGATTTAATTTTTAAAATTTCCAACTTGATTTTTGCCTCGAGATTCGTGTATGATCAATATAATTTTTTGATGATAGATCAATAATAATAATAACAACAACAAGCTTTTATCCACTGTCCCATTAAAAGCCAAATTCTCATATAAATCTAATAAAGAAAGATCATTTCTAATACTTTCTAACCAGTTTTTTCTAAGTCTACATTTATCTTTTTTAACATAAGTCATATCTAAAATACCTACTTTCCCAACCGGGTTATTGGAAGGCCGCCGTTTTATGTGACCAAACCATCTAAGGTGACTCTCTCTAATCTTATCTTCTAGTGGAAATACTCCAACATTTTCGTGTATATGCTCATTTAGTATCTTATCTCTAAGAGTAAAGCCACTCTTCCACCGGAGCATCCTCATCTCTACAACAATTAATATTATGCTTCTCTTTTAAAGGCCAACCTTTTGCACCATAAAACATTGCACGTATCATTGCCATCTTATAGAATTTTCTCTATCACACGACATGCCCGATGCATTCCTCTTCTTCCACCATCTAACTTGAATTCTACTAATAATATTCTCATCTATTTCACCATCACTCTGAACATTAGACCCAAAATATCTAAAAGATGTGCTCTTATTATTGACTTGATCGCCCAAAATCACAATTCCCCTGCTAGAACTATTATTCAAAAGAAATTGTTTGATAGGGAAAAAAACTTTGGATTGCAATATAGTTTATCGCTTTTGATCAAGTTGGCATCAAAGCAATAAAATATCTCTACATGATCTTTACTAACTGAGGACATCAAAAGACCAATGCAGCTCTGTTCTCCTAACAGTACACTAACTCTCAATGATTAAAATGTGAATTCAATCGAAAAAATATTGTATGGACAATAAAACAACCGAATGAATTCTTCTATACTGAAGGCGCGTTTTAATTGGTCGACTCAAATTCAAAATCCTTATAAAATCAAAATCACACTATTCTGTCCTCAGCCAACCCTTCATGCTTCATCTCCCCTCTCATGCTCCATAAAAAAAAAAATTTCACGTCATTTTCTGAAGACGCAGTTGCAGTGGGAGTCCAAATTCTTCCCCTCCACTGAACCCATTAGAGCGGAACAAACCAACCTATGCCTTGTGTTCTAAAGGCATGTCTCCTATGTTCCCGGCACAAAATTTTCCTATTTAAGAAGTAGCTCTGCTTGCTCTCTTCAAGCACCACTGCTTAGTTTCCTCCGAATTGCTTTTCATCGTCTTCTTCTGTCTTCTTCTATTCTAATTCTCCTTCTTTTCTTCTATGGAAGGCAATAGGAAAGTCATGAATTCTCACTTACCTCCTGGTTTTCGTTTCAATCCAACAGACCAAGAGCTCATCAATTGTTACCTGACTCAGAAGGTCTCTGCTTCTTTGCCTTCAGATTGGAATATTATAGCTGATATTGACCTCTACAAATTCAATCCATGGGATCTCCCTGGTGATTAATCACTTCTTCATCATCTCAAATTGATTTTTTTTTTAATCTGTAAATCTAGCCGGCCATGAATTCATTGTTGTAAGAAGGCCTGAAAACCAAAAAAAAAAAAAAAACTGAACATTTTTTATTTTATTTTGTTGCAGGCGAGGCTTTCTTCGGCGAGGGAGAGTGGTTCTTCTTCAGTCCTCGAGAAAGGAAGTATCCTAACGGTGTTCGGCCTAATAGGGCTGCCGGGGTGGGCTATTGGAAGGCGACTGGTACAGATAAACCTATTTTGAGCGCTGGCGGCACCCACTGCATTGGCGTCAAGAAAGCTCTTGTCTTTTATAAGGGCCGGCCACCGAAGGGCATTAAGACTGAATGGGTTATGCATGAGTACCGTCTCTTGGATTCGAAAATTGCTCCTTCTCAATCACAGAAGCAGAAGAGCTCCATGAGAGTAAGCAGCAAAAGTTTTAATTTTGAATGATGGTATAAATGGAATAAGCTAATGTTAAATTTGATGGCTTTTCTTCTCAGTTGGACGAGTGGGTTCTCTGCAGAGTAAGACAGAAAGGAAACCTCCCGGCTAAAAGTGAGAAATTGACTGAGACCTGCAGCCCAACAGAGTCTGCTTTCACTGTCAGCGTTCAAAGTCAAGAGAAGCAGGAGGAAGAGATGAAAACAACCAGCTTGACTTACTGGAATGAAAACCAGCTTCTTGGCTACCCTTTCGAGTCTCACGAGAAAAGGGAGAGCATAGGGGAAGTATTAGACCCTGCTTTCTTAATGAGAAATTCACCACTTGGGGACGGCTATGAATATTTCGACGGACAACAACAACAAGGTTCTTCGCCGGCGATTCCTTTGGTGTTTGGTTCAATGAAGAGGAAGCAATCCTTTGATGTGCTTGATGAGCTGATGCTGCTGCAGCCTGGGACGAAGAGGTTGCAGTGCTCAGTAGATGGGCTGTCGCTACCGGCGGAGTCGGCTTCAATCAATCAATGGTTCCCAGAGCTCTTCCTCTGATGATACAGAAGAAGTGTGGAGAACTCTGTGATAAGATTGAAGAGATATGTTTGGGTTTATGTTTTTGTTCCTTCATTTGAGGTTTTGCTGTAAATTCAACTGGCTAAGAAAGGGAGAGAGGATGCTTGTTCAGGTCTTCATTCAATACTAAATTAGCTGGGTAAATAATAATAGATCTTGTGAGACTTCCATTGTAGATGATCATGATCTTGTATGCATAATGTCGAAAAAACAGTTTGCTTCTGTCGTGTATAAATAAATTTATTTCATCTATTAAAGATTTGGAGCTGTTCATTCTGTAGTTGGCTTCCAGGTGGCTATTATTGCTACTCTAAATTTCTATCTCACTTATGTTAACGATCTCTTATCTGATTATGCAAAGAACAGCTGGAAGGAGAAGCAAATGCAGCATAAGGTTTTAACCAAGGGTAACAAAGACACCCAAAAATACGTAAATGCGTATAGGTTGGTTGCTTCCCATAAAGATTTTGAAACGGAGATTTAAGGGCGGTAGCTTTGGAAGGTAAGCGATTAATCAAATAGTTAGCTGTGGCAAGCGCATCTGCCCAAAACTTATGAGGAATGTTTGATGCATGTAAAAGAGTGCGAGTAAGATCCAACAGATGTCGATGCTTGCGCTCAGCCAACCCATTTTGTTCAGGTGTGTGCGGGCAACTGATCTGATGAAGAATGCCGTTGTCCTGAAGAAACATTTTAAAAACGGTACTAGTAAACTCACCTCCGCCATCGGATCTAAAGATTTTTGGTTTAGTGGCGTGTTGATTTTGAATTAAGCTGCTAAAAGATTGAAACTTTTTGAAGGTTTCTTGTTTAGAATGCATAAAATATATTCAAGAGAATCGCGTAAAATCGTCAATAAAAATGACATAATAGCGGTAACCATCTAAAGAAAGATCTGGAGCGGGGCCCCAAACATCCGAGTGGATAATCTCAAATGGTTTAGACGTCACCGAATCACTATTATTAAAATTGAGTTTGTGACTCTTTGCCACATTACAAGAAGAACATAAAACCGAGACATTAATATTTCTAAAAACAGGAATAGTTTTGGAAAGAAAACTAAGAATCTGGCGGTGAGGGTGGCCTAGCCGGCCATGCCACTGTTGAGCTGAAGACAATGTTGTATGCAGGGCCGTCGGTTTCTGCCATTGTTTGGCCGGTATGATGTGATAAAGACCTTTATAGAGATGTCCACGAAGAAGAGGTCGTTGATCCTTGATATCCTTAATTTCAAACCCATTAGTATCAAACGTAATAGAAACATAATTATCAGAAATTAATTTTGAAACAGAAAGAAGATTATGGGTTAAAGAAGGAACGTGAAGAATGTTACTCAAGCGGAGCTTACGATTAGTATCCGATAAAGGTAGAAGACCTTGTCCGGAATTTTGTATGGGTTATGAAGACCCGTTTGCAATTGACACAGAATCTTGGCCTTGATAACTAGTTTGATTATGAATGTTTGAACTGTCCGGAGTAAGATGCGATGATGCTCCGGAATCAAGAATCCAATCTTGAGTCGGATACGAAGAAGGTTGAGCCATCATAGCGCGTGGTCCATTGGTGATTGTAGGAGTGTACTTGAAATTGCAGCGGTGCCAGCAATTGATGGCGATGTGTCCGACTTTGCCACAAATTTGGCAAGTTGGCCGAGTGGTATTGGGAGTAGAATTTGTTGAATTTGCTGCTGGAATAGCTGGCCGAGAATTGCCATTGAAATTCTTGGAATATCTTTTGGAGCTACGACCGTGACTTTGATTGTAAGACGACGCGTGAAGAGCAGTAAGAGTAGACCCGGTATTAGAGTCTTTAAGAAGATCTTGATTGATATGGATTTCTTCGCTGCAAAGCAAAGAGTACAAGTTGTCAAGATTGGAGGGAAGAGAGGATGTGCGAATAGCCGTTTTGAACGAATTGTAAGTTGACGGGAGTCCGTTCAGGATGTAGAGCACAATGTCTTCCGGATCAACCGTGGAGCCGGACGCCGCGATATTGTCAACGATGTTCTTGATTTGTGAAAGATATTGTTGCATGTTCATATCTTTCATTTGAATGTGGTGGAGCTCGTTCTTGAGTTGAATAACTCGAGAACGGCTCGTAGGTTGAAGACGACGTTCAAGTGTCATCCAAACATCATGAGCAGTGGAAGACGTGATTACGTAAGGAAGAATTGCCGGAGATATGGTGGAAAACAACGCCGAAATCAGATTGCTGTCAACCAAAGACCACTGGATGAATTCTGGAGATGTTTCGTCGGGAGGCGGGAGAATCTTGCCGGTAAGATGAGCAGCATACCCGTTTGCTGTGAAGTTTTGGAGAATTTGAATGCGCCAAATAGCATAATTGTCCACCGTGAGAGGATGTGGAAGAAGATTCTTGATATTAGAAACAAGAAATTTGAGGGTTGCCGGAATTGAGAGATTGGAGGAAGCACCGGCGAGTGCAGAGGAAGAGGGAGGGAGGGAGGGAGGGAGGTAGAATCTTGATCCCCCATTGTTGGCTCTTGATACCATGTGAGGAAAGCCAAGAAAGGAAAGCAGGGAAGAACTCGGATACAGAGAAAAAGGAAAATGAATTTTATTGAAGTGTATGAATGAGTACAGAACACAATATATAACTAAAACAAGGTAAAACCGTAAATACACTTAAGACAGGATTATTAATAATGAACCGCAGGTTAACAATAATATGTAAGGCCTTTGGCATGATTTTCTCTTCTATTCTATGGGCGAGCTGAGTATGAATAGCAGACCATTAAACAACCCCAAGCAAACACATACTAACTATTAAGTGCACTTAACAGTAAACATTAACGAAGACAAGTTTTGAAGAGAGTTTAAATGCTGAAGTGACTTATTTCTATCATTCAAAACGATCAGATCAGTCTTTACAAGCAACACTTCTGCGTTCAACTTTGGTTTTACACACAATTTGTGCATTAATGCGTATAATTGACTTCTTAATTTTTATAATGCATGTTTGGCTCTTAAATATGAAAAATTATGTCACATATGTTAACGATCTCTTATCTCATAAGGGGCGGATCCAACCTTTTTTCAGGGGAGGCAAACTTATAAATAATTGTTAGCAAATATGTCAGGGGTCCAAGGGGGTAGCGCCTCATGGCAGGGTTCGACTTGCCTGGTCAAGTTGCGAGGTCAAGGGGCAGCGCCCCTATGAGGGTTTCTGGGAGCAGCGCCCCAGAACAAATTTTGATTTACTATTTCTCTTTATATTTGGTTCATTGTTCCCAAACAATAACACCTCTACACAAAACGTTTAATTATACTGGGAGCAATTGCCTTAAGATCAAAATATTTTAAACTTTTTAGGGGGGGTTGCCTAAAAACCCTTATAATAAAGATTAAAAAATAGATTGGAGGGAACAAACTGCCTAAATAATTGTATAATAAAAAAAAGTTTTTTAGGGGGGTGGGGGGTTGGGATTGCAATGGTTTAGATATCTGTATGATGCAATTTCCGATTGTTATTAATCCTATACATAGAAGCTTCTAATTGGGGAAGACGCATATAAACTACCTAGCTCCTTGAAAAACTATCTAAAATGGAATTTTTATTGCCTCAGGTTACCTGATGTAGAGATACATCAGGTAGCCTATAATATATCGCCACGTGCTCTTATTCTTTATCGCGCGGCCCGACGACCCAACCCGGAACGAATATGCTCGGTATTGCTAGGTACTACTCGGTATTTGCTCGGTATTGCTAGGTAAAATACCGAGCAAATACCGAGTAGTACCTAGCAATACCGAGCAAATACCGAGCAATACGCGAACATAGTAATCCTGGATTCGTTCCGGGTTGGGTCGTTGGGCTGCGCGGTAAAGAGTAAGAGCACGTGGCAATATATTATAGGCTACCTGATGTATCTCTACGTCAGGTAACCTGAGGCAATAAAAATTCTCTAAAATGTCCCTGTTTTTAGAAGTCTCAGCATTCGAATGAGCAGTAGAACAGAGAAAGCTAATGGCAGAGAAAATCTGTATTCATTTCCTTTTTTTCCATAACCAACAATGAATGGTGTACAAACCGAAGGAGTGATCAATGTCACTATAACGCAGCAGGTATTGTTTCTCATATCAGAGAAGTGGTGAACCAAAATAATAATTATTAAAAAAATTTTGAATTAAATTTTTTTGTACTAGAAAGCCGTTTTATAATACATTAAGAAAGCCACCCCAAAGGGAGCTTAAGACTTCGTTTGGGATGGCTTTCTTACTGAAACTAATGATTCGATCTTAAAATTTTAATTGTTGTACTAAAACTCTATTTTAAAAAACAATAAAAAGTCATCCCAAACGAATCCTAAATTTTCATATCATTTTCACCTCTTGTTAACTTATCACCTCCCTGAAGCTAATGATTCGATCTTGAATTGTTAGCTTGTTCTGTTTAGTTAAGAAACCGAGCATTAGTAAGAGATTTATGTCTTGTTTGGGACAACTTTCTTACTGCATCTTAAAGCAACATTTTAGTACATAATTGTTAATATTTTATCTAGAAATTTGCTTTAAGAAGCAGAAAAAAAGTCGTCCCAAAACTAAGCCTTAGTAAAATCTTTAGTTGCCATATGAGGCACAACAATCTTCTTAGATTTGACACAATTATGTATAAAATGAAAGTTGATTTGAATGTATTTAATTTTGATTTTGACTTAAAACACATGATTAAATGCAAGACAAAGAGCTAACACATTGGCCCAGAAGAATTTAGTAGGTTATCCACATAAACGTTAACATCATAAAGTAGCAGCCATAACCAGAGCTCTATACTCTGCTTTTGCAGAGGATCACGCTACAGTGCTTTGTTCCTTAATATAAAAAAAAGATTAGTACTGCCTAAAAACTCTGCAGGATATAGATATGAGTAGTATCTTGAACAAGAAGAAGTAGATATAGATCAACTTTTCTTGCTTGAAAACCAAGCTAACGAAGATGAGAGGTAAAAGTTACAATTTTATTGATGGGGAGCTTGTTTGAGATCATAATTGCTTTCTTAAGTGACAAACAATATCTGATTTTTGTGGATCTACAAGACAGAATATCGACTCATTTGAACTATGTTGTAGAGCTGCCAATATATAAAAAGCATTAAATAAATCAAGTTGTGTATTAGGCCAATCATTTGTAGAGGTTAAATTAAGAAATACTTTAATGTTTGGACTTGCTGATCACCAATTGAACTATGGATCTACCAATTGTGCCATATGAATTTAGCTTTATTTTATAGGTCTATTTGTAGCCTATGATGTTCTGAGATGGAGTTGATATGTTAATTTCAACAAAGGATTTGTTTGGGATATACTCTATAACATATATAAATTCAATTATGAATTGAGTTAAATGTATGCTCTATTTTATTAGTTTAAGGTTTTTTTTTTACACTCATATATAGATGCTTATATATGTCACTATGCAGTCATTATATCGATACACCTAAGTAACACGGGATGCAATTATTAACACACTCTTATACTGCACCTCAAGCACACCGCAACTCCATCACCATCAACCGTCAACGAACCTGCAACCGGCGCTCCCCACTTCCTCTGCCATCTCTGATGCCAACGGCTCTGCCGTCAACAACCAAATACATCATGAGCAAACATGCTCATCTTACCTTAAATACAACACCATTGTAACAGCAATGTGATAACTTGAATTTAAGATGAATGAAATGCATTCTCCAATTCAGCTTCTCTATTTTACTGTTTATCTTCTCTAATCTTCTCATTGCAGGAAGCTTTCAGCAATGATGGGATATAAAGACCTATTTTATACTTACAAGGAGAAAAATGCATATCGAATATACAAAATAATATGTATACACCAAAGCAACCATAGAAAGTTAAGATTAAATTTTAAATTCATTGATAAATTCAAGTAGACAGTACATCTAAACAATAATATTGATACAAGCAAATGAATGTAGATAGGACGGATGATAGGAAGAAGTTACCTAATCCTCATACTTAAAAGCATAATAAACTACAACAAAATATAAAATACCAAAAACTGCTAACTGCTAGTAACACTATTCTTGAAGTGACAGTCTGCTAAACACTCTTGTCGGACTTGTTGTAAAAAGAGACAGTGCGTGAGTTTGATAAATTAAACTTAGTAACTCATATTTATCAAAACATAAATAACAAATGATTGTAGCATGCAATATGAACAATAAAAAAGTGTGAGTAGCAACCTATAATCACTAAAACAAAGTAGCTATGAAATATGTCATGATTACTATAACAAATTCTTTTAATATGACAGTTTATATATCAATTAACTACATATGCTAAAATATTTTAATGCTTACAAATGCATTACACTAGATATCCTTGTAGCTTAAAATGATTTAACAACAATTTATTATTTTCAATTTCAATCCAATATATATTCAAATATCCAATGCATATAACTATAATCGGTTTGTCAAATACTCATCTTTGGAAAGATAAATACCAACAAAAGAAAGTCTAATGATTTCCTATAGAGTAGTCACTCTGGGGGCCCGTCGGCCCCGGCTAGCCAATAACCATCAGGGTTCTATCGACATACACAACAATGCACAATAGTATATTATTTTCCAAAAAAAATTTCATAAGCATTTTCAATAGGTTTTATAGTTTCAATATAACAAATGTTATTTCATGCTAAGATATGATTTGCCAACATAATAATTTATTGCATTCAATAAGAGCACGTGCTTGAAAATATTAAAAATGATATACAAGAGTTTATGAAGCAATAAATCAAGAATGATCTATTTATGAATATTCTCAATTCATTTTGAGCATATGCGTAAAATAAAAGAATATACAATGACATGACTGACAATATATCTAATATACAAAGGTCTTATATAAGAAACAAGAATAATGCCCTTAACAAAGAAATGTATGATTATCCCAAAATAAATAACAATAAATTACTTTTAGGCAAATGACACGAAACTCCAAGCCAACAAGATAATCAAGTGACAGCGCTACGAGGCAATGACTAGAAGGTGATCCTATAAACAAGAATCATGTCAATGCTTGAAACATAAGGTTTATAGGGTTAGATTAATTTGAACATTATACATTAATAAGGCTTCCTTCCTAATCAAGACAAACTAATAATAATAATAAAATGATAAAACTTAAAATCCCCACCAAACAAAACTAGTTAAATGATGAAAGAGGAAAACATGATTAAATAGTTTGATAAACATGAAGAAGAAAATAAAAGAGCGAGAGAATAGAAAATCGAAGATGAAGGAGCTTACTATTGAAGGAGAAAAAGAAAATTTTGAAGAAGGTACTTGCTGATTTTGCCAAATAATCAAATTGTGCTTGTCAGGGAGAAGAGTGAGAAAGAGGTTTGGTGGCTATTAAGAGGCAAGGGAAGGAGAATAAGCAATGCCCTAACCTCCAACCCTTCATAAATTGAGAAGAGAAGGTGGGAGAGTGGAAAAAAATCATACATAACGGGATAATGAAATCCCAAAAATTTCATGGTTGGAGAGTATAATAGTGGCTGGGGATTGATTGGGCTGTTCGCATGTGAAACAAACGAGATAGGGCGGTTCGCTCGCATGCGGGACCTTGGTCGCTGCTCGAGTTGCGCACGTGAAAGGGAGACCAGATCGTAGCCGGCCCGGTTCGAGCGTTACACATGAAGGAAATTATTCGTATAAAAATGAAAGAGAAGAATAAACATCTTTTTGAAAAGAATCGTAATGCTAAAAACCATGATTGAGAGGATAACATCCTTGTTAAAGCAAAAATTTATCTCTGGATGATATTGACTAAGAGAAGATTAAAAAAAAAAATCCTCTTCTGCTGCAAGTCTACTGTTACAGGAAGTGCTCCTGGTCTTCTGCCAAGCAACAAGTCTCATGATAACACTTCGTTTTCAAGCTCAGAGAACCTTCCCACTTTCTATGAACATTGCTTCTATCAACCACAAAAAGTCTAAAACCAAGAATATAATTTCTGCAATGAACCACAATAGCTTAATAAAAGACCAAATTTTCAGTAAATAATTGCATGCAATATGTTTTTTTTTTCGTTTGCGTCATGTAAATTTCAAAAAGCGATTTTCTTCAATCAATTAATGTGCCTTGCCGGTTCACACTCGCATACAAAACTTTTTCATTGGGCATATCGGCAGTTCAGCTAAAGCTTGTTCTTTCTGATGTCCTCACTCATTTCTCTCATTCCCACCTTCGAAAGCCTAACCAAATCCAAACCACACCCAACCCTTCATTCATCAGCTTCACTTGCATGCCACGTGGCATTTCATCATTCAAAATGCCACGTGTCATTTGCTGAAGATGCAGTTGGGGTTCAAACTCTTATTCCAATAATATCCAAAAAAATTCAAATAGGGAAAAATGTTGACCTCCCAACTAATAATCCCATAGGAGCCAAAAAAGCAGGCCTGTGCCTTGTGAGCCAAAGGCTTGCCCCGTATCTTCCCAGCACAAAAATTCCTTATTTAAGAAGTAGCTCTGCTTGCTCTCAACACGCACCACTACTCAGTTACCTCCTAATTGCTTCATCTTCTTCCCTCTTCTGCTGTATTTCTCCTTCTTTCCTTTCATGGAAGTCAACGGTTTAGTCATGAGTTCTCAGTTACCTCCTGGCTTTCGTTTCCATCCTACAGACCAAGAACTCATCAATTGTTACCTGACAAAGAAGGTCGCTGCTTCTTTGCCTTCAGATTGGGATATTATAGCTGATATTGATCTCTACAAATTCAATCCATGGGAGCTTCCTGGTGATTAATCATTCCTTCATCATCTCCTAATTGAATATTTAATTGGCCGGCCATGAATTCATGAATGCTTTGGATTTTTTGTATAAGCCAATGTGCTAAAGTCATAGTTTTGTAGCCTCATCTTTTTTTGTTTTATTTTGTTGCAGGCAAGGCTTGCTTTGGTGAGGGAGAGTGGTTCTTCTTTAGTCCTAGAGAAAGAAAATATCCTAATGGTGTTCGGCCTAATAGGGCGGCCGGGGTGGGCTATTGGAAGGCCACCGGTATAGATAAGCCTGTTTTGAGCGCCGATGGCACCCACTGCATCGGCGTCAAGAAAGCTCTCGTCTTTCATAAGGGCCGGCCACCGAAGGGCACTAAGACCGAATGGATTATGCAGGAATATCGTCTCTTGAATTCCAAGATTGCTCCTTCTCAATCTCAGAAGCAGAAGGGAGGATCTATGCGAGTAAACCTCAAAACTTTTATATGTTTAATTTTGTACGATTAGACTTCTCAAGTACCTCCTCTTCTTTCTTTTCTTTCATAAGCTAATGTTAAAATTTTGGCCTGATTTTCTCAGTTGGACGAATGGGTTCTCTGCAGAGTAAGGCAGAAAGGCAACTTGCCAACTGCAAGTGTTGAAGAAGCTGAGACCTGCAGCCCAACAGAGTCTTCCTTCACTGTCAGTGCTCAGAGCGAAGAAAGGCAAGAGTTGGTGATGAATAGTACCAGCTTCCCTGACTGGAATGAAAACCAGTTTCTTCGCTACCCTTTTGAGTCTCACGAGGAAAGGGAGAGCATAGGAGAAGTTTTGGACGCTTCTATCTTCATTAGAAATTCGCAACTTGGGGGCAGCTACGACTATTTCGAGGTAGAACAAGCTTCTTCTCCGTTGATTCCGTCGGCGTTCGGTTCCATGAAGAGAAAGCAATCCTTTGATTTGCTTGACGAGCTGATGCTGCAACAATCTAAGAAGAGGTTGCAATGCTCCGCAGATGGGCTGTTCTCGCCTGCAGAGTCTGTTGCAATCAATCAATTCTTCCCGGACTTCTTCCTATGATGACACAGTCTGTGTTGAGAATTTATGATAAGATTATGGAGATGATTATGTTATCATACAATTATGACCAAGGTTGGGATTTTTATTTTTTTCTTCATGATTTTTGGCTTTGGCTTATGAAAGGGAGAGGGAATAGTTGTATTGAGAGATCAATTGGGCCAGGTATTCATACAACTGTGAATGAGCAAAGGAAATGCTCTCTAATTTCTTCATGGATCAAGATTGACTTAGCCATTGTAGATTATCGATCATTTATGTATAATTTGTAATAAAATTTCTGTTTTGTTGTATATGATTGAAATTTATGCTATCTACAAGAGATTTGGAGTGTTCATTTTGAAGAGTTGGCTTCCAGGTTGTTTTTATTGATTGAAATTAAGCTGATATGGCTTTCATTTAACATGATCAACTATGAAATTTTCAGGAAAATAGTAGCGCATAAAGTGTTAACTAATGGTCTGATTGGGATAACTTTCTCATTGTTTTGTCAGATAATAATCATAATTTTAATTGACTATTGATTTCTCACTGTTTTTAGAAATTTTTGCAATAAAAAATAACTTTTTATAACCAAATAGTTAAGTTAATTTCTCCAAAGCAACTTCTCAACAAATTATATTAAAAATTAGAGCAATCCTAAATAGACTCTAAATATAACAATTTCAAAGCTGATACGTCTTTTAAATTTTGTGAAGTCTTTGTTATAACAGAGTTTGTACATTCATCCATATAATTGGCTCTAAAACTCTTAAATGTATATAAGAATTAACTATTTTTCTCCATAGTTTTTCACTTGGAATTCTCCCAAAATAATACTAGTTGGTATTAAGCTCTGATTTTTTTCTTTTCGGCCATAATTTCAAGATGATTTTTTAAATGAATTGTTAGAGAATATACCTTAAATCAATATTATTACAATATATTTTCTGTTGAATTAAATATTTAATGATAAGTTTAGCATGTACTGATATTATCTTTTGATATAATATTTATTATTATATTTATTCCATAATTATTTATGTAACAATAATTTAGTATAGAATTATATACAAGAGAATTGAATTAAGGATAATAATAATCTAAACAAGCTCATAATTATTAATTAAAGTTGAAATCAATAATTAAATAATATTATTATATATGGTCTATTAACATTAAGAATGGAATAGACTTATCCGAATTATTCGATATGGAGATATTAAAGATGAATGTACTTTATATAATATGATTATATAGAACCTGACTAGATAAAATTTGAAATTTCTAATAATTCTAATTTAACTAGAGAGATTGTAAAATTAATCATAGAGATGATCATATATAAAATATATTAATTCTGAAATATTAATAAACTCTTATTTATGACATTTGATTTCTTGATTTACTCAAAAATAGTTTGGAAGACATAATTCATATTTTAGAAACACAATGAAACAAATGGTTAAAACTGTTAATATATTATATGGAATTCATTCCTTTCAATATTAAAAGTTAAAAAATTAATTTGCTTGAATAATTAATTCAAAACTTGAATAATTGAGCACTTAAATTTTGTGATAAGATCACGAAGTTTATTGTTCATTATAGAATTAATTGGAATTCAAGGATCAAGATATAATTACTGAGGTGACATAATTATCTAGCTCTAATTATAATTTTTTTATAGAAGATTATTTTATATGTAATGATTAAATCAATTGATAATTTAATTTTTTAAATTGAGTAAATTGTACTATAAATTCAAGAGTGTAATTTCATATTTATAATAGAATAATAATGAAATTAAAAATTTTAATTTATTATTTTAAAAGTTAAATTAATACTCAAATTTATTAAGGCTTGAATTATAGGTTCATAGATCCCTTCTTCATCACCTTAGTACTATTATATATAATTGAAACTATTG
The DNA here is from genome assembly GCA_022539455.1 of Dendrobium nobile. Classification (NCBI taxonomy): domain Eukaryota; kingdom Viridiplantae; phylum Streptophyta; class Magnoliopsida; order Asparagales; family Orchidaceae; genus Dendrobium; species Dendrobium nobile. Next base: position 72,203,248 of record CM039736.1, read on the forward strand.
TTAATAATGAAACATAATATAAATCTTAAATTATGATTATATTAGTAACAACTTTATATTTTAAGAACACTTTTTATTTATATTATATAAAATTTCATGAGAAGATGATGTGTCATTAAAGATAGACACTATAGAAAAATAGCTTATTACCGGCGGATTTTCGACGAATTATTTATAAATATTTCTAACAAATTTTTCGACGGATTTTCCGACATATTATTAAAATCTCTGAAAATATAATTTATTCGTAATTTAATTCATTAATAATTTTATAGTTTATTTTAATTAATTATTAATTTAATAATATATTTTAATTAATTATTAATTTAATGATATATTTTAATTAATTGTTAATTAACTAATTTATTTTGTTTATCAATTAAATAATAAACTTAAATAAATAAGTTTTAATTTTAATAATATGTAGGTTTTAATATAAATAAAAAAATTTATTAATTTAAACAATTTTGCATGAACGTTGAATTACTAAGACTGGGGGGGGGGGGGGGGGGGTAAGTTCGATTCCCAGGGCGGATAGGCTCCCGGGCACGGGTTGCCGGAGCAGACTCACCTGGACGACCCGTTGGGCATTGGTTGCGGACCCGGATAGCGGGCTCACCTGGGTGCCTGCTGGCGGCTGGGCGCGAGTTCCTGATCCGCGGGGAGTGGGTGCGCGAGTTGGAGCGGCTGGGCGTATGGGTGTTAATTTGGGTCAACGTGTCGGGTTCGGGTCAATCCCGACTGGACCCGGATGTAAATGAGTCAACCTGAACCCGATATGTTTAGATGAACGGGACAGAAAATTGAACCTGGACCCGACCCGTACAGGTTGTCGGGTTGATCCGAAATAACCCGACCAACCGATTTTCTTTCCAACGCGGGCAAGAGCAGCTCAGGCGCGACTCGCAGACCTTGCGGTGCATGCACATCCATGCGGGTGAGCAGGCTGAGTGCCGCACCGTTAGGGCACTGGGGTCTGGGGGCCTAAAGCGAACCGCGCGGGACTGAGTCGATGGGATGGGATGACTGGCAGAGTCGCAGAGAGCTGGAGAAACCCGTAGCGGGCCTAGCGGCGTAACGACGTAGGCATGATGAGAGTCACGCGACCGGCCCTACGCGTGACGGCTAGGAAACCTGACATGACGCGACAAGACGAGAGTCGCGGGTTTTCGGGTCAACCTGAACCCAGCCCTTTTTTTAAACGGGTTGAAAATCCAAACCCAAACCCAGCCCATTTCACAAACGGGTTGACCCGAACCCTGATTTTTTTGGGTCGGTTTCAGGTCTAGTCAATTTTTGACACCCCTAGCTGGTGTGGGTTGCGGACTTGCAAGAGCAGCTCAAACTGGGCACGGGTTGCGGAAGCGGGCTCACTTAGGCGGCCCACTGGGCGTGGGTTGCGTGGAGCAGGCTCACCTACGTGAGTTGTGGACTCGGACTACGGGCTCACCTGGGCGCCTGTTGCCGGCTAGGCGCGGGTTCAGAACCTGCGGAAGTGGGGGCACGAGTTGGAGCAGCTGGGCGCGGGTTGCGGACACGCAGGAGCAACTCAAACTAGGCACCCTGGACGGGAATTTTTTTAACCGTTTATTTATTCCCTCGTTTCTTTTCCGCTGGGAAAAAAATTTCCCTTGAATTTTTTGCAGCAGAAAAGTTTTCCGACGCTCAATTTACTGTCGAACACGTTTTCGTCGGAAATCCGCCGAAATCAAAAAAAATTTCACTGGAAATACACAACTTTCCTGTAGTGAGAGATGATGACGTGTCATGATATTCCTCATTTTAATATAAATAAAAAAATGCTTCATGAATTACAAAAAATTTCTTATGAAAAGAGGTGTCCGAATTGAAAAGATATAAATTTTTCTTATAAATAAATAAATTAAGTTCTTCATGAGAGATGAAAGATGATAGATGAAAAAATTTAGTCTCTTTACCTTTTTTTTTTAAGGGTGAAATTATAAAATTGCATTAAAAAGAAAGAGTGTTTATCCATATATGATTGAATGTGCCCACTCACAAAAATATATTTTGTAACGTGATTATAAGAAGAAGACTTACAGTCTAGGTCAACATTTAAAAAAAGAAGATTTACGATCTCAATCAACATTTCAGTAAGCTTTCTTCTTTCCAGATTTTAAAAATAATTATTTATTAAGAAAATTAGATTTGAGAAAGTCTTAATTCAATTTTCTAAATCCTGATTTTCATTTTCGCTTTTATAATTGGATATAAAGATCCAACAATTTGTATCAGAGCCAAAGTTTATTTTTTATATACTGATTTAAACTTTATGGTTTATTAAAATCCTTATTCTATATGATAAAATTAAGCCGATATAGTAACAATTTTATTCATAAGATGAAAAATGATTAAATTATATATATATGATAGTTATGTAATTGCTGCAATAAATTATTGTTCAAAAATTTTAAAATTGAGTATTTATCAATTGTTATTTTAAATAAAATGTGATATTTAAAAAAGAGTTTATGAATCAATTTTTTATAAGTAAAAAAAAAAATCTTAAGTATATCTACATTTTACTTTGCTTCATTCTTCCTAATCATAATAATTTTTCTTTTTTGCAATCTCCCACATGAAATAAATCTAAATAATATTAATATATATACAACATCGGCAAAGTATTTTATTTTTCAATTTTTTATTTCTCAATCTTGATGGCCATTTTTTTTATACATTTATAAAATATTTACTTAAGGTTCGCGTCTAGGCATCTCTACCATCATTCTAGGGTTTACTGGGGGGCGTTCCCTTAGCAGCATTTGCCGCCAACTTGCTCAGGGAAGTTTTCTCTTTTCCATGTCTCTATCGTTCTTTCATCTTTTCGAGTTTTTTTGGTGTTTCCTGGTCGTATGGCGCCAAAGTTTTTATCTGGTTCCAATTTTTCTTGTTATTTCGCTGATGCATTAACTGGTTTGCCATCTACTATATGTTTCCTGGAGCTTAAGTCTTATTCTTACCGTGGTATGCCTTCACTGTGGATATCTGAGGATGAAATTAGGGCTATGTCGGCTCCCTTCCAATTTTTGCTTATTGGATTTTTCCTGCAAGGCGTCCTAGTTTAGACTCCATAAGGAGATTTTTTTCCAATTTGAAACTTATAGCTGACTTTTCTGTCATTCTGCTTGATTTTTCACACATTCTAGTGAAGCTCTCGAATGAACTTGATTACAGTCAGGTTTCAGTCATCACTTGTATCTGGTTTACAATTGTTATATGAAATTAATGAAATGGACTCCTTCTTTGGATATGTCTGTTGAATGCCCAATTATTCATATTTGGATCTCTTTTCCTAGTCTTCACCCTCGTCTCTTTAACCCGATAATTCTTCATGCCTTAGACTTACATTCCCCCCTAGCTTGGCTACATACAAAAGGTTGAGATGGAGGTTTTCCTCCAGTTTTGTGCTCTTTGTCAGTCTATTGGCCATGCTGGGGGGGAATGTAAGTCCAAAATTGGTGTCCTTCTTACAGTTCCCCTTAAGCCATCTTCATTTGTTTTTGTTTCTGGGGGGGGGGGGGGGGGGGGGGGGGGGGGCATTTCTCACTGTTTTTAGAAATTTTACAATAAAAAATAACTTTTTATAACCAAATAGTTAAGTTAATTTCTCCAAAGCAACTTCTCAACAAATTATATTAAAAATTAGAGCTCTCCTAAATAGACTCTAAATATAACAATTTCAAAGCTGATACGTCTTTTAAATTTTGTGAAGTCTTTGTTATAACAGAGTTTGTACATTCATCCATATAATTGGCTCTAAAACTCTTAAATGTATATAAGAATTAACTATTTTTCTCCATAGTTTTTCACTTGGAATTCTCCCAAAATAATACTAGTTGGTATTAAGCTCTGATTTTTTCTTTTCGGCCATAATTTCAAGATGATTTTTTAAATGAATTGTTAGAGAATATACCTTAAATCAATATTATTACAATATATTTTCTGTTGAATTAAATATTTAATGATAAGTTTAGCATGTACTGATATTATCTTTTGATATAATATTTATTATTATATTTATTCCATAATTATTTATGTAACAATAATTTAGTATAGAATTATATACAAGAGAATTGAATTAAGGATAATAATAATCTAAACAAGCTCATAATTATTAATTAAAGTTGAAATCAATAATTAAATAATATTATTATATATGGTCTATTAACATTAAGAATGGAATAGACTTATCCGAATTATTCGATATGGAGATATTAAAGATGAATGTACTTTATATAATATGATTATATAGAACCTGACTAGATAAAATTTGAAATTTTCTAATAATTCTAATTTAACTAGAGAGATTGTAAAATTAATCATAGAGATGATCATATATAAAAATATATTAATTCTGAAATATTAATAAACTCTTATTTATGACATTTGATTTCTTGACTTACTCAAAAATAGTTTGGAAGACATAATTCATATTTTAGAAACACAATGAAACAAATGGTTAAAACTGTTAATATATTATATGGAATTCATTCCTTTCAATATTAAAAGTTAAAAAATTAATTTGCTTGAATAATTAATTCAAAACTTGAATAATTGAGCACTTAAATTTTGTGATAAGATCACGAAGTTTATTGTTCATTATAGAATTAATTGGAATTCAAGGATCAAGATATAATTACTGAGGTGACATAATTATCTAGCTCTAATTATAATTTTTTTATAGAAGATTATTTTATATGTAATGATTAAATCAATTGATAATTTAATTTTTTAAATTGAGTAAATTGTACTATAAATTCAAGAGTGTAATTTCATATTTATAATAGAATAATATTGAAATTAAAAATTTTAATTTATTATTTTAAGAGTTAAATTAATACTCAAATTTATTAAGGCTTGAATTATAGGTTCATAGATCCCTTCTTCATCACCTTAGTACTATTATATATAATTGAAACTATTGTTAATAATGAAACATAATATAAATCTTAAATTATGATTATATTAGTAACAACTTTATATTTTAAGAACACTTTTTATTTATATTATATAAAATTTCATGAGAGATGATGTGTCATTAAAGATAGACATATAGAAAAATAGCTTATTACCGGCGGATTTTCGACGAATTATTTATAAATATTTCTAACAAATTTTTCGAAGGATTTTCCGACATATTATTAAAATCTCTGAAAATATAATTTATTCGTAATTTAATTCATTAATAATTTTATAGTTTATTTTAATTAATTATTAATTTAATAATATATTTTAATTAATTATTTATTTAATATATTTTTAATTAATTGTTAATTAACTAATTTATTTTGTTTATCAATTAAATAATAAACTTAAATAAATAAGTTTTAATTTTAATAATATGTAGGTTTTAATATAAATAAAAAAATTTATTAATTTAAACAATTTTGCATGAACGTTGAATTACTAAGACTGGGGGGGGGGGGTTTTGTAAGTTCGATTCCCAAGGCGGATAGGCTCCCGGGCATGGGTTGCCGGAGCAGACTCACCTGGACGACCCGTTGGGCATTGGTTGCGGACCCGGACAGCGGGCTCACCTGGGTGTCTGCTGGCGGCTGGGCGCGAGTTCCTGATCCGCGGGGAGTGGGTGCGCGAGTTGGAGCGGCTGGGCGTATGGGTGTTAATTTGGGTCAATGTGTCGGGTTCGGGTCAATCCCGATTGGACCAGGACGTAAATGAGTCAACCTGAACCCGATATGTTTAGATGAACGGGACAGAAAATTGAACCTGGACCCGACCCGTACAGGTTGTCGGGTTGATCCGAAATGACCCGACCAACCGATTTTCTTTCCAACGCGGGCAAGAGCAGCTCAGGCGCGACTCGCAGACCTTGCGGCGCATGCACATCCATGCGGGTGAGCAGGCTGAGTGCCGCACCGTTAGGGCACTGGGGTCTGGGGGCCTAAAGCGAACCGCGCGGGACTGAGTCGATGGGATGGGATGACTGGCAGAGTCGCAGAGAGCTGGAGAAACCCGTAGCGGGCCTAGCGGCGTAACGACGTAGGCATGATGAGAGTCACGCGACCGGCCCTACGCGTGACGGCTAGGAAACCTGACATGACGCGACAAGACGAGAGTCACGGGATGCGACTAACCGGGTTAATTTGGGTTGACCCGCGGGTTTTCGGGTCAACCTGAACCCAGCCCTTTTTTTAAACGGGTTGAAAATCCAAACCCAAACCCGGCCCATTTCACAAACGGGTTGACCCGAACCTTGATTTTTTTGGGTCGGTTTCAGGTCTAGTCAATTTTTGACACCCCTAGCTGGTGTGGGTTGCGGACTTGCAAGAGCAGCTCAAACTGGGCACGGGTTGCGGGAGCGGGCTCACTTAGGCGGCCCACTGGGCGTGGGTTGCGTGGAGCAGGCTCACCTACGTGAGTTGTGGACTCGGACTACGGGCTCACCTGGGCGCCTGTTGCCGGCTAGGCGCGGGTTCAGAACCTGCGGAAGTGGGGGCACGAGTTGGAGCAGCTGGGCGCGGGTTGCGGACACGCAGGAGCAACTCAAACTAGGCACCCTGGACGGGAATTTTTTTTAACCGTTTATTTATTCCCTCGTTTCTTTTCCGCTGGGAAAAAAATTTCCCTTGAATTTTTTGCAGCAGAAAAGTTTTCCGACGCTCAATTTACTGTCGAACACGTTTTCGTCGGAAATCCGCCGAAATCAAAAAATTTCACTGGAAATACACAACTTTCCTGTAGTGAGAGATGATGACGTGTCATGATATTCCTCATTTTAATATAAATAAAAAAATGCTTCATGAATTACAAAAAATTTCTTATGAAAAGAGGTGTCCAAATTGAAAAGATATAAATTTTTCTTATAAATAAATAAATTAAGTTCTTCATGAGAGATGAAAGATGATAGATGAAAAAATTTAGTCTCTTTACCTTTTTTTTTAAAGGGTGAAATTATAAAATTGCATTAAAAAGAAAGAGTGTTTATCCATATATGATTGAATGTGCCCACTCACAAAAATATATTTTGTAACGTGATTATAAGAAGAAGACTTACAGTCTAGGTCAACATTTAAAAAAAGAAGATTTACGATCTCAATCAACATTTCAGTAAGCTTTCTTCTTTCCAGATTTTAAAAATAATTATTTATTAAGAAAATTAGATTTGAGAAAGTCTTAATTCAATTTTCTAAATCCTGATTTTCATTTTCGCTTTTATAATTGGATATAAAGATCCAACAATTTGTATCAGAGCCAAAGTTTATTTTTTATATACTGATTTAAACTTTATGGTTTATTAAAATCCCTATTCTATATGATAAAATTAAGCCGATATAGTAACAATTTTATTCATAAGATGAAAAATGATTAAATTATATATAATGATAGTTATGTAATTGCTGCAATAAATTATTGTTCAAAAATTTTAAAATTGAGTATTTATCAATTGTTATTTTAAATAAAATGTGATATTTAAAAAAGAGTTTATGAATCAATTTTTTATAAGTAAAAAAAAAAATCTTAAGTATATCTACATTTTACTTTGCTTCATTCTTCCTAATCATAATAATTTTTCTTTTTTGCAATCTCCCACATGAAATAAATCTAAATAATATTAATATATATACAACATCGGCAAAGTATTTTATTTTTCAATTTTTTATTTCTCAATCTTGATGGCCATTTTTTTTATACATTTATAAAATATTTACTTAAGGTTCGCGTCTAGGCATCTCTACCATCATTCTAGGGTTTACTGGGGGGCGTTCCCTCAGCAGCATTTGCCGCCAACTTGCTCAGGGAAGTTTTCTCTTTTCCATGTCTCTATCGTTCTTTCATCTTTTCGAGTTTTTTTTGGTGTTTCCTGGTCGTATGGCGCCAAAGTTTTTATCTGGTTCCAATTTTTCTTGTTATTTCGCTGATGCATTAACTGGTTTGCCATCTACTATATGTTTCCCGGAGCTTAAGTCTTATTCTTACTGTGGTATGCCTTCACTGTGGATATCTGAGGATGAAATTAGGGCTATGTCGGCTCCCTTCCAATTTTTGCTTATTGGATTTTTCCTGCAAGGCGTCCTAGTTTAGACTCCATAAGGAGATTTTTTTCCAATTTGAAACTTATAGCTGACTTTTCTGTCATTCTGCTTGATTTTTCACACATTCTAGTGAAGCTCTCGAATGAACTTGATTACAGTCAGGTTTCAGTCATCACTTGTATCTGGTTTACAATTGTTATATGAAATTAATGAAATGGACTCCTTCTTTGGATATGTCTGTTGAATGCCCAATTATTCATATTTGGATCTCTTTTCCTAGTCTTCACCCTCGTCTCTTTAACCCGATAATTCTTCATGCCTAGACTTACATTCCCCCCTAGCTTGGCTACATACAAAAGGTTGAGATGGAGGTTTTCCTCCAGTTTTGTGCTCTTTGTCAGTCTATTGGCCATGCTGGGGGGAATGTAAGTCCAAAATTGGTGTCCTTCTTACAGTTCCCCTTAAGCCATCTTCATTTGTTTTTGTTTCTGGGGGGGGGGGGGGGGGGGGGTTGCTGTACCTCAGCCTGGTGTGGTCTCTGTGGTTCACGCTCTTATTGTTAGCAATTTGGTTTTAATGCTTGAACCCAATACTTGTAGTAAGGATTATTCTGTAGCTAATCTTGATTGTAATCCTATTGCCAGTACTGTTGGGAATTGTGATGTGGTTGCTGTTGATATTGGGAAACATTTAGCTGAATTACCTCACCCTCCTCCCCATGTCTCTAGTGAGGTCATGTCAGCCACTTTGGATAATCCGATGAGTGGTGCTGTTGTTTTTAACTCTAACAATTTGGATACTATTTGCCCCCTTACGGTTGGTTCTGGCCCTTTGGTAGTGGCCTCTTCGAAGGGTTTGGATTTTGCTACTTGTGAGTTGAATCGATTGAGTCCCATGACTCTTCGGGCTCTGTACATTCTGTCTCTCACCTTAACCTAACACTTTGGTTGGTTATTTCTCTGCTCGTGTGGGTGTCTTTAATGTTCCTTCCTCTGTGACGCTTATTGTTCTTATACCCGGCCCTTTTGTTGAGGTTCATGCAGTGGCGGAACCATTTGGTGGTTAGGGGGGGGGCAATTGCCCCCCTCAAAAAAAAAATTTTTTTAGAAGAGTAAAAACAAAAAAAAAAATTTATAGGAGAGTAAAAAAATTTCTTGCCCCTCCTAAAAATTATTTTTGCCCCCCTTAAAATCTCTTTTATCCTAACTTGCCCTAAAATATTTATATATTTCTTCACATTTTGTTTTAATATTCTTTTTCATATTTTTCATGACAGTTTAATTACACCTTTTTTACTTAATTTTTTTTGCTTAAATTTTTTGTAAAAAAACTTTTCATAATATTAGATATATAATATTATTTTTTAATATTTAATTATTTTTTGCTGTATTTGCCCCCCCTCAAAATTGAAGCCGGTTCCGCCCTTGGGTTCATGTTAACTTAATTTCTCCTGAGGTTTTGTTTGCTCATGTGGGGGAGAATGTGAGAATGCAAATTGATTGGCTTCAAGGCTCATATGATTCCTCTTCGGAGGCTAGTGGGGAGGAAGAACCTGTGGAAGATTTTGTAATGCGGAATGACCGACCTGTTGTGTCTGTTACATCTCGTGGGAGGGGTAGGCGTGGCAGGAAATAAAGCTGGGTTTTTTGTTGTTGTAGGGGCTCTCTTTATGTGTAAGAGTGTTGTTTTTTGGTTGCCTTTGGCTCTTCTTCATGCCTGTTGGCACGTGCCCCCCCTCCCCCCTAAAAAAAAATTCTGTTAGGCTTATAGTATGCAAGGCTAAGTACAATAAATGTTTCTTATATTTTAAAGCTATTATTTTTAATTTCTTTATATATGTAATTTCATGTTATTTAAATATAATAAAAATTCACATGTTAATTTTTCTAATATGATAAAAATATCATGCATTTTTTATGTTATATAACTTTTATAAATATTATATAATTAGAATTTATTGGGGACAATTTTTTAACTGCTTTGCTATTAAGATAATAATAATATTTTTTTGCTATTGTTTTCTAGTTATTTTTTAAATGTTTTTTTTATAAAGGAAGTTTTTTTTACTATCAAAGTAGCTAAATTAATTTTCCTATGCTATCAATTTTTTTTTTACTGTGAGTTGTTTATTATTTATTATTTTATATTTAATATTCTACCTTTTTAAATAATAAGGGGGGGGGGGGGGGTGTTGCTGTACCTTAGCCTGGTGTGGTCTCTGTGGTTCACGCTCCTATTGTTAGCAATTTGGTTTTAATACTTGAACCCAATACTTGTAGTAAGGATTATTCTGTAGCTAATCTTGATTGTAATCCTATTGCCAGTATTGTTGGGAATTGTGATGTGGTTGCTGTTGATATTGGGAAACATTTAGCTGAATTACCTCACCCTCCTTCCCCTGTCTCTGGTGAGGTCATGTCGGCCACTTTGGATAATCCGATGAGTGGTGCTGTTGTTTTCAACTCTAACAATTTGGATACTATTTGCCCCCTTACGGTTGGTTCTGGCCCTTTGGTAGTGGCCTCTTCGAAGGGTTTGGATTTTGCTACCTGTGAGTTGAATCGATTGAGTCTCATGACTCTTCGGGCCTTGTACATTCTGTCTCTCACCTTAATCCTAACACTTTGGTTGGTTATTTATCTGCTCGTGTGGGTGTCTTTAATGTTCCTTCCTCTGTGACGCTTATTGTTCTTATACCCGGCCCTTTTGTTGAGGTTCATATTAACTTAATTTCTCCTGAGGTTTTGTTTGCTCATGTGGGGGATGATGTGAGAATGCAAATTGATTGGCTTCAAGGCTCATATGATTCCTCTTCGGAGGCTAGTAGGGAGGAAGAACCTGTGGAAGATTTTGTAATGCGGAATGACCGACCTGTTGTGTCTGTTACGTCTCGTGGGAGGGGTAGGCGTGGCAGGAAATAATGTTGGGTTTTTTGTTGTTGTAGGGGCTCTCTTTATGTGTAAGAGTGTTGTTTTTTGGTTGCCTTTGGCTCTTCTTCATGCGTGTTGGCACGTGCCCCCCCTCCCCCCTAAAAAAAATTATGTTAGGCTTATAGTATGCAAGGCTAAGTACAATAAATGTTTCTTAAATTTTAAAGCTAATATTTTTATTATTTTTAATTTCTTTATATATGTAATTTCATGTTATTTAAATATAATAAAAATTCACATGTTAATTTTTCTAATATGATAAAAATATCATGCATTTTTTATGTTATATAACTTTTATAAATATTATATAATTAGAATTTATTGGGGATAATTTTTTATCTGCTTTGCTATTAAGATAATAATCATATTTTTTTGCTATTGTTTTTTGGTTATTTTTTAAATGTTTTTTTTATAAAGGAAGTTTTTTTTAGTATCAGAGTAGCTAAATGAATTTTACTATGCTATCAATTTTTTTTTTACTGTGAGTTGCTTATTATTTTATATTTAATATTCTACCTTTTTAAATAATAATTTTAAAAAAATTTAAAATTGTCTATGTCGGTCCCAAGCCTAGATGTAAGAAGTTGAGGGAAAAAAAATTTAGCCCTCCCCCCCCCCTAAATATATTTTCTGGCTCCGCCACTGGCCTTTACTGAGCCTATTGGGTTGTTAACCTTGTGTTTCTTTGTAGCTTTTTTCTTTCCTTCTTTCCGCACTTTAGCTTGTTATAATCCTTTTTAAGTTGGAATAAATTCTATGTTTAAAAAAAAAAAAAAAATCTTGACGGCCAAAAGAAAAATAAAAAAATTAAAAAGCATGATTATCGTTAATCATAAAATTACTATTTAAATACATTTTTATTAGATAATATGATGAACATTAGAATGGACCCCACCCCTCCAATGTGTTCCCAAATTACAGCTGCCAGTTACATTTGAACAAAGCATATTTGACGCCAAAACAGGCGTGACAGACTTTTTCTTCTTTAAAAAAAGTTCAGATATAACGACATAAAACGGATTCTGCAGTAACCTCCAAACCTGACCTCCTCAATCTCTCCGCCATTGGATTTTCCCTTTGATTTCATATCTAATGTGGAAGAGCAGGTCAATGCCTTCTTTTCTTAAATTTAGTCTGGTGTTTCAAAGTTTTGACGATCAATTAAAAGATTTTGGACTCGAGCCTTAGATCATTTGCAATTGAACAGAATACATGTAATTGCCGTTCGCCAAACGATTCAATCGAATGCGCTTTCGTCTTCTGTTCTCTGGGAGTGAACAAGGCAGCGCCAATATTAGCGCCGTACTGTTTGCACACGCTATTTTTATGTGTTTGGGATTTGCCAAAAAAGGGCCTGAAAAAGGAGAAAGACAATTACTTTTAGCAACGTGATGAAGAAGCAGGCGAAATGAATTTTGATTGGAGACGAATTACAACATTTTGGAGGTTTACTGTATTTTGGAATGGAAAGTGGGTTGTTATGTTGGAGATGCACTTACATAAATGATGTGTTTAAATTTGACTTAATAAACCAAAATATATATAAAAAAGAGGAAGATAATGCTCCTTAATATATATTTATTATTTAAAATTCAGAATTTTATAGTGGATATTGATTGATTTTTTTGGTGAAATATTATATCTATATAAACAAATATATAATATATAAAATATTTTAAAATTTTGAAGGAAGCCATTACTTCCACTAGAAGCAACAGAGCTCTGCTTCCTATGAAGCAACAGAGCACCTTCGTTTAGAAAAAAAAAAAAATTAATTAATAATTTAAATCTTTTTCTATTAAACTTTATAAAAAGATATCAAAAGCTTGACTTTTAAGCATTAGAAATCTTTTATTTTTGAAATATTTATTTGAAAATTCAACTTAATTAATTTTTGATTGGATGGATCAATCAAAAGAAATTAAATAAAAATCTATAATAGTATTATAATTTAAATTAATTCATTTGAAAAAAAAAAAAGAATCCCTCAATTAATATTTTATATAAATTTTTTTCATAAAATATGATAGAGCTGTGTGAACTTGAGATATTATTTTTTCTCCAGGCTTAAACTTTGGCCGGCACGGGATAACCATTCTATTACAAAATTAAAAAGTGTCTGTTATTCTATATTTAAGCGCATTGATATCTATCTATGAGAACAGAAAAAAAATTATGATAAAAATATTTACATACTTAACAGTGAATAATTTACTTTAGCTTTTTTTTTTTTTTTCAATAATATCCACATTATTGATGCATTAAAAAATTTCCCACTTGATTGACTTGTGGCTGTTGAATTTATATATATTGTTAGGAGTGTGTCAATATTTGACATGACACAAAAATCTGACTCGAATCCGACATGAAAATTTTGGGTTAAACCCGAACGGATTTCAAAACGGGTTAGGTTCGGGTTCTCGGATTTGACAAGTTTTAAAAAACGGGTCAAGTTCGGGTTCACCCGGAAACTCAGAAACCTGTAGACCCAAAAATAACACAGAAATGACCTGGAAATGTGTTTGCCAGCTTCTGCTGCCCCGCCCTGCCTGCGTTCGAGTGATCGCGTTGCCCATCGTGTCTCTTTGCACGAGTCAAGGTCACGTCGCCATCTCATCTCCCGCTGTTGTCGCTACCCTGCCGCCATTGCCACTGTAGCGCTGTCTCTGACGTGCACTCGCATCTGCCCGTGTCTGCTACTCCGTGTCGCGGTGCCGCTGCCTTAATGTCATGCCGCTGGCGCCTTTACAGAGCTGCTGCAACTGCCATTATTATTGCCGGGTCTGCGGGTCAGGTCGAATCAACCCGATAACCCGTGCAGGTCAAGTTCGGGTTGAAAACCTTGACCAGTTTGCAAAAAAAGAATCAAGTTCGGGTTGACCCGTTTTGACTGGGTTCAACTCGGGGTCGACCCGAACCTGACCCATGATTCATTTTTAACACCCCTAATTGCTAATGAAGGTGAACAGAGAAAAAAAGAATTTTTATGAGAGATATCTTCATCAAATATTTAGTTGCATCGTTTAGAGGTATAAAAGAGTCGAGTCGAGCTCGAGTCAAACCTTCCTCGAGCTCGACTCGTGAGCCAAATATTGAGCTCAAAGTTGAGTCCAACTCAAAACTAGAGCTCGAGCATAACTCGCCACGAAAAACGAGCTTGTCAAGCTGCTCAGTTTCTCGTCCATTGCATGTTCAGCTTCACATCCTCCATTCCACATCCACCATTCCACGAGCCAATCCACGTCCACGTCTGCAGTTCTGTGTCCACTATTTCGTTAGCCAATTTTGGGTCCGCATCTGCCGTTCCGCAAGCCAATGAACTTTTATTTGGTCCGGTGCAAGGACCTAGAAGAAGGTTCGGTTTTGCCTAAAAAAGTGCAAATACCGAGTTTTTTGAAAAAATACCGAGTTTTTCAAAAAACTCGGTATTTGCACTTTTTGACCTATTTTTGCCTAAAACCGAACATTCCTTTACATCCAGTGAAAGGACCTAATAATTGCTCCAAGCCAATCCGCATTGGCGTCCGCCGTTCAGTTCTGCGTCTGCCATCCCTCTGTCGTTCAGCTTGACACAAGCGGCTCGAAGAGTAATAGAGTCGAGCAAACAGCTGTTCGAACTCGAGAGACCAATGAGCTCGAAATCCTGCACGAGCACGCGAGTTGAGCCCGAGCCGACTCACGAGTCGGTTACACCCCTAGTGTCACTCCCTTCTCACGAAAGTTTAAGGCAAGAAAATGAGGATAGGTTGGCCTAATTTGGACCATTTTGTTCGGCTTAATTAGTAAGGGTGTCAATATTTGACACGACTCGAAAACCCGACTTAAACCCGATCCGAAAATTTCGGGTTAGGATCAACCTGAACCCGAAACAGGTCGGGTTCGGGATCAACATTTCGTTCCATTTCAAAAATCGGGTCGGGTTCGGGTTAACTCTTTGACCCGAAATTGACCCGAGTTTGACCCGAAAACCCGATTTTGACCCCGCAACCCTAGATTGATCCGATTTTGACCCGGTTTTGACCCGAAAAGAGGAGATTGACCCGTTTTTTGACCCGAAAATTAGCAATTTTTTTTGTTGAAAATGGGTTATTCGGGTCGGGTCGGGTTGACACGGACTCGAAGCGGGTCAGGTTCGGGACCAGGAAATCGACCCGTTTTAAAAACAGGTCGGGTTCGAGTTGACCTGAATAGTGCCGGGTCAGTTTCGGATTCGACCCGAACCTGACCCGTGATCCGAAATTGACACCCCTATTAATTAGTTTAGACCCTTATCATTCTCTAGTTTGGAGGGTCATCGAATCATTGCAAAGAGGCAACTGCTATGAATATAAACTTGCACTGTTTGACGCTTTTTTATCTTTTATTTAAATTAATTTCAAAGTATAATTAAATCTCAATTGAGCTCCTTTCAGTGTTCGGATATACACATTGTGCTAAAATTTTTGTGTAATTGATAAAATTTTGATAATCACTCCAATAGTAGAGAAAATTATAGAGAGTCATCTAGATGGTTTGGTCCCATAAAATGTCAGTCTTTCGATGACCCAGTTAGAAGAGTAGATGTTTTAGATTTAATCTATGTTAAGAAAGGTAGAACTAGAACAAAAAGATTTGGCTAGAAAATATTAGAAATGATATTTTTTTTAATTAGATTTAAATGACAATCCGACTCTTTAACATGACACAATAGAGAAAAAAAATTCTTGTAGCTAATCCAAAGTAGTTGAATAATGGCTTGATATTATTGTTGCTGATCAAACTTTATGATCATAACACATCTAAAGATTTTATAGATCCGACTTTTGTAAATAGCCAATTTAGAATTCTCAATAGTGCATCAAAGATGTTGTCATTGTCTCCCGATAGGCCACAATTATCGCGAGGAAACATATTAATGATGAGGAACGCATTTTTGTTATGCTACTAATACTTGTACTTGCTCCGCTAAAAAAAATCTTGTTATTGCATCGAAACATATAAATTTTGACTAATCTAGCTAACGTAGAACTTGGTAAAAGGAAATGGTTGAATAATTGAAAAATTAAATTATTCGGAATACACATTGAATGCTGAGATTACACATTGAATTTCTGGTAGTAGTTCCATAATAATAATAAAAAAATTTATGATTGTTCCAAAAGAAATGAAACAAAAGATACGGTAGAACTAGGACAGTTATTGTATGAGGTCTACCCAATGCTAGATGCAGAGGCGCATAATAGATCGATATGAACATCATGAGCTGTCCCGCAATAAAACCAGTTGTTGCTGATACCTCCTTCTCGGTTCCTTCTTCCATAACCCGAGCTCGGAGAAGGAAGAGATAAGAGGGCCCTATAGAGAATGTGGTAAGAAATCCATAATAGAGCCCGACCAAAACGACCAAATTTATTATCTTCATGCATAAGGATAATGGATTACTTAGTAGAAAAGATTTAAAAATCATCACAAACCTCCCCTTTTTCTTTTCTATTGCAATTTCTCGATTATTATATGATGATTCCTTAACTTTCCATATCTATATAGATAGAAACAGATATACTATAAATGACATGAATAAGATATGAAATGAATGAAACTGGGATATAGATGGAATATAACGAAATAGAGCCACATTGAGGTTCCCTATGAAATGAGGTATGGAACGAAGCCATTACGAAGAAGTTCCTGGAGTTACGAAGGAAGCTTCAGACTCATATTATTCATGGGTTGAGAACACGAGTTGAACTCTATGAGGTCAAATCTCCAGTTGTTCCTCAGTACCTCAGTGGTAGAGCGGTTGGTTGTTAACTGACTGATCGTAGGTTCAAATCCTTCTTGGGGAGACTTGATTCATTATTCATTTTTTCATGAAGAATTAAAGGTTCACGTTGACCGTTAAGAATATGTAACTCGTTCCCTGTTTTTGTTTCTATTGCATTCTATTTCATCGTATCACCTTCTATTCTACAATATTTGAGAATCACTCTCAATGCCTCGGCATAGATCCAACCTTTTTAAATAACCAATTTAAAAATCTCAATAGTGCATCAAAGATGCAGTCATCGTTTATCCCGATAGGCCACAATTATCGCGAGCAAACTTATTAATGAAATTATTATGTGTGGAGTCTGGACGAGAAGAACCGTCCAGACTGTAAGTGTATACATGTGTACAAAAAGTTGACACGCGCTATGAACAAATTTGTACAAAATGTGTACGCTCACATATCTAGACGGTTCTTTCTATCCGAACTCCACACAGAATAATTTCTCTCTATACAGACACAATACATATTAGTCATATCCTTAACATTATTAACATAATTATTTACATAAATTCTTTTGTACAACAATGTACAGTTGCATTTAACCAATTTTTAAATATTTTAATGACTCAGCTAAAAACTACAACTTTTTGATTTTATGATAACATTACATTTTTAATTATTACTTTTTCAGTATATATTAATTTAAGTCCAATATTTTTGAATTGTGGATAAGAAATGGATAAATAATCTTTTAAAGTAGCAGTCGCACAAAGTTAATAAAAACTATTCAAATTTAACAATATTATCCCTCACAGCTGTTAATTTAACCTAAATATTAAATAACCATTAATTCTCCAGCGCCCTCTTTGTTATCAAAGCAACAGAAGGGCAAAAGTGTAATTTCAGCAAACCACGAATTCTTAATAGCAGCAATTTGAAGACTATAAACTAGAATTTTTTTTTTTTTTTTTAAACTAGAAAGTATGAATAGCGAATCATATATCCACTTCTTTTACGCCTAATTTATTTTCTTTTTCTTTTAATTAAAATATTTTGTTATTATAAGAAGGAAACAGAGTGCAATGCATATAAAGTAATTAAAAATAAAAATATTTAAAATACATAAATTAAAAAAAATATTAACTTATATTGAAAATATGCTAATAAAATTTTTAATAACATTTCTATTTACATCATTTTATGATTTCTTAAATTTTTAAGCTGATTTATACATGAGTGAATTATAGTTATATTTCAGAATATAATAAATTTATAAACATTTATTTATATTCTAATTTTTCCTAAAAAAGAATAATAGTTTGAAAATTTTGAAATAATAAAATAAATTTTATTCTACTTAAAAAAAAGGGGAAGAAAAACTTGGCCTTACGGTAGGATTGCATTCAACGCCTTCGATCATATTATAATTTAATATTTTATTAAATGTGAAATCTTAAATCATAATTTTACTATCAAGATATTTAAATAAATTGGCTTAATGCCAAATTATTAATTATTATTTACAAATTAAATAAAATTATTATTATTCTTTGCAAAATTTTAAATTATTAACTTTTTCCTTAAAAAAATTCCAAATAGGAGAATTTTATACAAATAACCCATAATTTCTTTCATAATACTACACATAAAAAGTCAATGGTGGAGCATTAACATAATTGCCTAAAGAAAGCTTCTAATTATTTTAAATAATATCACATTCCTCAAAATTATTTAAAAAAAAAATGCCATTCAATGACCTCACAGACCTTTTTATCCAGTCAAAGCCTCCTGCTGCGGTTCCCTTTGTTGAAACCAATAACATAAAATTAATTAAGTCATTAATGGGCGTCTAGTGACATTCTTCCAACCAAGAAACCAAAAACTTCCACAAATAATTTTATGATCAAGTGATTAATACAATCCAAGCATTATTTGCTCCTCCCACCTCATGCCATGTGGCATTCTATAACTTGTCATGCCACGTGGCAACATTAAAACTATTGTGGGTGATTACATATTATCAGGGGTGGAACTAAGAAATGTTGAGGGCGCGCAATTAACCATTCTAAAATTCTATTTTTTTAGAAGAATAATATTTTAACAATTTTGTTCACCTTCAGTAGTTGTTGTTGCTCAATTTTTCATAAAAGAAGCCTTTTTTTCTATTTCGTATGTAAAATTATTTATTTTACAACTCTATTTTATTCAACCTCAAAAACGAGATTAGTTCTACCCCTGCATATTATGCATGGGGCCAGGAGTGGGTCCCCCTTTAGCCCGGGGGGGGGGGGGGGGGGACAATTGCTCCTTCTAAAAATTTTAAAATATTATGGTCTTTAGACAATTGCTCCCTAGCAAAAATTGAAGACATTGTGTAGATGAGATATTGTTAGGGAACAATTAACCAAATACGTAGAAATAATATATCACAATCTACAAAACGAAAGAGGAATTCCAAAAATGCTCTTACAGATCGAACCGCGTCAGAGGCGTTGCACTATTGGGCCCCCAACATATTTACGAAGCGCACGATGGTCAATAACATAAATAAACAAGGGTCAAGACAATTGCGAGGAAACACCAGTTGTTATTTTAAAGTTTGCACATCCCCCTCCCCCCTAAAAATTAAGGTTGGTTCCGCCCCTATATGAGGTCAAGAGTATTATATTTCATGCTGACTTCACTACTAAAAATTCAGGCTTTCGCAGCATTTTTTAAGACCTATTGCAGCAGTTTAAACACCTACTAATTTATTTGCAGCGATTTAGAGACTTCTTTCCTATTAAAAAAAAAAAAACAACAACAACAACAACACATAACAATACTTACATTCTTCTTTATCTGCTTAATACACTAAAAGCTAACAGTTCCATGTCATTGGCCACTAATCATTACATTAAACAACTCCCTAATGAAGATATTTGACTTCCTTCTCACACAGCCAAGTCAACTACGACATCAGATTTGTATTATTACATAGCCAATATCAGCTTTGATTTGTTATTTGAAAATATATATATATTCTTAGCTTTCCCAGCAAGCAGTTGGATCTTACGAAGAGTCTGAAAGCGATCGATGCTGCGTTACAGGGAAGCAGCTTCTCCTTTGAAACGGCCTTAGGTAAATATACGTTAGATATATCTGTATATTATATATTATTTGGATGTGCACTTTATGCTTGTTTTTATCTATGGAGAAAATTAGAAAGTTCAAAGAATTGGAAGTTATTATATATATATAATTTTCTTTCCATGCATGATTTTGGATTATTTTTTGGAGTAAAGTTGACAACAACTACAGCAATAGAGACATAAAATAAAGGACAAGGATAGCTAGCTAGCAAGACTGTGACATTGTTGGCTTCTGATAGTTGGCTTTAGTTGAACTTGTGGGGGTCATGAAAATTAGGGTTTTTTTTTTTTTTTCAAAAGAGTTGAAGAATTTGAAATAATTAAATGTAGGGGAATTGATTTAAAGGTTAAAGGGTTAAGTTTTGATTATTTTTTTGCAAGGAAAAAGGTTTTAATATTCATTGGAGATAATTAAGAAAAATATTTTATCTTCATTACAAATATGTAGGTCCCACGGTAGAAAAGTGCGTTGCTTTTTGGGCTGATAAAATCATTAAAAAAAAAAAGTTAGAAATTATTTTTTGACAAATTTTATTGGAAAGTGCTTGCATCAATAATATTGTGCGGGAAATACATTCACATAAAAAAATAAAAGAAATATAAAAATTGTTGTTTATACATCGCTAAAAATATTATATGATCAAGAACAAATTTCAATGCAACATTTGTGAATTGAAAGCTCCAAATAAAATTCATGATTATGTGATCTCCGATTTCAATGAATATATAGTCGAATTGAACATTTCAATTAGACAAACTCAACAATATAAAAAATGATTTGATCATAGTTTTAATGAGCCCAAATCAAATATTTGAATTGTGATTGAAAATTTTGTGCTATTAATTAAATGGCTCATGCTCATTGGTATGGGTATGCTCAGTTCGGGAACTAAGCTACATGCTTTTAATTAGTATAAATATTTGTTTGGAACAACTTTTTTTAATGCTTTACTTTTCAGATCGCTATCATAGTTTTGTATAACTACCATTTTCTTTGTGTTTTCAATTTTTTTTTGCACTAGGAAGCTATTTTTTACTACATCTTTGAAAAAAAAATTATTTTCTCCACAATTAGTTCATAACCACTTTCATAAAAAGTTATAGACATCCTAAACAAACCTTAAATCTCATTAAAGGTTTTATGAACTCTTCTTTAATAATTAGAATATTCCTTATATTATTAGATTCAATAATTCAGACAAATATATCCAAATAATTAAATTATTTTCTTAAACCAACATTAGTACTTATTAATTAGCATATTATATAAAATGGTTACTAATCTTTAAATTGCTAATTGATGGCCAATATTTTATTTTATGATAAGTATTTTACAAACTATGTCAATAAATTTGATTTGATGATTTGATAAGTATCTTATAACTCATATAATATAACCAAGTTATAACATTTAATAATTTGTAATATTTAATATTAGAACTCAAATAATTTTCTAGTAAATATATACTACTTTTAAATAGATCTAAATAATTAAATTATTTTCTTAAACCAATATTAGTACTTATTAATTAACATATTATATAAAATGGTTACTAATCTTAATTAAATTGCTAATTGGTGGCCAATATTTTATTTTATGATAAGTATTTTACAAACTATGTCAATAAATTTGATTTGATGATTTGATAAGTATCTTATAACCCATATAATATAACCAAGTTATAACATTTAATAATTTATAATATTAATATTAGCAACACAAATACTTTTCTAGTAGATATATACTACTTTTAAATATATCTAAATAATTAAATTATTTTCTTAAACCAACATTAGTACTTATTAATTAACATATTATATAAAATGGTTACTAATCTTTAAATTGCTAATTGGTGGTCAATATTTTATTTAATGATAAGTATTTTACAAACTATGTCAATAAATTTGATTTGATGATTTGATAAGTATCTTATAACCCATATATATAATATAACCAAGTTATAACATTTAATAATTTGTAATATTTAATATTAGCAACACAAATACTTTTGTAGTAGATATATACTACTTTTAAATTTATCCAAATAATTAAATTATTTTCTTAAACCAGCATTAGTACTTATTAATGAACATATTATATAAAATGGTTACTAATCTTTAAATTGATAATTGGTGTCCAATATTTTATTTTATGATAAGTATTTTACAAACTATGTCAATAAATTTGATTTGATGATTTGATAAGTATCTTATAACCCATATAATATAACAAAGTTATAACATTTAATAATTTGTAATATTTAATATTAGCAACACAAATACTTTTCTTGTAGATATATACTACTTTTAAATATATCCAAATAATTAAATTATTTTCTTAAACCAACATTAGTCTTATTAATGAACATATTATATAAAATGGTTACTAATCTTTAAATTGATAATTGGTGTCCAATATTTTATTTTATGTTAAGTATTTTACAAACTATGTCAATAAATTTGATTTGATGATTTGATAAGTATGTAATAACCCATATAATATAACAAAGTTATAACATTTAATAATTTGTAATATTTAATATTAGCAACACAAATACTTTTCTTGTAGATATATACTACTTTTAAATATTGATAAAAATAGTTTTCCATGATTTAGACCTACATGTATTTAATAATTTAATTTGTCACAGAAACTAAATCCTTATAGTATTTTCATAGCAATATGAACCATAAGTTTTGTAATTAGTATTATGTTTAAGTGACACATATCCTACACACAAGACTTAGTATAATGTTAAACAAATAGTAATCAGTTTATCTTAAATAGATGGACATTAAGGTTTCATTTGGGATAACTTTCTTACTGCTTTCTAAAATAACTTTTTAGTCTAAAATTTTTTAGTTCAAGAAATTTTTGTATTAAAAAGTTGCTTTAAAAAGCAAGAAGAAAGTTGCTCCAAGCAAATCCTAAGGGTCAATTTAAAACTGCCATAGTTTTTTATGAAGGTGGTTATAAAGCTAATATGGAGAAAGTAATTTTCTTGAAGCTGCTATAGCGGCTTCCTAGAATAAAAATTTCCTAAAACAATGAAAAAGAGTGGCCAAACAAAAAACTATGGTTGTAATCTGAACACAAACGTAGAAAGAAAGCTACCTCAAATATAATATAAATCAAAAAAGTCGATCTTTCACCATTTTTCATCATTATATACTATATTTATATAAACACAAGATTGAAAGGGAGGATATTGTTGATATTACTACATCAAAAGTAGCTCTCAACCCTTCTATATATAATTGATATTGCTGTATATCACAAATGATATTATTATATATTTAAGATTGTATTCATGTATCATTTGAGGGATAAAATGATATAAATGTTTTATTTTTATTCATTTGCATCAACATTGATTTCTTATCACCAAATATGAGATAATTAATGTGTATATGCTTATGTATATCTCATTGTTGGATTTGATGGTAATAAATTTTATGTGATGTTATCTAATAATTCTTTAAATATTGCTCTAATTGATATATCATCAAAAAGTATCTTGATCATGCACGAATCATGAAGCAAAATCAAGTTGAAAATTTCAAAAATTAAATATGGGATCATCTAAACTCCGATTTCAACAAACTTATAATCGAACTGAATGTCTCGGAAATATGAACCCAATGACACCAAATTTGATCCAATATGAGCTCAAATTGGACCAAATTGAAGGCTCGAAAACACATTCAGAAGGGTCAAACCATAATTTGGATTACCAAACAATTTCAAAACATAACATGCTTATAGTCGAATCAAGCGGGTCGTCGAGGCAAATCCAACGAGCCTAAGATCGTTGAATTTTGATATCATTAAGACATTCAAATGCACAATAAATTGTCTATGATCAAAGGATTCAACATTAGCCATCCATTCAAATCACTACCAACTTGCCCCTGGTCTCCTTTTTATTTATTGGTCATGTCATTCTTAGAAAACTATAAATAGACCCCTCATTTCTCATAGAAAGGCCCCCCAAAAGGTGGAGAAGAAGGAGGCTAGAGCAAGAAGAGAAGAGAAGGAAGCAAGGAAGAGAAGGAAGCAAGGAAGAGAAGGAAGAGACCCTTCCTCGACCACCGCCAGACTTTCACCCAGCAACGTACCTACCGACGTTAGAGTTCTTCCCACCGACTACAGTCCTTCTGACCTTCGTCGCCCACCTACTATGGCCCTTCTGGCCAAGCGAATATGTCAACAGTGACTCTTTATATTCCCACCATATGATATACTTCATATGATATACATCAAGCCAAGGTCTTTCCCCTAAGGAAAGACCTCAATTGTAATCGGCTGCAAACAATCATGGATTATTTATCGAGTATTTGATTAAATTAATGATGTTAAAATTTGACAATATTGTGTTCGTTGGATTCTTCTCGTCGAGCGTCGAGTTGCTCGATTCGATTATAAGCATGCTATATTTATATATTATTTGGTCATCCAATTTATGCTTTAAACTTTTCAAATGGACTTCGAGCCTACGATTTTCACCCATTTGAGCTCGAATTGGATTAATTTTGATGTCGTTTCGTTCAACTCTTTGAGATGTTCAGTTTTACTATAAGTTTGCTGAAATTAAAGTTCAAATGGCCTTGGATTTAATTTTAGAAGTTTTTTATTCATATTTCATTTAGATTAGTGCCCAATTAAGATAATTTTTTGATGACAAATCAATTACTACGCCTCAATGATTATGAACACAATCAATTAATTTAAATTACACAAAACTTATTTTTAAACATATAAATTATTCTTACAATTACTACACATTAGTAAGGCCTTTGTTTGTGACATCTTTCTTATTGATTTCTAAAATAATTTTTTCACATACAAATATTTAGAACTAAAAATTTTGTAATAAAAAGCTACTTTAAAAAGCATTAACAAAGTCATCCCAAACGAAACCTAGATCTAGTTAGTAAAACTAGATTTTTACCGCAAAATTTCTAAGAAGCAGCAGCCAAATAAAAATGTGATTGCAATTTAAAAAACAAAGTAATCAGAAAACTGCCCCAAAAAAATCCTAAAACTTCTTTCACATATACATTTTGACCATGCCAGCCAATTTTGAGCATGTCAAGATAATCTTATTTACCAAAGCAGCTTCTTCAGGTCCATTCAATTTTAGGTTAATAATTTTTTTTATCTAAGTTTTAATCATCATGCTTGACAGATATATAACCTGCATTACTAGGTTTCATGGTCCTAGAGCAAATATTTAATGTCTCGGGTTGAATAGACCGAAGTCTTCCACCTTCTTCTGTTCTTCCAAGGCATACTTAGTCAAGAAAAAGTTCATATATATTACTGAGTCATACTTACTTGCCAGTTAATGGATTTTAATTAATCAAAAGTAATTGGATGCAAATTGCAAGATTTACAATAAATTTTTTATTTGAAAAATTACAATCTAAAGTAATTAGATACTTCCTCCTACTGACTGATTAATGAGGGCGGATTTTGTGTCAGTTCTAGGAAAAATTATTCTGTGCGGACGTCGAACGTCGTTCGGAGACCAATCAGAATGGGCTACGTCACGGCTCGATATCGTTGACGTGACTGCACTTAATTTGCCTACAGATGTAGAGCTGCGTCCCGCATCCTCACAAAATAATTTCTCTAGTTCTAAGATCAAGATATACAATATATTTTTTATTTGCAAAATTATTGTCAAAATAATTAAGTTTTTATAAAACCACCAGCCGAATGCCGGGAAAATAAGAATAAAATGGCTTAAAATTTTTTAAAAATATTTATATTTTTGCAGTATACATATGAAAGATATTGAGTATTCTTTTTGGTAGGATTTTTATAAATGTCATAAAATTTTTATGTATTTACATATCGAACAACTAAACTATATATTTATTTATATATTATATTAGTATCTATTATGCTGAAATTATGTATTTTGTCATAAATAAGTAGGGGCGTCAATTTCGGGTCACGGGTCGGGTTTGGGTCGAACCCGAAACTGACTCGGGTTCAATCGGGTTGACCCTAAACCGACCCGGGTAGGCAAACGCTCGAAAACTCGGACTCAGACCCGACCCATCGGGTTGCCGGGTTGATCCAACCCGACACGGGACCCGAGCTCGGACGCGGGGAGCGCAAGCGGGAAGACGCGGGGCGCGCGGCGGGCGTGAGGCGAGCGGGCAGGGCGGTCGCGTACGGCGGACTCGGGGCGCGCGGTGGACTCGGGCGTGCGGAGGGTGTGGCGGGCGAGCACGTGAGGGCGGGGCGGGCGGCGCGCGACGGGGCTGGTGGGCGCGTGCGGGGCAGGGCGTGCGCGTGCAGGGACGCCGGTAGCACGGATGCGACTCGCGAGCGGGGGGCCTCGGGCAAGGTGCGGGCAGAATTAGCGGCCGCGTGGGCAGGCGCGGGTAGCCGGGGTAGCCTCTGGCAGCTCATTCTAAGCAGGTTTCCGGGTTGACCCGCCAACCCGTCGGGTCAACCCTAGCCTGACCCATTTTTTTTTTCAAACGGGTCGAATCCGGGAACCCGAACCCGACCCGTTTTGAAATCGGGTTGGTTCCAACACGGATTTTCCAGGTCGGGTCCGAGTCGGATTTTCGTATCGTGTCAAATATTGACACCCCTATAAATAAGTTAATATTTGTGATGTTTATTAAATCAATCAAATTTGATCCTCTAGTAATATATATATATATATATATATATTTTTTGGAATAGTTCTGCTATACTTTGGCTTCGTGGTGCTTTCTATCACGATTAAACCAGATTTAAGTGAGAGTAGGCCATAACAAGTCCACTCGATTGGGTTGGTTTTTTGTGTAAGCATTTAAAGGTGTAAAAAAACTTGTACCCAAGAGACGAGTGATCTCTAATGTGAGGAGTTCTTATATGATAGTGATTTGTGAAAGCATTTGAGACTATTAGATTTATTAGATTTTATTTGGGATAATTTTTTCATTATTTTTTGAAGCAGTTTTTAGAACAAAAAATTTTACTTCTTTTTTTTTTGTTATAAAAAAATTACTTTAAAAAGAATAAAAAAATTGTTCCAAACAGACCGATTTTTTTTTTTTTGGGAAAATTTGGGGCCAAAGCCCTTATATTTCAAAATAAAAGAGTTACATTTGAGAAAGAAAAATAAATGACTAAACCTTGCATAAGCAGAAAAAAGAACAAAACCTTATGCAAAGTCTTAAAAAACCACAACTATACCACCCAATGACAAAAAACAACAAAAATTATTCAGCTCAAAACTTGAGTAAGATCATGAGATGGCTTGTAACGAAAAACCACGAGCAGCAACGATCCAGGACTCAGCAAAAAAAGGCTGGCAGAATAAACATCCAAAAGAGCTCCAGCATCCAGATCCAGCAATCAGCAAAAGGAGCCTGAAAATTAAGAAAACCAAAAGAAAAAACAGGGCAGTAGCAGCAAAAAAGGGTCTCCAAAAGAGCTCCAGTTTCCATATAATCGGGCCTCGACGTTTATCATGAGCAGACAGCATATCCCTGGTTGCCCCGAAGGCCCTCCAAGGGAAGGAGGTAATAGAGAGTAGCAGCAGTGTATAAACATAGTTTTGATAATAACCACCAAACCAGCAGAACAACAACAGCATTAGCTTAAAATTATCTATCCAGCAGTCAGAAATTCTCCAGTATCTCATTATAATTTTTCCACCTGCCAACTTTTTGAATAATCAGCCTTTTTATAAGATAATGAAGAGAGGAAGAGCTACGAAACTCATTACCAAATCTCCTGCAATTTCTTTCTCTCCAAATTTGGTAAATGATGCAGCAAATCATTAGGAAATAGAAATTCCTAAGGTATTTGGAATTAGAAAATTCATTCTCCACCCATTGGCACAGTTGCAGAATAGTAGGTCTGAAGAAAAAGTTCTTCGAACTGGGAATGAGAGAGTTTAGTATCAAAAAGGAGTAGGAACACTCAAAGAAAAGATGATTCACAGTTTCAGGAGCGTAATGACAGAGTGAGCAAGTTTCTTGCACATAAATAGATCTAACTTTTAAAGCATCCTGAGTTTTCAAACCTCCAACAAGAGCTAGCCAAACATAGACCGAGTGCTTCAAAATGTACTTTTTGTGCCAAACAAAATGAAACCAGCAACAATCAGTCAAATGACTGTAGAAATCCAGCAGAAAATCTGAAAATTTAGGCTTATCACAGTCTTTCCAGATTAAACACACAGTAGAGTTAGCCTGTATCTCATTTTTACAAACAACAGTTCTAATATTCATAGGAATATCGTTTGGCAACATCCAATTAGAATCAGAGATATAATGTTTGAGGAGAGGATATGAGAAGCTATCCAGTAAAGTACCATCTCCCAAATCCGCAAGAGAGGTGTTGTTACACCAATGATCCCAAAATACAGATATAGGAGCATTAGGTGTAATAATAAACTTGAAATTTGATTTAACCAAAGCAGCAGTTTTACAAACAGACCTCCAAAATTTGCTAGCATCAGAAGATGGAGGACGCCAGGGAGACAAATAATGAGCAGTTAACCAAGCAGATAATGGAGAATAAGAATTATACATCCGATATATGATAGAGCAGTTAAATGCATGTGTAAGAGCACTTAAAGTAGGAATGCCCAAACCTCCTTTCAAAGTAGGCTTGCAAACAGTGTCCCAAGATATCATATGCAGTTTTCTTAAGCTAGAAATGTCTCCAAAGAATAGAAATTTAGAGCAGATTTTCTTAAAAAACTTAATGACAGTTTTAGGTAAGATGGAACCCCTGATCCAATAAGCAATTGTATTTTGAATAGTAAACTTTAGGTATTGCAGTCTCCCGGCCAGAGATAGAAGATTAGCTTTCCATCCTGTAAATTTCTTATTCAACTTATCCATCAAAGGCAGGAAATCAATAACCTTCAACCTATAGAAGGAGATAGGAATGCCAAGATATGTGATCTTTGATGCAATATTAAAGATAGAGAGAGCTTGGCATAACCTATCTTGATTTCTTTGGTTTTTGGAGAACATAACAGAACACTTTTCAAAATTAATATGCAAACCTGTAGCAATTGCAAATTCATTAAGAATAGCAGAAAGTGTTAAACAATTTTCCACTGTAGCCTCACCAATGATTAAAACATCATCCGCATAAAGGAGATGAGATAATTGATAGTCACCATCTTTAAAACCTTTAAAACCTCTCTCTTCCAAAAGATTGGATAAGGCATCCATGACCAAACAAAATAAATAAGGACTAATAGGGCAGCCTTGCCTTAGCCCCGAAGAAGACGAGAAATAACCTTCCAAAGCACCATCAATAATCACAGAAAAATTAACATTTGTAATACAAGCCTTAATCCATTGGATAAAAGGTTTAGGAAAACCTTTTTGAGACATTCGAGCAAGCAAAAATTCTCTGGAGACCGAATCAAAGGCTTTTTTGATATCAATTTTTGCACAAAAAAAGTTACCCAAACCTCTCTTATTAACCAAAGAAAGGATATCACTAGCCAGGAGAATGCTATCAGTGGATATTCTCGATTTCACAAAACCAGCTTGCGTGTCTTTCACAATAAGAGGCATAATAGGTTTCATCCTTATAGCAATAATTTTTGCAATAATTTTGTAGAGAGTATTGCATAAAGAAATCGGCCTGTAATCAGAAATAGAAGTGGCATTTCGATGTTTGGGAATGATAGCTAGAGCAGTAGCTTTGATCCCACTAGGAAGAAACCCTTTTAGGAAGAAAAATCTGATAGCTTTGCACACCAACGGACCAATGATATGCCATCCAGATTTATAAAAATGGTAATTGAAACCATCAGGGCCGGGAGAGGATTTAGAAGAGCCTTTAAAAACAGCAGCCTTTATTTCATCATCAAAAATAGGGGCAGTAAGAAGATTAGAGTAGCATTCAGGAACAGTAGGCCCAATGGGAAAAACATCCACATTCCTATAGGAAGAAGGAAGAGGATTAAAAAGTTCCTGAAAATGCCCAATAATAGAATTGATCACCTCTTTCTTATCAGAGGAAGGATTACAAGAAAGTAAATTAACAACAGATTTAGTACTTCCCATTCTACTTCTAATTTTCGCATACAGAAATTTTAAATCATCTTCACCATGATGAAGCCATTTAATTTTAGCTCTCTGAATAACCCAACTAGCCTTCATAGAAGAGATCTCAGAAATTTGGAAGTTTATGTCTTTGAGAGCAGCATTGAGAGAAGCATCCAGCTGAGAAGTCTCAAGGAGAGACAAAAAATTCTGCTGTTTGACAAGCAGAGCATCAAGCTTAACGTCTAAAGAGTTAGAGTTGGCCCATTTGTGTTGTTTAATATCACCTTTAAGACGTTTAAGAACATTACAAAAGTGGGATAAAGGATTCCCAGTAATCGGCAGAGAGATAGCATTTAAAAGAAGATACCAGTACATATCATGCTTAGCCCAGAAATTCTTGAATAAGAAACGGTGATAAGAAGTAGTGGTAACACCTGAATGTAAAATAATCGGAGAGTGGTCCGAGCAAGAAGGGCTCTGATAGGAGCAATAAGAAGAAGAAAAATTCTTCACCCAATCATCATTAACAAGAGCACGATCCAATTTAATAAAAATAGGGTTATTAGCTTGTTGATTGTACCAAGTAAAAAAGTTACCCACAGAATACAAATCCATCAATTTACTAGCAAAAATCATAGAATTAAGATCAGCCATACTAGAATGATGGAGAGCAGAGCCACCAGATTTCTCATTGGCATATCTACAACAATTAAAGTCCCCCAGAACAGCCCAAGGAAGGTCGGAAGAGGGGGCAACTTGACTGATAGAAGTCCATAGATCTTTCCTTTCAGAAGAGCCATTAGCCGCATAAACAAAAGATAACTGAAAAGGGTTCTGATTGCCCACAGTAACAATTCCATTTATTAATTGCGTTGTCACAAGAGAAGGAGAAAAAGCAATCTTACTAGAATCCCATTTAACCCAAATTCTTCCAGAGGAAGAGAGGTTAAAATTATTAAAACTGGCTTCATTCGGAAACAAGGAATGAGCTGAATCAAAAAAGGGTTCCATAAGAGAAGACGCATGAACACGAGTTTCAAGCAAACATAGCATATCCAGCTTAAAAGAAGAAATAAGTCTTTTACAACTTAAAACTTTTTCAAGCTTATTAAAGCCTCTAACATTCCAAACCCCAATGTTAGGAAAGGACATTAGGAAGTATTTTGAGATTGGGATTTTTTGTTCTGCTTTCCCTTAGCAGTTTTCCTGGATGTTTCTACCATTGGCTGCTTCTTGCTTTTCCCGGATTGCTTATGAGAGTTATCAGCAAAATCATTACCGGAAATCAAAACATCCTGCTGATCAGATTCAATTTGAGTGTTCAATTTGAGTGATTTTAAACAGACCGATTTTTTATTGCTTTATAAAAGTGTTATAAAGAAAATTACTTTTTAAAGCGGTTGTACAAAGTATATTCCTAGCTAGTACTATAATTTTCAAAAGTTTATAAAAATTAGTGGTCAAACATAAATTGTGGGTGTAATCTCAAAAGTAAAGTAGTAAGAAAGTGATCATGGATAAAGCCTTGGGCATTATTTTGGACAGCTTTCTTAATCTTTTCTAAAGTTATTTTTTAGTACAAAAATTTTTTGAATATAAATTTTTGTACTAAAAAACGGCTTGAGAAAATAGTGAAAAACAGTCTCAAATGAAGGAGAAATTTTTCTGTGCGGATACGGACATCATTCGAAGGCTAATCAAAACGCACCACGTCACACGTTTGCTGTGTATCGCGGTTGTGTGCTGGATGATTTGACTCTGAACGGTACGTTGTCCGCACAAAATAATTTCTCCAAATGAAGCATTAGCCTCACACAATAAATTATTAAAAAATCTTTTATATTGAATTTTTCATTAAAAAAACTTAAATTTTAAAATTAAACAAAACTTGATCATTAATTAATGCACGTGGGAATTAAGTTGGTATGGTGATGACATATTTGATTTATTTAGCTTTTGTTCTTTATCTCACATGCAAGATTAAAAAGATTACTGAGTGGGACACTATATATATTTGAAAAAAATTTGTACATAAGTTATACACCTCGAGAAATTAGAGGGAATTTAATATAAGTAGTCTCATAAGTAATCACATAAGCCAACACCAAGTGCACCTAAGGAGGTCCTCACATGTGTTAGGATATGTAGTTTGCTTAATACTTGGTGTAAATCGCGAAAATGTGACATGGGGCTTATTGTTTCTTAAGATTTAGGTTTCGTTGGGACGACTTTCTTACTGTTTCTTAAAATAATTTTTTAGTACAAAAATTAAAATTTTTATACTAGAAAGATGTTTTAAGAAGCAGTAAGAAAGCCATCATAAACGAAGCCTTATAGGTGATGCATATGATACGATTTTTAATGAAACTATGTTATGTGTAAATGTTGGGTTAGAAATGTAAAGGAAACTATTGATGATTGGATAAAGAGGAAATTCATCTTATTGCCCTCGACCATTGCCAATGGCTAAGACCATCTCCAACCGTTCGGCAAACAGCCGAATGGAGGCCCTCAAACGTCGCAACCGAACGTCATTTCTTCCGCCATTTGATCGCAGTTGAACAGTGCAACGCCAATATTGGCGTCACAATGTTCACTTGCGCCATTTCTTTATCTCTACCGAACTCATCCGAGAAAGGCGGGAAAGAATTCGAACGATGATTTGGGGGCAAAATGACGTTCCACTTGAGATGAATCACGACACTTTTTGATTTTACTGCATTTTGCAGTGAAAAATGAGAGTTTCGGTTGGAGATGCCCTAAGTGACTTCTCTTTGATTTATTTAGAAATATGACTAATGTGAAATCACTTAAATAATTTTAAAAAAAAAACTAAAATCTTTAACTTTGAGGAGCTTTTTGGTGTAATCATTCTAGTTTCATAAAAAACTCTAAAGTTAAGTATGCTTATATAGAAGCACTCCTGGGATAGGTGGCCTACTGGGAAGTTATAGTAATTGAACAAAAGCGTGAGGCCATTAGGCTAAATCGGATAATATCTCGACAGGTGAAGGTTTGGGTTATTACAAGTAATCTATATAAAAATAATTTAATTTTTTATTGTACTCATCTTAAAGTAATTCTATTAGTTTAAGATCTAATATAAAAAACTTCATTAAAATATCAAAAGCCTTCATATTTAAAAAAAAAATGGTGATTAATTATATTCTGACTAAAATATAATTAGCATAAGTTATAATTTCGAAATTTACTTTAAAATTGGTACAATGTACAAATAAACAATTTATTCATAAATTATATTTAATATAAATAAAATTCCAAATATTTAAAATTATTCTAATCATATTTCGGTTAGAATATATTTTTCAATATCACATATAAATGTTGCCCTTAACAAAACTAAGGGCTTCGTTGTTTTTTGCCTGGAGTTGGTTTCTCTGACCGGAACTTTTATTACATCCGGTGCAAGGACGTAGAGGAACGTCCGGTCGGAGCCAAATTTCCGTCAAAAAACTCGGTATTTGTTCGGTACAACTAGGTATTATTTGATAATAACGATGAATACCGCTCTTTGAAGACCAATACCGAGTTATACCGAGCTATATCGAGAAATACCGAGTTGTACCGAGTTTTTTCTAGGAAATACTCGGTACAACTTTTGTATAACTCGGTATTGCTCAAGATAGCTCGAAATAACTCGGTATTGGGTCTTCACATGATGTTATTCCTCGTTATTATTTGATATTGCTCGGTGTTTGCTCGGTACAACTCGGTATTTGGCGGGAATTTGCCTCCGACCGGACGTTCCTCTACGTCCGGTCGGAGGACGTAATAATTGTTCCTTTGACCGAGTCTTTTTCTTAATTCGCCTTTGCCTCAACACCCCAAAGCTATTGACGAACTCAGCTGAAATCAAAGAGTTAGCAGATGTTTGATGATTGAAACTTCTTTAAAATTCTCGCGTTTCGGCAAATTGCCGGTTTCGAAGAAGCTCCGCAAATAAATAACTTGAAATTCATCCTCAAAGGTTTTTGCACCGTGATTAAAATAATTCAGTTTATTAAGAGTTGTTTGGTTTAAGGAAAAAAGAATATAAATTCATTTGAAATAAGGGTTTTTTTTTTTAAAGTTTTGATGTTTGATTATTTGAAAAAAAAAAAGCAGAATAAAATTTTGATGAAAATTAAATTCACTAAGTTCATTTTTTATAAATCTAAAATTAACCTAATTTTAAAATATATTGTAAGCTAATTATGTCCTGGTCATTAGCGGGCATCATTTTCATTGAGCTTTGAAGTACATTTATTTTATTACAAATTAAATAAAAAAAATTATATATTCATCATACTAAATTCTAATTTAATTTACATTCCAATTTCAGCAATATATATATATATATATATATACACACACACAATTTAAAACTCGCACAGGGACCTAGGCAACATTAAGCTCTCTAAAATTATAACATTTGAATAAAAACTTACGAGCCGGAAAAAAGCAAAACAATAACAACAAGCACACGACAAAAAAAAAACACCACTGCCAGAAGAACCACAGACCGAGCAAGAAACCAATTGAGCTAGCAAAAATGTGTAGTCCACAGCACCATAAGAAAATCACATGCAAGAGGAAATGCAAAAAATAAACCAACAGCCAACAAAAGGTCATCCCAAACCACACAGATTGAGAGACAAAGAAGGCAAGATCACACAAACATCTGCAAAACAAAACAAGCTCCAGAACATAATCAGAACATAACAAAATAAGGAAACAAAAACAAAAACAACCCCAAAGGCGAAAGGCAAGGGACCAACAACCAAAACAAAAGCCGGAAGACAAACTCGCAACTAAGTAACCCAAAGGAAAACCACATACCCTCGAGAAGACCCCACCCGAACCCCCCAAATAGAAACAAGACTCCACCATGATGCCCCACAAAGGGAAGACAACCTAGAGACCAAACGAACATACAGACAAAGCAACCACATCCAAGAGAGCAACCAAACACCAAAAAAAGGCACAAGCAACCAAATGGAAGAACTATTTCTTAGATTTATTCTTCCTCTGTTTACTCGCACCCTTAAAAAAGACTCCATCAGCGACGTGAACCACATTGAAGCCATACAAAGCTTGAAACTCCTTCCCAGGCACAACCTTATCAACCCCGGCAGGACGAAGACTAACATTCATCCAGTCAATCATCCACACAAGAATCCTTAGAATTCAAAGCCAATTGAGATTGCAAAGCATCACAAGAAATAAGAGAAATCGAAACCTCAATAAAAAGAGAATTAACGATCAAATCCACAAAATTAGGCAACACAACAGGTACTAAAGCAGCCAAAGGATACTCAGCCAAACCCACCTTGTTCGCAAAACCAAACATTGCAATTACATCATCTAAAATATTAGTCATAAGCTGAGAGGTGAGGGTACCCAAATCACAACTACCATCAAACAATAAATCAGCATCATTAAATGAAGAGATTAAATACTTCTCATACTTATCAAAATTAGATTAGGGATATCCAATCTATTATCATCGCTTGTCAAACTATTTAGAGAATTAGTAAGAGAAGGAGCAACCAGAGGAGAATCCACCATATTATTAACACAAACACTATCAGATAATTAATAGATTAATAGGAGAAGCCACTAATTTATTTCCAATTGGCACATTATCAAGCACAACATTAGGAACATTCATAGGCACATTATCCCAGTCCTAAAAAATAATAGAGTCGATAACAGCAGTGGTAAGGGGAATCATGTTATCTGCAGGAAGAGAATGATTATTTAGAGCCAAGGAAACATGGTCAACAATAGGAGGAGTGACAAAAACAACATGAGGCTGAACAATAGCTTCATATCTCCTCAATTGATGATACAAGAACAATAGCTTCATATCTCCTCAATTGATGATACAACTTAATACAATCAGACCTTTTATGTCCCATAGCTTTGCAATGAGCACAGTAATTAGGAAAGCTTTCTAAAACAACTTTTTGAATGTAGCCAAATTTCTCAGGACCAAGACAAACAGAATCAAGGTTAGTTTTAGAAATATCCATTTCCACAAGGATATAAGCAACAGACCACCTCGAACCCACAACAATGGCATTATCTGTGTGAAGCGGGCGGCTAAATAAAGAACCCAAACCGAAAAGAATGTGAGCAGAAAATAGGTGAGGGCGAAGCTCCGAAAATGAAATCCAGATAGAGACGATCGTAGACTCTTCTGATAGCTCATGGAATAGAGTCCATTTTATCACTTTCATAAAACAACCATTAGCTAAATACAATCTATGTGCAAAAAATCTTTCATAGTCGAGATAATTAAAAAGCTTGATCAAAACATTGCTCTAATCCAAAAGGGTAACAGAGAACTCACCCGTCAGTTTAAGATTGAAAAAAAACTTCCAAATTGGCAATAAAAAAAGAGGAACAAGAGAAGAGAACTCCCCTCGACATCAGACGAAGTCGACACGGTAGGAGGAGAACTGAGTTTCGACAACTAGAGGTAGCACCAGACGTGAAAAATTGACAGCAAGAGGCAGCTAGGGCATAGCCATAAGCATAAATTCCAATTTCAGCAAAATAGATGGCCCCTAAATCAATAAATAGGTTTAAATTTGACCCGGTTTGACTTAAGTTTTTATTCAATTATGTTACATGATTTTTGTAATTAATATTAAAATTTGTTAAAATTTTAAAATACAGCATAATTTATGTATATATTTTAATATAATTTTTAATAAATATTAAATATATAATTACATAAATATCATATGAAAAGAACGTAAATGTCAGGTTTTAAAAACCGGACCGGACCGGCCAGTTCAACCGTGAACCGGCCAGTTGTCCGATCCGGCCCAGTTCAAAAACCGGCTTCGTAGAAAACCGGCCTAAACCGGACTGAACCGGCGGTTCAACCGGTGAACCCGCGAACCGGTCCGGGTTCAAAAGAACCGGCCAGTTTCAAAAAAAAAATTTAATGATAAATAAAATATAAATAATATATATTTTACTTCATTACATTTTTAAAAAATATTTTTTTATTAAATAATGAGATTTTTTACACCATAATATATGGTTGTCATCTCATGAAACAAGTTTTGTTTGAAAAGAGGGAACTATATATAGAGCCAAAAGCCAACTATTTCTTACTCCTTCATGATGTGGGACTAAAAAAGAGTACATGAATGCTATGTGAGCTTGGGCTTTATTGGGCCATTAAATTGAGTTATTTGGGCCACAAATTTGGGCTGGTTGGGCCACGAATTTGAGCTAGTTTGGTGCAAAATTTTTTAAATTTTGTATTATAAATTTGTTATGATGTATATTTATAAATTAATAATATAATTTTATATATTATATTAAATATTATTCTTATTACACATTTTTAAATTTAATATTATAAATTTATATATTATATTAAAATTTTTAATTTGTTATAATGTATATTATAAGAATCTCATTTATTGTAATTATAATGAAATATAAAAATTAATTATAGTTAAATTATTAGATATTCATAAATATAATATAATTAACTAAATATTTTATAAATTACAATTATATTATAATATATTCATCATTTTAATTTAATTTAATTATATTGAGAGATAATTTATTAAAATTATATAATTTAAATTCTTAGAATTATATTATTTGATGTTAAATTCACGTAATTATTCTATTAATATTATAAATTTTTAATAATATTAGTATTTATTACATCATCCGGTTCGACCCCGGTTCGACCGATCAAATCTTGAACCTCTCCTTCTTCCGGTTCTTTGTCTGGTCCGATTTTCACAACCTTGCGTAAATGTGAAGAAAAAATATTGTAATTTAAAATATTATTTTTTATAATAATTTTATATTACCATAAACTTTTTAAGTGGATTTTTTTGGCTAATGTGGGGCCGCTTAGAATTACCAAATCAATAAAGTCCAATCACAAATGCACGGACTGATGCAAGTCACATCCATACAAAGCTCAACACAATTTTTTTTTTTTTTGGCAAACAAAAAACAAAAATTCTCCCTCATAATGAACACAGATCCCTCCCTATAAAATTCTCTCTCCCATTTCAATCTTCTTCTCCCTCCTCTCAACCTTCATTCATTCTTCCTGTTGAATATTAGCTTTTCTGCTTAATCCATGATGGAAGGTAGTGGATCCTTAAATGTCTCTCTTCTCCCTCCAGGCTTCCGCTTCCACCCCACAGATCAAGAGCTTATCATCCATTACCTGAGGAAGAAGATAACTTCATCCCTCCCTCCATATTCTTCCATTATTGCAGAAATCGATCTCTACAAGTTCAACCCATGGGAGCTTCCCGGTATTTAACCTTTCCTTTATTTGGCATCCATTAATCGATTAAAAATTTGATTTTGATGACTAAAAAATTGTGTTTTTTTGGTTTCAGAAAAAGCGGTTTTTGGTGAGGGTGAATGGTTCTTCTTCAGCCCAAGAGATCGCAAGTACCCGAATGGCCTCCGGCCAAACCGTGCGGCGGGCTGTGGATACTGGAAGGCGACGGGAACTGATAAGCCTATATTGGCTGCTAATGGCAACCATTGCCTCGGCGTTAAGAAAGCTCTGGTGTTTTACGAAGGCCGGCCTCCTAAAGGCAGCAAGACTGACTGGATCATGCATGAATATCGTCTACTTGATCAGTCCAATACCTCTATGCAGCAAAAGCATAAAGGCACCATGCGAGTAATTATTCTGCTAATATCTTAATATTTTATAAAACAGGGGAATCGAATATTGGTTAACTCTTCATCTTGATCAATTTCAGCTGGACGACTGGGTTCTCTGCCGTGTCAGGCATAAGGGCAGCCTCCTGCCGGAAAACGATGAGAAACCGTCGCCGTCACCATCGCCTCCACCGCCCGTAACATCGGTCTTCATCAAATCTCCGGCACAGAACGAATTAAGGCAGCAGAGTGCCGGAAAAGAAAGAAACAACCTTTTTGAGTTAAGCGATTACCAGCTTATGGGCTATCTCATGGGCTGTGCTTCCCAGGCCGAGAGCGCCGGTGAAAACTCCGAGCTTGCTCACTGCAGCAGTTTCTTCATCGGAGAACATGAACAGCCAGAGCTTGTTTCCTCCATGCTGGGTTCCATTAAAAGGAAGCTCTCTTTTGGCGCACTCGATGAGCTCATGATGCTTCCTCCAGGCAAGAGGATGCACCATTTTGCCTCCGGCGACCAGCTCTCTCCGACGGAGGAGTCCTACTCGGATGATCAAGGATGTCTAGAGTTCCTAATATGATATAAAGTTTGTGCCTTTACTATTTATATATATAGCTCTGTATATGATCTGTACTGAATTCGCATCTGAAGCAACTTTATCTGAATCCAGTACAGAGGAAATACAGAGCTGATGATGTCACTGTATTGCCCTCTCTGGCGCATTGCCATGGTTGTTTGATTTGTTTGCTTTGTTATTTTAGCTATTTTTTTTTCTTAGAGTTTGTTTAACAGCAAGACGTTGTAGAAATATTGTTCTTAGTTAAATAAAGGATGAAGACAGTACAGAAATGAATGTTCTGTATTCACCTGTTCTTTGGGCTGTAGAAAGAGTGGAGAGGAAATTGTATTATTCTATTGTGATGAAGATTAATAAAGATTTTTAGGGATTTGTGAATTAATTGAAGGTGTTCTCCGAAATTAAAATTTTTGAACTTGTCAGTGATTTCATGCACGTTTGATAGTTTTATCGAAGAAGATGAATGAGGAATATTTTGTAGTTGATTATCTCGTTGACATTTGGCAATTTCCAAGGGATTCCAATCAGGACATGACATAAGAGAGCTAGATTTTTTTATTATTTGCAATCACAATTTTGTTAGTTAATGAATCTTTTTATTTAGCTAAGATTGATCTGAAATATGAAAATTATATCATTTGAACATCATATTCTTGTATTTCTATTAATAAATGAAAGTGACTTTGTAAACAAAATAGCTTATTCTTTACAAAGTATAGGAGAACTCCGAAATCAAATGATGAAGCATCTCTAAGAGTGAATGATGTGTTACAATTTACAAGTAAATACGGATAACAAGTAATCAAAAAACAAGAATCAACAAGATTTACATTATTCAATTTTTATGAAGGTCTTTATCCACATGAGATGGAGAGAATTGGAGAAAAAAAAAGGATATCGTAAATATAATAATCAATCGACATCTCAATAAAAAATCTTTGTCATTCTTTTGTTTTCAAATGATGCTAGTTTCAATAGTTTGCACTGCTTCACATGAGATAGAATTTAGATCTAATGGAATATGACAAAAATTACTTATACTCTGTTTTTTTTGCCTCCCTCTGCTCATTCATGGAGATATCTTCCTTTTTGATGCTATCAAGTTTCAAGTTCACTTCATCTATTTTATTAATGACATTGTAGGAAGGCATTCTCTTTGAGCTTACTTGTGTGAGCAATCTTCCATTTTAACTTCCATCTTACTTGTTTTAGGAGATTTTAGTTACATTATATCTTTTCACATATTTAATAATAAAAAGATGACCATATCTCATAGTGTTTAACTCCTTTATGTTCTCCTTTAATTTCTTGTATATTATGATTGATTAGAGTTACATTTCTCTTTAACTATCTCTTCCAGAGGAGGTACGTCTTCAATTTTGTCGAGTTATTTGCCAATTATTGATGGATCTATTTTAATTTGATGGAGTTGGGTATAGCGGTTTCATCTGGGGTTCCTCCTAATTTTAGTATTTCTCCTTCTAATGTTGAGAATGGGACTTCTAGAGGTAAGTTTTCTATTTATAATCCTTTTAGTCACCATCCCTCCTAAATTTGTCATAAAAGCTTTAAGCAGTAATATCTTTTCTCGAAAGATTTTATTGAAATTTCCCTGTACTTTTGATGTTTTGAAAGCTTTCATTTACTTTGATGATGAAGTTGATAGACTTACTACTCATTTTGAATTTTGCTTGGTGCATAAATTTTAGTTTATGGGATTTTCATCGTTGAAATTAAGAGTTTCTTTATAAATTTAAGTTTTTTTGGAGCTTGTTCTTAGGGTTTTCATGATCCTAAATGCATTTACATTCAATTTTCTTATAATGATTTCATAGTAAGATTTCTACTCATCATTTTAACTAAATTTTAAACAATTCTATGAGAGTTTTGAAATGGTCTCCATTTTTGGTATGAAAGCCAAATCACTTATTATTCATATATGGATTTATTTCCTTAATTTGAGAAATCATTTTATGAATTCCCAAACTTTATTTAAAATTGCAACTATATCTGAAAGAATGCTTAAAATCAATCAAGTTATTGGGTCATTATATGAACCATCAATGACTCATATTCTTGTGAAATTAGTCATAATTATAATATTGAAGAATGATATTTTGGCTTGGGTCTGAACTATATGAGTATATTCATAAGATACAATATAGGAAATTATGATTATTGTAGTAGCCCAACCTTGCAGTATTGGGCGCCCAAATTTTCAATGGCACATGCACTATAAATTATGAAAGAAAAAAAAAATTGTCGATCTAATTTCGATAGCCACAATATTTTTCTGGGCAGTACGACATTGCTTATGAGCTACAAACTGCCGATTTTAAGATGCAAGACTTTTCAATTAATTTAGGAAGTATGGACTTATTATTAAATAGTTTCAATGTAATATAAATATAAATGCAATTGATATATATATATATATATATATATATATATATATATATATATATATATATATATATATATATATATA
Organism: Dendrobium nobile; assembly: GCA_022539455.1. Taxonomy (NCBI): domain Eukaryota; kingdom Viridiplantae; phylum Streptophyta; class Magnoliopsida; order Asparagales; family Orchidaceae; genus Dendrobium; species Dendrobium nobile. Next base: position 72,244,844 of record CM039736.1, read on the forward strand.
TATATATATATATATATATATATAATATATATATATATATATATATATATATATATATATATTTATTAGGAGTCTATGTGTTAATTAGGAAAAAATGGGTTACAATGCGATAGAGGATCAAAAGCTCTCTAAAAATACAACATTTGAATGAAAAACTAATTAATGGGCCTCTGATCCTATCTATTGCAATAACCAAGAGAAAAAGAAACTAGGGAGGCAGGAAGCTTGCCCACAAAAGAGAAACTCAATCCATACATTCAATGAAGCACCAGAGGCCAACCAATATAAAGCACCAACACAAGGACGAACAACTGAAAGGAGAACAGACAAAACTGCAACCCACAATCCAAATAGAGCCTCCAACAGCAAAAAACCCCCAACAGCAGAACCAACCAACGAATATTCGAAAGGGACTGCAAGAGCCAAAATTTCTTTCCAAAATATCACTCAAGGTAAACCTTGACACATGGTGGAACTCAGGTGCAAGTTCATCGGAGCAACCGTGTGGAACTCTCTCTCACATTCCCCTGAAACCCACAAGAATCTTCTCCTTTTCTTACAAACCTCACTCTTTCTCTCTTTAGCTCAAGACTCTCTCTTCAAAGTTTTTCGGAAGATATCAACTCAATGAATGCCAAAAAGACTTTTATAAAGTCTTATGAGAAAGCTTAAATAGAGGGCTTCAAAAAATCTTAAAAATTTAATTCAGCCTTCATAGATCGTTTAGTGCGATGTGCATGATTTGACTTATTAGTATTGTACGATCATCAGTATGGATGACCAGTCATACAGTATTATCAGTTCAATTTTTTCTGTTATTAGTATGAATGACTAATCGTATAATACAATTAATTAGTTCAATCAAAATGCAATTCATTCAGAATGAATCAGGGGATGATCAAATATTATCATTGTTGATCGTATAATATGATTAAAATATCAAAATTAAACAGATTCGGTTGATTAATCACAAGATTAAATTATACAATATTTTAAACATCGTACGGTACGAATTGAAAAAAACATTTCAAATTCAAAATTTGGCCTAATTTAATAAAAGATGATATTTCTAATTATAAAAGATCGTCCAGTATGATGTGGTGTTTGTACTATACGAATAGTTATATTTTAAAACTATTTTTTTTCTGAAAAATAAAATATTTTAAATGAATTTATGTAACATCAGATCGTATAGTACGATCAATATCGCATAATACAAATACAAAAAAATTAAAATATTTAAAATTATTTTTACTCCCCTTGTATGTGTATGCACGGTTACCAGGCTAGCATACACCATTACAATATTTGACTCAATAAATTAAAAATAAATAAATAAAAATAATATACTCTTTTAGCATAACCTATCCTACCCCATTTTGAGCCCTAAATCTTCAAATAACAGTGCATGTTGTATCTGAAATAATAGTTAACATACAAAAAATATGCACTATAAATACTATGAGAATTAAAAAGGTAATCAATAATATTTGCAATAGTACTCATCCGAGTTAGCGGGTCATGTCGAGTCTGTTTCGTGCTGAATGTGTTACGAGTAAGTCAATTTTGAATTTGACTCAAACCCAACCTAAAAACTTATTTTGACACCCCTTATATTCTTTATAGAAATAAAATTCTTTTGAGTGTTTGGAAGGAATAAAGTTTGACTAGTAGGAACTATGCATGTTTATATCACATTGCATTTAATTTTCATACTACACATTCATATTTGATCAATATCAATTGGCTATATCAATACTCTCATAACCATTGATATATTTAGTTGAACTAAATGTAACGAAGATTGCTTTGATCCTATGTTAATATAAGCAAATGGATGAGATTATTCATGTACATGTTTGCAAAACTTTTAGCTCATAAAGTTATGCAAATAGTTTATTAGGAATGTGTGTGGTCCAAGTGGGAGATTCTTGAAAAATAATTAATAAAATGTAATAAAAGTGTTGTCCTTTTAATATGTTCTAATTAAAATTAAGGAAATAGTGTATGAGCATTAAGATTAATTATGTTGAATCACATATTTCTAATTTTATGATGGGTTAGAATAGAAATATGTATTAATTTATAAAATATAATTATGATCTTCATATTTTCCCATTCTATTTTACCTCCTTATTCTCTTTGACATCCCGTCATCAAGAGAATTCATAAAGTTTTTGCTAAAGAAAAACCGAGAATTGGATTAGAAGGTATTAATAAAAAAAATATCTTCAGATACAATACTAATCTCAAAATAAAACCAATAATATTCAAATCCATCTTGATATAATTTGTATTAAAATATTTTACCTAATTTTTTTAAAGTCACATAAAAACATCAATATTAATTTTTATAGAATGAAATATAATTTTTCAAGTATATATTTTATGTGATAGAAATCTTAAAGGCTCATATTAATAAATATTAAAATTTAGATATAAATATATAATAATTGTGTAATAGTATGTAAATATGTTGAAAGAAATACTGCAATTTAAAATTTAATTTTATATAATTTTATCTTACTCATAAACCTTTTTAGTTGATATTTTTGCCGGTATTATTAGGGGTGTCAATTTTTGACATGACTCGAATCTGACCCGGAAAAATTCGGGTTCGGATCGACCCGGTTATCAAACGGGTTCAGGTTCGAAAATCTGACACGATTTGAGTTCCAGGTCGGGTTCGGGTTGACCCGGAAACCCGATAATGACCCAGAATTGACCTGGAAATTCTCTGCCCATTTCTGTTGCCCGGCGTGCCCGCCCCTGCCCGCGAAATGACCCGCGCGTGCCGCGTGGGCGTCTAGACGTAGTCGAGCAAGTCTGCCCGCGAAATGACCCGCGCGGCCAGTCGCGTGCCGCGTGTGCGTCGAGTCGCCAGTTCGCCTCCTTCGAGGCTGTCGCCGTGTTGCCGCACTGCCAGTCTGCCGTGCTGTTGTTGCCGCACGGCCACGGCGGCTGTTGCCGCACGGCCGCCGCTGCTGTTGCCAATCATTGTCTTGTCGCCGCCGCTTCAGGCTTCAGCCAAACGCGCAAATCCGTGTCGGGTTGGGTTGACCCAGACCCGAATCGGGTCGGGTTCGGGTTCGGGTCCGGAAACTTGACCCGTTTTTAAAAACGGGTCGGGTTCGGGTTGACCCGAATAGTGCCGAGTCAGTTCCGGATTCGACCTGAACCCGACCCGTTGACCCAAATTGACACCCCCTGAGTATTATAGTGTGGGGCCCAAAGAGAATTACAAAGTCAATAAAAATCAATAAAATCAAATCACAGGTCTATCATCTATATAGTTCTTTACGTTGAGCATCCGCATGCAACTCCAACGCAAAGCTCAACTCAAAACAAAAAGCTTGCCTTGTGGTATCCCCCTATGGCATTCAGGAATCTCCTCTTTAATGAATCCAGTTCTCTCTCTATAAAATTCTCTCTCCCATTTCAATCTTTTTCTCCATCTTCTCAACCTTAATCCATGATGGAAGGTAGTGGATCCTTAAATGGCTCTCTACTCCCTCCAGGTTTCCGCTTCCACCCCACAGATTAAGAGCTTATCATCCATTACCTGAGGAAGAAGAGAACTTCATCCCTCCCTCCATATTCTTCCATTATTGCAGAAATCGATCTCTACAAGTTCAACCCATGGGAGCTTCCCGGTATTTACCCTTTCCTTTATAACTTTATTTGGCATCCATTAATCGACTAAAAAAAATTTGATTTTGATGACTCAAAAATTGTGTTTTTTGGTTTCAGAAAAAGCGGTTTTTGGTAGGGCGGATCCCGCTTCTTTTTTCAGGGTGGGCAAAAAAAATTTTTTTGTGGGAGATGGGCAAGGACACTTAGGATTCATAAAATTAGGGCAAAAATTTTTTTTAAGAGGGGATAAAATACCCAAAATATTCTAAATATTTTAAAATAACATCTCTAAAATTAAAAAAAAAAAAAATTTAAGGATGGGCATTCGCCCCCCTCACTACGGAGAGAAATTATTGTGTACGCAATCCGAACGCAGAATTGTGTTCGGATGCTGCGTACACACTGCTTATTTCATTGCGTATTTTTTGATAAATTATGTTTTCTAAGTTTTTTTTTGCGTATTTTTTGTATATTTAGTGAGTATTATTTATTTCATATTTATTTGACACGAAAAAATTATGTATCAAAAAATACGCAATGAAATAAGCAGTGTGTACGCAGCATCGTGTTCGGATTGCGTACACAATAATTTCTCCTCACTACGATGGTGATCCGCCGAGTATAATATTTTGAGGAACAGGGGAATTGAATATTGTTCAACTCTTTCTCTTGATCAATTTCTGCTCGACGATTAAAAAAAATAAAAATAAAAAAAATTCAGCTCGACGATTGGGTTTTCTGCCGAGTCAGGCATAAGGGCAGCCTCCTGTCGGAAAGCGACGACAAGCCGTTGCCGCCGTTGCCGCCACCGGCGGCAGCCTCGTTCTTCATCAAGTCTCCGGCACAGCACGAATTAAAGCAGCAGTATGCCGGCAAAGAAAGAAACAGCCTTTTTGAGTTAAGCGACTGCCAGCTGATGGGCGATCTCATGGGCTCTGCTTACCGGGCGGAAAGCGCCGGTGAAAACTCCGAGCTTTTTCAGGGCGGTGATTTCTTCATCAGAGAATAGCAACAGCCTGAGTTTGTTTCCTCCATGCTGGGCTCCATTAAAAAGAAGCTATTTTTTGGTGCACTCGATGACCTCATGATGCAGCCTTCAGGCAAGAGGATGCACAGCATCGCCGCCGGCGAGCAGCAGTCGCCGACATAATCCTATTCAGATGATCTAGGATGTCTAGAGTTCCTGATATGATGTAAAAATTGTGCCTTTATGATTTGTATAGCTCTTTCTTGGCTCTGTACTGAATTCGTTTCTGAAACACCTTTATCTTAATCTAATACAGAGGAAAAACAGAGCTGCTGATGGAACTATAATGCTCTCTCAGGCGTATTTCCATGGTTGTTTAATTTGTTTCCTTTGTTTTTTTTTTTTTTTTTTTTGTATTTTTCATATTTTTTAACAGAAAAAAGTTGTAGAAATGTAGTTCTTAGTTAAACAAAGGATGAATATGGCACAGAAATGACTGCTCTGTTTGGCATGACTCTTGTTAAAGATCAAATCTATCTCATTTCTGATTTCACTATTGAGGAGATAAAAATACTCTTTTTTATACAAACTACAGAGGATTTCACTTTTAAATTCTTCCAGTTCACCTGAAATATATTGTAGACTCTCTTCTTCCAGCTATTAAATATTTCTTTCAGCCCTCAAAGCTCCCAAACAAAGTCAAACATTCAGCTATCACTATAATCCCAAAATCACTTCATTCAGAGTGGCTTAAGGACTAGGTCTATCTTTCTCTGCAAGACAACTTCTAAGGCTTTTGCTGAAGTGTTTGCCAATAAACTTAAGTCCCGCTTTGCAAGGAAAATTTATTTTGTGGGGAGTGAGGACGGCGTCTAAGGACCAATTAGATTGTGTCACGTCACTTTTTTACTCGGTACCGGTGTGTACCGGTTGACTCGGCATATTTTGGTTGATCTCCGGACCGTCCAGTGTTCGTACACAATAATATCTCTTTTTTGAGGCTCATACATTAAGCTTAATATGCTTTTATATATGTTAGGGATTGTTACAGCAAAGCATCCAGAAGATTCTGCCACTATCAAATCGTTATAGTGCACCTGGAGAATATTCCTATTACATGTGCCATGTTACACACATGACAGACCATTCCTAAATATATTCTATTACTAGTTATCTATATATATGATAGCATTACTCACTGTAATGGGTTAACCATTAATATAGAAATCTTCTCTGTTATGCTCTGCACATTTCTCTTATGCTTTATTTGATTGCTGTTAGTTAACATGGTATCAGAACAGACCATCTTGTGATTTCTTCTTATTCTTTTTCGTGTTTCAATATGAACCAGTCAGGTGATTCTCCAATTGTTCAGTCAGGAACATATGGCAATTTAGGATTGCCACTAGATCAAACTCCGATTCCATCTCAACTCAAGTTTTTAATGGCAAATGTTAAGAATGTCATTGCAACTCCGCTCACTGTTGGAAATCACCCTACCTGGCAATCTCGAGTCCTTAAACTCTTTCATGCAAATGAGTTTGAAGGCTTTCTTGATGGATCATTCTTGTATCCTGCAAAATATATTACCAATAATGATGGCACTTACACTATTAATTCTCATTATAATACTTGGATTTTAATTTATCAAAAATCTAGCAGTGGCCTGTTGACCTCGATTTCGGCTCGATCTTATTCGAGCACTTTTGATCGGTTTAATCGAACCTCATCGAGCCTAATTCAAACTCGAATCGACCCGACTCGAGACGGATCAGACTCACAGGCGTTCAATTAGACTCGATTAATTTGTTTTTGTTTTTGTCACATCGTACATGATTTGATTTGAATTGAGCGTTATTTTGAGCTCAATTTCGTACGATTAATTTCGTTGCGCTGGCTCGGACCGAAATCGACTCGAATCGAACCAAGTTCGAACGCGAGTCTAACCTGGCCTTAGCAGGATTTGACCTGATTTAGCCTCACTAAGGCCCATCCGACCTTTTTGTGTAATTTGAATTTAATTTCTTGATCTGGAAGGTGATCCAACGGCCATGGTTCTTCAGCCCAAGCCTGTCGCTGCCAGACACCTCGATCGCATACTCGACCTCGTTTTGGAATGACGTTCAGAAAGAGGTCGAAGCAGGCAAAGTATGCAGAGCTTCTCTTATGCTTAAGGAGGCCGGGAAATCATCCGAGGACAGCAGGCAACGGATCTCTTCTTCCTCTTCTTGGTTCGGTCCCTCTCGCTCTCTCTGGGGGGATTACACTCTCACGCCCAGCTCTCACACCCAGCTCTCTCTCTCTCTCGCTATTTTCTTTTCTCTGGATCACCGACCCCCTCTCTCCCGGGGATTTTTCGCACAAGCCCGGGAGGACTCGAACGGCTCTCGCTCTCGGTCTTCGTCTATTCGCGTACCGACTCTCCCCCTCCCTGTTCGCGAGCCAGGCAACGGAACCCGACGCCCTCCTTGGACCGATCCCGAACCCGACAACCCCAGCTAGGTCGGACGCCCCGTCTCCAGCCGCCCGTTCCTCTGAGGTCGCGAACTCCAGGTCAGGCCGAGAGACTCCCGCCCGAAGCAGCCCAGGCCGGAATCGAGCCCCTGCTCCCATCGTCCCTTTCCATTCGGTCCTATCTTTAGTCGAGGCTGCTCTCAACTCTGCAAGGTGAGTACCTCCTTCCTCTTCTTCCTTCCTCTTCCTTCTTCCTTAAACTCCTTCCTCTACCTCAGCTACCATGATCTCCTCTCATTTGGATTTACAATTTTGTGAGTGAGTTTAGTAAGCAGCAGGTTGCATCCTTGTGGAGTGTTTTTTTTTTTTGAGCTCTTACGGTGTGTATGTCATCACACCATCAGTTCACTTGACTCCTAGATAAATGCATTCATTCTCCATATTAGATTTCATGATATTTGGCATTGTCGGCTTTAGGAATCATGTGGTGATTTATTTTCCTCTAATATGTTTATTCTTTTTTTTTAGAATGATAAATTAGTATGGGGATTTACTTTCATTTCATGTTGTATGATTTAGAATTTAGGTGTGAACTTTGCAAATATAGGAGAGGCCATTTTGATCTCCTATCATGATCATGCATATAAGGTGTTTGATGAAATACCTTCAAGATTTTTTTTGTAGTATCTTTTGGGTGATTTAGTGGATAATGAGCTGCATCTATGTGAAACACTCTTCCTATTATCTTTTGGCTAAAATTGAAAGTGTGAATAGTTTTTTTTTTTTATGATATATTTGTCACTACATCTCTAGTATCCTTGCTCCCAATAAATATACTTCTTCTCTTAGCCAAATGTTTTGGTTCTTTGTGAAGATTGCAATCGACTTTGTCATAATGTGTTGTTTTTTTTTAGAACTATCCAAGGTATTGATTTATTTTGTTTGAGATAGCCAATTAACTCACGAACTCACATTCGTTTTATGCCAAAAGATTTAGAACTTAAGTGTAAAACTATGAAATGCATAGGAGGATCTTTTGATTTTCTCTACCATGGCATGAAAATAGATGTTGGTTGTAGAGCAATTGTGATTTCCCTAGTTATACGGTTTACATTGCTAATAGCATGTTTAGCTACGAGAGCTCATTGATGGTGAGATTCGGTTGTGTTTTCTTTGCTCAAAGCAAGTGTTGCATAAATAAGAAAGCTTACACATGGTGAAATTTAAAGCCTTTGCTTCTCCATTATTTAATTCATGTTTCATTTGTTAGCATCGTCATGGCGACTTGATTAGAAAGCTCTTTTTGTTTATTCACAAAACTTGTCTTGCCTTAAGAAATCTCTTAGAAATTTTTGAAGCATTGTAGATTGTATGTGATGAGTTGGAGAATGCATCTACCATTACTGTTGGTTTTCTTCTTTTTTTTTAGTCTTGTCACATTTATTCAATCGTCGAATGGAGCTCTAGTGCTTAGAGAGAAAATAAGAGTTATTGTCACAAAAAAAAGGAAATTTCATGGGATGTAGGCAAAGTTTGTGCCAATTTCGTATTGCTTACAAGAAGAGTTTGTGTGTAAGATTTCTACTCGTTCATGGGTTGCATCAAATGATGGATTGTTTGGAGTTTCATGGATGAACTTTCTTTAGGGGTCATAAGAGGTTTGGCAAAACATGTATGAAAGGTGTATGTTTAGGTTTGTTAAAAGCTAGTTTCTTAATTTTGTTAATCCCCCATGAGTTTTATAATGGCATAATTTATATTGTTAGAAGCATGATTAGCTACAAGCAGTTAGTAAACTTAAATATATTTATGCTTGCTTTAGATTTGGATCCTTTCTTATCCCTTTAAGCTTTTCAAAAAAAATGTATATTGGCAAGTATTAATGCTTCATGAAAATCCTTACAGTTGTTGTTTTTTATGGATTTCTTTCTCAATTGTTTTGTGAAAAAAAAAAAAATTCGATTTGAAGACCTTGCATCTTTGTTTTTTTTTTTACTTTGAGAATTCGTTGGAGGAGTCGTATATTTATGTTGATGTGTTAGCATGAAGTTTATTTAATATGGGCCAAAGAAGTGAAGTAGTAACAAGTTCTTTTAGTCTCTTTTATAGAATTGAGATATAAGTGTTAGAACTCTTCTCATTGGATATTCTAAATTGTGATGGCATTATTGAATTCCTTATGAAGCTTTTTTAATTGAAATGAAATTAATTGTATTAGTTTCATGAATGGAAGATTATTACATGTATGGCTAGATATTTTATTAGGAGATTTTATGTATGATTATATTCATATCATTCCACTTACGTTTGACTTGATAAGGTAGTTATGGAAATTTATTAGAGAATCTTCATGTATATTTGTGTTATAGCATATGTGGATGTTTTAATGAAGAGAATGTTGGTTTAACTTGTAAAATGGTTATGATTTGTTTTAAAAATCTGAGAGATACCATGAATTGTTTTGAGTTAATGAATCGCACCTCTTGTATCTTTTATTGCTATAAGGCTTTATGAGTTGTTTCGCATCAAGGAGTTTCGTTTTATGAGTTTTGCGAATCGACTCGGGTTGGAATTTTATGTGTTTTTCGTCTTGCGAATGTTTCATAACGGGTGCTTTACAATGAGGGGTTTTCTATAAAATTGTCTCGTTGGAAAGCTTTGTTTTGTTTTACCCCACTCTAAAGGAAAAGAGAGGCACTCGATTGTCGGTTTTGGTTGTAGGATTTTGGGTCAAAATAAGAGAAAGTTTGGTGGGTTTCTTTTGGTAAAATGTTGTGTAGTGGTTCATTTAGAAGCTCGTGCAAATAATTTTGAATTTATAACTTGGTAGTTAGACCTGTTTAGTAGGGTCTCTCTAGTGTCTTTTGGGTACACATAGCGCCTTCCAACTTGAACTAAATTTTCTTAAAAATGTATTGCTAAGGATGAGTTTTAGAGAATTGAAGCTCTAGGTAGCTTTGTGGTGGAGGATATTTTAGTGACTTTTTGGAGCAAAATTAATCCTTACTTAAGTTAGTTTTCCTTAAGGTTAACATCTAAAAAAAAAAAAATATTTTGAATGAATCTAAAACAAATAGAGAGTCTTATTTTAGTTCAGTTTTAGAAGTCTATTTCCCTTCGTTGATTTGGGTTTGGGTTGTAGTGTCTTGTAAGTAGAGATGTCGAAAACGTATCAAGTGTCTTGTTTGGAGTGGGAACATCAAAGGGCATTGTTGCTGTTATAGGATGCATTTGACTGCTACGAAATGTATCCAATAACAACGATGCCTACACCCCTTTTTATATCGGATTTTCGTTCTTTTTTTCTTTTCATTGCGTTTAGTCGTGTTTTACTTCGTCCGTTAGTTTTCTTTGCTACTTTTTCTGCATCTTGGTACAACACACCTACAAATTGAAGAGAACCCACAAGACATAGGACTCAACAAGTAACAAAAGGTACGTTCTAGTTTTATTTTACTGCATTTCTATTTCTTTATATTATTATTTATAGAACTGCTCTAATCCCTATCTTTCTTTTGTGCCGCGAGGTACCTTTTGAAAAGCAACGGATAAGGAACACTTGGAGCTGGAGCTAGGACAGTGGGATCCAAGTATCAGTCGTCCCTACTCATCTAGTAGGGGCGCTACGGGCGGAACCACCGGGTCGTAGCCCCCGGTGCTGTAAGTTTACTAAAACTTAGAAAACCTTTAGGGGCCTAGATGATTGTGCGCCTCCTACCCTTAGGTCCTTAGAAACTTCAATTATATATTTAGGATTGCTTTTACTCTTTTTAGATCCCTAAAACCTTGTGACACCAGTATAGAAGTCTTAGGAATTAGAAAAACAACACTACTTTTAGTCCTACGACACTAGTGACATCTAAGGACAAAAATTAAGGACCGAGTATTAGAAAACATAGACTTAGGGTGCATGTTCCTTATAGGATAGAGACTTTAAAACCAAAACTTAGTGACACGCTTCCCTAGATTTAGGTTTTGTTTTCTTAATCTACTAATAAACAACTAACTAATTCTAATCTAATTCTTAAAAATCTATTAAACATTTAATCCTTAATCGATTTATTATCAACATTCTATAATTATTAAATTCTAAATCTAAAATGTAAACCTAAATCAATTCTAACTAATTTAATAATTTATCCATAACCAATATAAAATCTAAAAGATGTAGACTATCTTAGGAGACTAAAATACAAACTAAACTCATTAGGATAAAAGATTCTTAAAGGTTAAACTTAGAGTAATCTTCTAAATAATAACAAACAAATCCCTTAACACACAACAACCGCTCTAAAAGTGAAGTTTATTGGATGGACTACTCCGGGCTGCGGGGCTAAGTGTCCTAAGGAGGCTGGTTCCTCGAGCCTGGTGGCACAACGCCACGAATGGATCTAATAGAGTGACAAAACATAAAAATTATTTTTTTCTAATTGGCATAATTCAAACTTGATTAATAAATGATTTAATTCACCCTTTTCTTTTCTTTTAACAACAAACTACAATAATCCAACAAAGTTAATTATCACTGGGTAACCCAGGCCTACGAGGCTATTAAGTTAGCCCCAAGGAGGGTGAAATAAACCTCACAGCCTCGGTGTGAAACAAAGGTGGTAATTAATTAAACATTAAAAATAAAAGATACCTAAAATCAACCTTAAAACACTAAGATTTGAATTTTAATTAAAATCTCTCCTTTGCCCTTTTCAACAAACAAAAATACATACAACTCTAACTAAACCATCCTAATATAGGACCTACCAAAACTACACAGCCGACACATACACATAGATGAGTTTGCTAGGACATGACTATTAGCTTTAGGTTAGGCTGTTGTGCTGCTTTACTTTTCTGTACTTTGTTGTGACGCTCTGCATGTGACCTGTGTGTTGGTTGTTGTTTTTGCTACCTGTTGTAGCTTTTCTGCTGTGTTGTTTTCGTACTGCTTTCTCTTAGCTTTTCTTGCTGCACTGTGGTTGTGACGTTAGAATACACATAGGTTAGGCACGCTCTTTTATACTAATGCTGTCTTCCTGCAGGTGGCCGTGCTTATACAGCGCTAAAAAGGGGGCTAAAATTAATAATAATAAATGTATAACTGCTTTAGGTACCTGCTTCAGCTGCTTAGCCCCCAATAATCAAAGCACGGCCAAGTGTGATTTATTTTTCAGCATTTTCATATATATAACTGCTTGGATGAGTTTTTATTATAAACTGCTTAGGATAACCCCTGCAGGAGAGTCTAGATTTTTATTTTTATAATGTAAGGTATTTGATGGTAAATGTTGTGAAAATTTAGAATAAGGCATTTTTAAAAGAGATAGGAATCCAAAGGGAAAAGTAAACCCCTACAGGGGGTTTCCTTTTTCATTTGGATATCCTTTTGGAGCACTCACTACAAGGAGTCCAAAGGGAAAAGTAAACCCCTACAGGGGGTTTCCTTTTTCATTTGGGTATCCTTTTGGAGGAGTCACTACGAGGAGCCAGAAGGAGGAACGAAGACGATCCAAAGACGAATCAAGGAAGAGAGGAAGAAGACTGAAGAAATATAAAAATGCCTTATTTTAAGATTTGCGTCGTTCCTGGGTTGTTGTCGGTGGAGCCTGGCCACCTTTACTTACTGTACTCCGTGATGTAATATTGTATGGCACTTGCCATGGACACTCTTTTTCGTGGGATTTGTTTTCTGTGTTGTGATTTACTTACTTTGATTGCGCAGTAGAACCAGCATGTTTTTCATAGGTTTTTTTCTTGCATGTGCCTGTGTCTGACCGCTAGGCTCTTTAGGAATAAAATTTTTATACTCGTAATTATTAAATAAAATTTTAAGATTAATTCACATAGAAACTATAACGATTCTAGGAAATAGCCGGAATCGTCCGGGGGCGCATGCACGCATTCTCTCTTCTATTAGACAAGCTTCCCCGCCTGCGGGTAGAGTCTGGATAATCTGGCCTATGAGGATGAAGTGTCGGACCTGGGGAAGTTTAGTCATTCAAAAATTATTTTATAAAGCCTTTTTAAAATTCATACATATCTGATTTGAAGACTTCAACCAGCATAATTGCATTAGCAACTAATTAAATCAAAATCTAATTGCATTAGTTTTAGAAGCATAATACCATTCATAAGTGTGGGATCTCTTAGGAAATTTCTCTAGTTGTCGATCCCAAATTTCAGTGTCTAAATTACCCACCCTTCTTCATAAAGACTGGACAGCATGGATTTTATACGATTAGGTGGTTTTAGCTGGCTTCCTTTGTCAGACAAGGAATAAGTCCAGACTGCATTAGTTAGGTCGTAGATGTTAGTGTTGTGTGCACAACACTACATCTTTTATAGATTCAGGGTCTAAAGGCTAGTGGTACGAGTGTACCACTATATGCCTTATCGGTGGGTAAGTCTTCCTCTCTTTCGGAGGCTATAAATCCTGCCTATCCGCGTCACACAGATGACGCCACCTCCCTCTTTCTCTCATGCATGTCTGAGTGTATTGTCCCTCTTTCTTTTCTCCAGTTTTCACTTCTTCTAGCCGACCGGATGTTGACTGAACCTTGTATGACTGATCGAGCCAAGTTGGGACATTCCCCTTTGATTAGGAATCCTAGAAATCCCCTTGCACTAAACCCATTAGAGGAGATAATCTAACATCCTTAATCGAGAGTTTTCTTAGACCGAGGTCTAAGATGTAATTAACTACGGGGGCTTGCGCCCGTAGGAAACCGATCCCCACAATCAAATAAACCTCATTCGAGCTGATGTATCGAATGGGGGAAATCTCGTGAAGTTAGGGTTATAGATATTATTATCCATCGAGGTGCGTATGTGAAAACCTGCTATCCTCCATGGCTAATCGTATCTATAACTCCATCTGCTCTTCCATCGGCCTGCTTGTGTCGATTGTAAAGGCCTACGACCATTTTATCCTTCGGGACAGTGTGATCGTGCTCTTTGCATTCGAACCACACGAGTGGAATCCTTTCGGAGACCCACATGGCCCTATAATCAAAAATTTCACCGGAGTTTTTCCATATGTATTGTCCCTTGATCATTGTACGGATATCTGGACGACAATAGGAAGACTTCTTTAGTCTTCTACTCGTTCCCACATAAGTCAGCTACAGAATGAGTTATTTCATTGCTCAATGAAGGATCAAACTATGACCAAATATCTTCTCAACATTAAATCCAAAGCTGATTCACTTGCGGTAGCTGGTTCTCTGCTCAACCTAGAAGATATTATTCATTATACCATCAACGGACTTTCTGCATCATATCAGGCGTTCAAAACAGCTATCAGGACTAATCTTCAACATTATCCTTGGATGATCTATACACTTTATTGTGTAGTGAAGAACTTAATTTGGCACATGAGGTAACTCGTGAACTTAGTTCCCTTCAGCTTGCTGGTAATTCAGTCGTGCTTACTACACCTCGCAGACGTGGACGACGTCGTTCTACTCAGTCTCTCAGTCGGACCGCCTCTATTTCAAAAGGCTTGTCGTCTTCTGCTCTACAAAACCATGGTGGTAATTTCCCTCGATCAACTGTTACCTGTCAAATATGTGATAAACAAGGTCATTCAGCGATAAAGTGTTGGTACAGTCATGATCCTTAGTATAATCAAGAACCATCTACTGCTTTGTTCACACCAGCTACTTCACAATCTTCGGCCGATTGGTATTTAGAAAGTGGGGCCTCTTTACATTTGACATCGGATCCGAGCTACATTCACTCTTCCTAGCCATATAATGGTTTTAATCAGGTGATCTTAAGAAATGACCAATCAGTTCCAATCCAAAACATTGGTAAAGGTCTTCTTCCGACTCCAGCAGGTAATTTGCAACTTTTTAAGCTTTATCATGTTCCGAACCTTTATTTTAATCTCCTTTCTGTTCATCGCCTAACCACTAACAACTCTTGTGATGTTTCCTTTTCTTCCTCTGGTTATGTCATTAATGACCGGAAGACTCAATGGCTTTTTCTTCAGGGTCCGTATATTAACGGTCTCTACCCTCTTCGTGTCCAACCCGCTTCCTCGTCATGTCCATCTCATTTAGCTCTCTTCTAAGTTCAAGCTATTCCTGACCTTTGGCACCAAAGATTGGGGAATCCGTCGACAACAACGTTATCTATCTTAGCTAAAAGTAATTCTACAATTTGTACTACCGTAACTTCCTCTCTATGTAATACATGTCGGTTGGCCAAGAGTCACCGACTTCCCTTTACTAGTTCTTCTTCTCAATGTACAACACCTTTTACTATTATCCATTTTGATGTTTGAGGTCCAGCTCCATTAGCTTTCAATACTGGTTTCATTATTATATTTCCTTCATAGATGATTTCACCAAATTTACTTGGGTGTATCCCCTACTTAAGAAATCCGATGCATTGTCTAAGTTTATTGAATTTAAAAAGCTGGTTGAATGTCAATTTGCAGCATCTATACATATATTACGCACGGATGGTGGAGGGGAGTATGTTAATACATCCTTTTCTACTTTCTTAAAAAATTGTGGTATCATTCATTAGTTTACATACCCTTATACTCCAGCTCAAAATGGAGTTGCCGAGCGAAAGCATCGTTACATTGTGGAAATTCTATGTTCTCTCCTCATTGGAGCGCATTTACCTCCACAATTCTGCGTTGATGCTCTTCTTACAATTGTGTATCTCATAAATTGTCTTCCATCTCGAAACACTCAAAATACTTCACCTTATCAACTCCTATATGATCATTCTCCTACATATGATCATCTATGAGTTTTTGGGGGTCTTTGTTATCTGTGGTTACGTCCATATAGTCCTCACAAATTATCTCCTCTTTCTCGTCCATGTGTTTTCATTGCTTATGCTCCAACTCAAAAAGGGTATCGCTGTTTGGATCCATCCACTAATAAAGTCTATACATTACATCATGTAATCTTTAACGAATCAGTCTATCCCTTTCTTAAAATCTCTTATATGACTCCTATTAGTCCAACACCAAATTCCTTTCCACCACTTGTTTTGGTTCCTGCATGCAGCCTACCTTCATATATCTCATATATTTCTCCCCCCAGCCAACATCATTTAATTCTCCAAAACAACCAGTTTCACCTATTTCTCCATCTTTATCTACAACTATAGTTAACTCTACACATCCTCAACCAATTGTGTCCTCGGTTCATCCTATGATCACCAGGTTAAAGAGTGGAATTACAAAGCCAAAATAGATCTTTACTCTGGATCATGTACTAAACTTTGCTGATCCGATTTCGTATAATCAAGCCTCTGAATTTGATCATTGGCGTAGATTCATATCACAAGAATTTCAGAATCTATAATCTCAAGGTACATGGGATCTAGTTCCACCATCTTCTGACCAAAATGTTCTTGGTTGCAAGTGGATATACCACATACACTAAGTTCAAATCTGACAGGTCTGTTGCTCGCTACAAGGCCCATCTTGTAGCTCAAGGATTTGATCAAGAAAAAGGTTTTGATTATACTAAAGCCTTTAGTCTTGTGGCAAAAAATGTCGATAATACGAGTTTTTATTCTCGTTGCTTTGCATCACAAATGACCAATTATCCAATTAGATGTCTCAAATGCATTTCTTCATGGACAACTAACATATACTATTTTTATGCATCAACCACCTAGTTTCAACGATGTTCTTCATCCGCATCATGTATGCCGTCTCCGAAAAGCCATATATGGGCTAAAGCAGTCTCCTCATCAGTGGTATACAACTCTGTCGAATCATCTTCAGCATTTTGGCTTTCGGTTCAATCAGGCTGATCCCTTGTTCCTCAGCTATCATTCAAGTTCTATTTTTCTCTACATTCTTATATATGTATATGATATTTTAATGACAGGTAATGATCAGGCTACCATAAATTGAATACTCCATAATTTATAACACAGATTTTCCATGCGAAATCTGGGTTCTTTGTCTCAATTTCTTGGCATACATGTTTCATCTACCTCATATGGAGTTCATTGAACTCAAACTCAGTATGGGCAGACCATACTGTTCAGAGCTGACATGTACATCTCCAAATTGGTGTCTACTCCTAGTTCTACCAAATAGCCCATGAAGCCTGACACTATTACTGATTTCTCGAATCCTTCTCAGTATCATCAATTGGCAGGTTCTTTGCAATATTTAACAATTACTCGTCCCAATATTGCATTTTTTGTTCAGCAAGTTTGCCAGCACATGCATAAGCCACTGTTGTGTCATTTTGACTCTCTTAAACATCTTCTATGTTATATTCAAGGCACACAATCACATGGCATACCATTCTATCGAGGCAATCTTGATTTGCATAGTTAAGTTGATTTAGACTGGGCCGGTGATGTATCTGATCGAAAATCCATTTCTAACAATTGTCATTTTCTTGGACGATCATTGATATATTGGCAAGTTAAGAAGCAACAAACATTTGCTCGTTCTTCTATCGAGGCCGAATATCATTCCCTTGCGACTACAGCATCTGAGATTATTTGGTTATGACGCTTACTCTCAAATTTTCATCTTCCTTTTATAGCTCCTACTACATTGTTTTGTGACAACACATCCACCATTATCTTGGCAAACAATCCTATGTTTCATGCCCGAACCAAAAACATCGAACTTGATTGTCACTTCATCCATAATTGTATTAAGGATAAGCAAATTTTAGTTCACCACATCGCTACTCAGGATTATATTGCATACTTGTTTACTAAAGCATTAATAATAGCTTGTTTCAAAACTCTTTTAGACAAATTGATCACTGTTGAAGAAGCTTCAATTTGAAGGGGCATGTTACAGCAAAACATTTAGAAGATTCTACCACAATCAAAATATTATAGTGCACATGGAGAATATTCTTATTACATGTGCGATGCCACACACAGGACAATCCTTTCCTAACTATATTATGTTACTAGTTATCTATATATATGATAGCATTACTCACTGTAATGGGTTAACCATGAATATAGAAATCTTCTCTACATCTTCTCTGTTATGCTATGCATATTTCTCTTATGCTTTATTTGATTGTTGTTAGTTAACAGGGATATCTCAGACAACATATAATCTTTGCCAATGAAATTCTGATGGGATTGTGCAAAAATTAACCTATAAAAAGCTTTTGATAACATCAATCATCAATTTTTGTATAGATGGCTCATCAAGCTTGGTTTACCCACCAATCATATCAAATGGATTGCATAATGAACTGATAATGCTCATTATTCTAATGCTATAAATGGTGAAATTAGAGGTTTCTTTAACTCCAAGAATAGGTTGAAGCAGGGCTACCGATTATATCCTTTTCTATTCATTTTCAAAATGGATACATTTTTTTAGATTAATTGATGCACACTTAATAATGCCATTTTTAATTACATCAACAATAAAAACTTCATAATTAGCTTGGTAAATTAAGGCAGTAATTAGCATTCAATATTCTGAAAAATAGCAAACTGCATTTCTTTTTTGACCAGTTACTTAATGGCTACTATCACACATAGGGTCCAAAAGGTGGTACACCCGGTAACACAAAACACAATGAATGGATATAAAGATATGTTTTGTATTCATAAAGAGAAACATGCATATACAAGGGACACAATAGGGTATAGATATACCATAGTGAATAAATAAAGTAAATTAAAAAGCTAATTCATTTAGCTAATACATCTAAATAATAATAGTTCTGATATAAGCCAAAATAAATATAAATAAAACAAAAGGCATGAAAGAAACTACACAACCTTTAAATAGAAGCAAAATAAACTATTAAAAAATATAAAATACTAAAAATAGACTATTGCTCATAAGTATACTTCAGAGGTGAAGGTCTGCCAAACACATCGTCGGATTTGCTATAAAAAGAGACAACATGTGAGTTTGATAAATTAAGCTCAACTAGTATCTCCTTATTAAACTAGACCGAGCATAAATAATAAAGGAGTGGGGCATGCAGTATGAACAATCATTAAGTATGGAAATAATAACGTAAAATCATCAATTCAAAGTAGTAATGACACACACTATAGTTTCTGCAATAGAATTTTAATATGCCAGTGTCATTAATGTATGTGTCAAACTACTATTAATGCAAATTATTTAAATGCCCATAATTACAATCATATTGTGAAACCCCTTAAATATAATAAGCTAAACTCTTAAACATTATGGTCCCTTTTGATATCTTGGTTAGAATTATATTAAGAAACTCCACAGTTAAGCATGCTCATCCCAAAGAAATATTGGGATGGTGACCTCTTGAAAAGTTAACACCAACATGATAAAATTGTGAGGCCCTTAGGCCAAAGCAGACAATATCTTGACAACTAAGAGTTTGTGCTATTATAAAAGGTATCATAGCAATACATTAGCCGGAAGATGGGAGCTAATTGTCATATAAAATAAAGTGTTACGTCATGGAAGACACCTCTTGAATCTTGTATGAGATAAAGTGTTATGTGGTGGGAGTCACCACTTGAACTTGTATGGGTCGTCTCTAGAATCCTATCTGCTTAGTGGATGATTTTGGGATAAATGTACTGACAAGGATGTTAGTTACTTAAGTGGGTGAGATTCTAAAACTCCTTAAGTAAAATTAGTTAAACTGTTAAACATCAAAGTGTCTTTTGACGTAATGGTTAAAACTTTATTAAGAAACTCCTCAGTTAAGGATACTCATCCTTGAGAAATTTTAGGATAGGTGACCTCTTAGAAGTTACATCATCAAGATAAAATTATGAGGCTCTTAGGCCAAAGCAAATAACATCTCGATAGTTAAAAGTTTGTGCTGTTACATAGACTATGTATCATTATACCTAAGAATGACCTATAAATTATTTATTATTTTTAATTAATATCCACTTATATTTAAACACAGGCACACACATATAAGTTTATTATATACTGATCACCAGAAAGGTAAACACCAATCTAAAAAAATTCAATGATTTCTTGTAGAGTCATCACTCTAGGGGCCCTTCGACTCCAACTAGCCAAAAACCAATAGAATTCTACTGACATACACATAATCATATATTACATGTACTTTTATAAATAATCAACAAGTTTTGTATAATTTAACATGCATGATAATCCCAATTTATATAATCAACATGATTTACAACATGAATATCATACACTGAAATGAACAAAATTGATATGATATGACAATATATATAACATTTATTACATTCAAACAAGAGTATACATGAAAATATAAATTGATATACATGAGATTATACAACAATAAATTAAGAATAACCTATTTATAAAGCTTTCTACTTTATTATGAGCATATGCATAAAAGAATTTGCAGTAACTGGACTGACAGAGAAAATTAGTTACTAATTATTGCACATCGATCTTTCTCCACCCTAATTATTGCCCGGTTTGGTATCAATCTTAATCAGGCCAAACTGTCAATTAATTGGTTATCAGTCAACCCCAATTGTCGTCCATTTGGGTATAAGTCTTAATTAGGCACAACTGTCAACCAATTGGAATTGGTCTATCTCAATTATCATACAGTTATATATCAATCTTAATTAGGCCCAACTTCCGATCAATTGGTATTAGTCTTCATCTTTTATGTTAACAACCAGCCTTCCATCTAACCTCCGTTACATGCAAATGCTATATTTTTGTCTATATTATACATGAAATTTAGTCATTCATATAGTACAGAAAAATCTACTGAATTTATTTACTATGCATTTATTTTAAAAATCCAAACTTCCAATTTAACAATGAAAATTCAAAACACTCCTATCAAAATATTCATATTGATTAGATCGAGCACATACCAAAAGTTATAAGATGAAAGTTTTACAAATACAAAATTATTCATATTTTTCGTTAAATGAAATACAAATTTGATCAAAAAATATCAAATTATTGAAATAAAAAATAGTGTACTTATTTCTTACAATAAGATGCGTATGTTTACTAATTGGGTCGACTGTCAAAAATTATTATACAGTCTCCAAATCTAACCTTTTTTTTCTCTCACCTATATTTTCTCTCTAAATTTCTCTAACATTCTCTGTTAGCCGACTTGGCGACTTAGGAAGTTTAAATGGCTTTTAATGGATACAAGTTAATGGATTAAGATATTTGAATAAAATAATAATAAAATATTAATATAATTATATAATTTAACTAATTTTTAATATAAAATTCATATATAAATTAGGTAATTTTATTTGTAAAATGCTGACAAAATTGGTTTGTAAAATGGCTCTCAATTATACTGACAAATATCAATTTCTTAAGGATTTTTATCAGTGCCTAAGAATCACGAAAAAAATTATTATAATAAAAATAATAATATTTATCTTATGGAGAAGACAGTTTTCAAATTTGACTTATAATTAATAACTCAAAAAAAAATTATATGATTAGGTCAAAATGCATGCTATCACATTTTATCTTTATTGTGTGAGCCCAAATGAAGAATATACATTATTATGCCCGAAAGGTTTTTCTATTGCTAGAAATTAAAAATAGCAACAATCTGTTTCTTCTTGAAGAACTAGAACAACTCTAGCTCCTTACAAACACCCTAAAAAACTTGTTTCTTTCTCTCTAATATTACACCTCTCTCCTCATTCCTCTTCTTCCTCTCTTTCCTCTCCTCTGTTTATTACTTCTTGTTGTGGAATGCATAAAGTAATTGATTTATTCTTCTTTCTATACTTACAACATCATGTAGTAGATCTGACAGATGAAATATGACTATAACTAATATTAGCTAGTCATCATTTTAGAAAAATAAGAGTGAATCAGTCTTGACTTAGAAGCCTATTCTATTGGCCTCTCCTATAGCTAAGCCTGCAACAGACTTGCGATTCTCCTATTCTACCAGGTTTCTGCTTAGCCACAACAGTAGAGCCACATGTGATTCCCCTTATCAGAACAACAGCTTATCCTGTTGATATACTTAGCTTTCCGTGATCGACCATAGCATATTTGAGGTTCCTATTTTATAGGGGTGTCAATATTTCACATGACCCAAAAATTCGACTCGAATCCGACCAGAAAATTCCGGGTTAGGGTCAACCCGAACCTGAAATGGGTCAAGTTCGGGTTCAACAATTCGACCTGTTTCAAAAATCGGGTTGGGTTCCGGTTGACCTTTGACCCAAAATTGACACGTCTTGACCCGAAAACCCATTTTGACCTGGAAACCCGAGATTGAGCCATTTTGACCCGAAAAGTGGAGATTGACCCCTTTCTTGGACCCGAAAACTAACAGTTTTTTGTTGGCACCGGATCATTCATGTCGTGTCGGGTTGACCCTGACCCGAAGCAGGTCGGGTTCGGGTTCGGGTCCGGAAAATTGACCCATTTGCAAAAACGAGTCGGGTTCAGGTTCACTCGAACAGTGCTGGGTCAATTTCGGGTTCGACCCGAACCCGATCCGTGACCCAAAATTGACACCCCTACTATTTTATCAATTCCTTATCTTGGGATTATATCAGAGTCCGTAGCTTCTCCTTACCTCCGGACTATAGGTCCTTGTGATTGTATTAAGAAGATTAGTTCTTGTTTTCTGTTGGTTCTACCTTGTGCAAAGAACACGAAGAAAGGAGATTTCTTTGGCTTAAATATAAACTTCCATTTTTCTTCTACTTTTTGGGATTTCAGGGGCTTAGCATTTTAGGAGAGACAACCATTTTGTCCAAACAATATGCTACCTTGAAATAGTGATTAATTGATTGTGTCGTTTGTGTATTTTTATATTTGTTTCATATTTGAACTCATTTTATGCAAGAATTTGAGCTGGTGGAAAAAAGATTGAATTTAAATTATATAGTTTTAATGGATGGGATATTTATAATTACCATTCAATGTTATTAGGAGATAAGGTGATGCTGATTAGATGTGATTGTTTTAAGTATTGTGATTGATATTTAAGTTAAGTGTGAAATAAATGAGAATGCTAAAATGAATGAGGGTAAAATTAGGAAATGATAAATAAAGTGATTATATAAGGAATGGTTGAAGTGATAGCTATTAAATGTAAGGTAATTAAAAATATACTGAGCTGATTGCACTACAGGAAATTCATCAAATATCGGAGACATTTCTGGCGGTCAATGGACTACCGGAATTTTCGGCGGTTAGACCGGCAGATTAGTCTCCGATAATAACCGGCGGTTTGGGCACTGAAATTTCTTGTATAATTGGGTCATGTAAAACAAGGGTAAGAAAAATGTGCACACCAAATTAGTATATATAATTTGTATTTTAAGATTAAGAAGAAGAAGAGATAGAACTAAAGCGGTTTAAGAAGCTAAAAATTACAGAATTGCAGCGAGCATAAAACCAACTATTAGCTCAAAAAAATAATCCCATAATTGTGGAGGATTAAACCGCCACAACATTCCAGAATTAAAAATAAAATGAATAATTTGTGAACAGCTTAGCACAATATAAAAACTTGTGGGCTTCATTCCACTCCATATAAAACTAAGAAAACAAACCAAAGCTTAGCACATCCCTTTTTAAGGGTTAACAAAAGTTTATCTTTACAAACTGGTTTCTTGCATCAAAGCCATTTTGTTTACTGGATATGAGAGTAATCTTCTTGCAGTAAAGCATGCCAAGGTTTATCATAAAATCATACCCTTGGCTTAATATCACCATCCATCCATATGGCACCACCTAGGGTGAGCGTACCCATGATTCTAAATGGACCATATAGGGATCATAACAAAAGCTCATTCATTCAAAGCCTAACAGAACTCAACTTTTCACCGGATCAAGTTTTTTCCCGATTCAGACTTCGTTACTTGATCGAAAATAGATCTTGTGGCACTTGGGACAGATCTAAACTGTCACACCAAGAACTCTGCCTCCCGGCACATCGACTACCAAAATCGGGCCTTTTCACCAACTACCAAACAAGAAAAATTCATCTAGAATATGATTTCTTGAGCACGTGGTGAATAATAATTGATCATGCAAATGCAAATATGGCCTTAAGCTATAGTTTGATATCAAGTTACAGAAGTTTGTATATTCCTGTATGCTAATGGAATTTAAATATCTAGGCTTGAACTGTTGAAAAAAAGGAAAATATTTGCCGAAATGAATAAAGAACAACAAAAATCATATGACCACATGATTCATAATAAGAGGAGAAATAAACAAAAAAATTTATGCATCTCAACAACACATACTCATGATTAATGTCACACACCGTTTGCCGAATATTTTTGTCTATTCATTGTAAAATTTATTGAAACAAACAAAAATAAACTCACTACAAGCAAAAAGGCATAGAAATTCATCAATAGTATTGTATTTGAAGTTTTAAGTCATTGATATGTAAAAAAGAAAAGAGTATTCATCATTCATATTTGGTAATCTACAATATCAAAACGTTGAGCAACATTCCAAAAAAACTGCTTTCATACCATGACTCTCTTCGCGTGAGGAGAATAGCGAGCGGGATGTGCAGTGTGCTCCTCTTTGACAGTAGCTGCGACGCCCGGTGAGCCGGTATGTGTCTTCGCGTGAGGAGAATAGCAATGCTTGAGTTGCACGAAGGAAAGAAGAGGGGAAGCTAGAGGGTTCAAATCGAGCGCGCATAAAATTGGGAATTAGGGATTATGCCGAGACTTTCTCGGTGGTTAAAAGAGGTGCTAATTGCACCGGTTAAAACCAATGCAATTTGTAGCAGTCAAAACCGATGTTAAAAGAGGGTTTTGGCAGCTGTTCTAAAATCGCTCCTAACATCTATTGCGAAAAGTCCAATTTTTTAGTAGTGTTACTTAAAGAATTTGAGGGCCTTTCTTCAAAGTACTTCAAACTTTTTATTTTTTTAACTTTTGTGTCATATTTTGGCTTTCTTAGCTTTTGTCACCTCAAATCACTATCAATAATGTTGTTTTTTAATTTAGATTTATTGATCAATTTAAGTTTTCCCTCAGTTCAGCAACAGAATTTATATTTTGCAACATACAGAATTTTTTCTATCTAAGCATGTCGTTAAGCATCTTCAAGCTAAAGAAACTTACCAACTCTAATAAACGAACAAGTTCCATTCCTCTTTTGTGGATTTGTTGAGCCCATAAAGGAATCAGTTGTTGGGGGACAAGTAAAGAGAATACAAAAATATCCTTAAAATCAAAATTTGTTCTGGAGACGCTACCCCCGGAAACCCTCGCATGGGTGCTGCCCCTTGACCCCACGACCTGACCAGACAGGTGGAATTCTGCCAAGGGGCACTGCCCCCTTGGATCCCAGACACATCTGCGAAGCGCGCAATGATCAAGGGTATGAACTAATAGGGGTCAAGAGGCAACACGCTCGGAACATATTTTGATTTTGTAAGGATATTTATGAAAAAAAATCTCTACATTTTTACTTATAAGTTGATCCCCTTGAAAATTAAGACTGATTCCACCCCCGAACAAGATTACCTAGCCTAGCATCTCACTAATCCGATTTTCCTCCATCAAAAACTTGGGGGTTTTAAACGACAATGCTTGAAATGTTACATTTTGTAAGTTCTACCCTTCAAAATAAAAGCCATTGTAAGAGGTAATGACCAAATGTTAATGGCTGGAGTTTCGACAACTTGCTTGAACTAGTTCACATCTTTTTTTCCTTACCTTTTTCCTATTTGGACCAGAGCTTCTCTAGAACTTTTTTTTCCCCTTTAGTACGGTTGGACTATAGGATATTCTGGAGGGATTTGAGAAATCCCAATACTTCTTCTATTTTGTACTTCCTTTCTTAAGAAATTTATTTTGGGTTTGATGGATATATCCTGATTTTATTATCATCATGTTTATTCTTTTGTATATTTTCCTCTCATTATATGTTTGACAGATACATATTAAAGTTAAAATTTTCCATTATATTATATTAATAGTTTTCATTGGCACAATATCACATAGCATACATCTTATATAACACCTAACATTTGCTAAATAATTAATTCTCATCCCAGTTATTGTTGATGGACATCTATTAGCTTTGCTCATATAAGATCCATTAGCTTAATAGTTGTGATGAGGATGTATAATCAATAGAGTTTACTACTTTGATAAAAATCAACATAAACTAAGAAAGCCCTCTTTAGATTGGTGTACGGACAAACACTGGTAGGTGAGGTTACTTCAAGATGATAACATGCTCGTGTTCCCGCGGAGGAGGCCACCCCTGAACTGGCTAGAACACCTCTCGATAATATTGTATTAGTGGTTGAACTATGTCTAGTACTTCTATTTTCTCCTCATCTTCTTCATCTTCCAAACTCTGCAACTTCACCAAAAATCTCATTCTCCTTTCCCCTCTTTAGATGTGAATCCAAAATCAACTCTATGTTATCTATCAATGTAACCAATAATGTTGAACTGACAGGAACCCAATTCTCCATAGGTGAGGTCATTGAATTCTTGTTCACTTGAGATTGAGAAACTATAGAGATTTTGGAATCTTGTATGTTATAAGCAGGATTTATTAAACAAAACATTGCATCATATTCAACTACTCCAACAAATTTTTCATGCTTTGTTGACGGTTCTACTTGACAAGAATTGAATGTCGTTGATACTGATAATATCTTTTGACGTGAAAATTCAACAACTTTATCATTCCTTTTAGGTTGAAAATTTTTCCACCATTGATAACATTCTGTCCTCAAATGCTGATTTGAGTTGTCCAACTTTTCTTTTAAGGCGCTCTTCCAAGGCATCAACTTTCATTACAACCATAAGTCCCAAAAAAGTGCTTTGATACCAATATGATAGAAGTGCTTGCATAAATTTAGAAAAAGCCTTGGCTGAAAATTGAGTTTAGTAATGTCAAAAAACCAACAACAAGAAAACAAAGAATAGAACATACAATAACATTTTTTATTGAAAGTTTTATGAAAGTAAAGACAAGATACAAGTGGATCTTCAATTGGAGAGGAAGAAGATACGGCTCTTCCAAATCTCTAGACATCGGCTAGAGCCTAGTCACCCTTAGAACAATCTAAATTCAGCAAACAACACATACACCAAACCCTAGGAAGATCACTTACTTAAAGCAAGCAATAAAAAACCCTACCCCAATTCCCTTTATTTTATTAATTATTTCCCTCCCAAATCAACCCTCAAATCAGCCCCCAAATCTACGCAATTAAATTAGGAAATATTTTCTATTTAATCTCCTCTAAATTATCCTCAAATTAGTCCCCAAATCAGCCATCTTTAATTAAGAAATATTTTCTAATAAAACTCTTACACACAGCCCCAAATATGTCATCTTTAACTAGGAAATATATCTTAATTAATCCCTTCTGAATCAACCCCCAAATATGCTTTCTTTAATTAGAAAACATCACATAATTAATCCTTTTTTATTAAGAATCTTCATAAACAACTCTCTCTTGATTAGTAAACTTCCTATTTCTCTCCCAATCAAATTGGTTGGTGCGTCAGAATTATTGAGGAAGCAATACAATGATGAGCCACTATATACACTACCAAAAAACAAGCCCTATCGCAGCGTTTCTTTGCACCGGTTTTAAAAATCGCTGCCAAAACCACGTTTTGCATAAGAAATTTAAATCCAGTTGCATCGGTTAAAACCGGTGCAAATTGCACCGGTTAAAACCGCCGGCAAAGGCCCACTACCAAAAAATAGATTCTTTTGCATCGGTCACTAGGAGCGGTTTTAGAACCACTTCTAAAACTCCTCTTTTGCACCGGTATTAACCGGTACAATTTAAGCAATTATCAACATGAGATTGCAGTGAACATTCAGGTTTTATTTTTTAAAAAAAAGTTTGGACTATTGTGGCGGTTTTAACCGCCACAAGTGTCCAGTAATGTGCCGGTTTAAACCGCCACAAAAGTGAAAACAATTTTTTGTTTAGATTTTTGCGGCGGTTATAACCGATGCAAATCTGGAATAAAGAATCGGTTATAACCGCTGCTATAACTAGCACTTACTTTGATCTACCCAGCGGTCCCAAAATCGTTGCGGAATGTCGTTGCAGCGCACAACAATCACAGCGGTAAGGCAGCGGTTTTAAAACCGCTGCAAAGTAAAATGTAGGGGTTTTAACCGCTGGAAAAGGTAATAATTTGTGCTGCGATAGCTCTATTTTTTGGTAGTGTAGGAGATTATCAAAATAACCAGCCAACTACATGGTATCAATGGTGTCACATTTATATATCAATAGGCAGATTAGAGTGCTAAAAACAACAAATAATGATATGGATGATACTGATCGAAATTTCTTCCCCTAAAAAAGAGGATCAAAAAAAGATGTGGCATACATAGTATATGTTCAATGACAAAAATAGTGATAGCATTCTTTTTATAAGGTATGATAAGATAACGATGAGAGAAGCTATCAAGAGGGATGATGAAAGATCAAGGAGTGGCATTACATGTATATATTTTTTCTTTTTTAAAGGGGATAACAAAGTAAATATATGTTCTGATATCCCTTTGATGTATGCGGCGAGGGGAAGAGAAGCTTTGGCTTAGGCAAGATTTGTTGTTAATGGAATCATGAATGCTAATTTATAATCATGACAAATTAAGCTTTAATGTATATGCCCACTAAAAGAAAAAAAATTGTATCAGTTGTTCCTCATCTAAACTTTTATGAGGAGCGCGAACACAAAAATTCAATTATTTTTTAATGTCCTCTTGCCGATCTTCGAAATGCAACTCTAACTGGTCAAAGAGGAAGAGGGCAAAGGGTTTAGCGTTCTCGCATGGCAATTTCTTCAGTTTTGTGAAGAATTTGTCAAACATTTTGACGTTTTCTTTGAAAAAATAGGATTCCGCCAAACGCTTTATCGAATCAGTTCCTTTTTAAATTTTATTTTAATCACGCTTCTTCTCCTAATTTATTGTTAGCTTAAACTTTTTTTTTTTTAAAATCCTCTATTATTATTGGTCTGCATTAAGAGAGATAGAGATAGATCTAAAAAGACTTGGTTAGAAAATAGTAGAAATAATCTTTTTTATTAGATTTAAATAAGAATTTGACTCTTAACAGAATACAATAGAGAAAAATGATTCATGTAACTGACCTTACGTAGTGGGATAAAAGCTTGATATTCTTATTCTTATCGGTTCCGATTGATAAAATCAGATCCTACTGAAAAGTAAAATTCCACCATCAAACTCATGCTAGTAGGCTAGAAAAAATTGAACAGAGATTCAAACACCATTCAACAAAAACTCCCTAAAAGGAAGTGCTAAAAGGGCATTCATGAAAGCTTTCACTCACAACAACCCCAAGAAGAATTGTTAACCTTAGTCAAGCACTATAGTACAGTCAATGAACTAGTTTAAAATAATTTAATGAGAATCCCAATCTCACTTTTATAGAATCTCCCTCTCGTTCATTTCTTGATAAGAATGATGATAGATTCTTTCTCAGAAGGAAGCTATTTTTCCTTAGCTTAAAGCTAAGAAGAAAATAAAAGTCAAGGAGAATGTTTAAGAAGACCACAAGGATGGATTTCCTTCAACCATTATTGATTCAGCAAATACTGAGTTGAATACGAGCGAGCTGGTCTCCACTCGAAATTAGTGATTTCGATTTTAATTTGGGCTTCGTTTGGAATAGTTTTTTTTCACAATATTTTTGTAGCTTTCAAAATAATTTTGCACTAAAAATTTATTTTAAAAAACAGTAAAAATGCTGTCTTAAACATAATCGTAGTCAAATACATTTTGAGTAAAAAATAACTAACTTGCGTTGAGTTTTATGTTGATTTGAGTCAAACTTATTAATTTTATTAAATATTTTTAAATTATAATTCAACATGATATATGTGAAACTCTTCAAATATATTAAAGCTAAACTATTAAAAATCAAAATGATTTTTAATTTGGCACTTAGATTTTCATTAAAAACTCTAAATTTAAGTGTGTTTGTTTGAGATCTCTTCCACCAACAAAAATATGTCCTGTTGCCATTATATATATAATACATATATGCATATGTTGAGTATTTTTAAATTGAATATTAAAATTTTGGCAAATTAAGGCTTCGTTTGGAACGGTTTTTTTACTGCTTCTTCAAGTTGCTTTCTAGTACAAAAAATTTAATTTTTGTACATTTTTGTATTAGAAAGCAGCTTTAAGAAGCTATAAAAAAGCCGTCCCAAATGAAGTCTAATTCTGACTTTTAACCGATTAGAGTTCTTTGAGTGATTATCTACCCTAATCATTTATAATATAATAGCCCCATAAAATGGGATGTGATGGAAAAAAGATAATGGGTGATGGTGGAGAAGATGAGGATGATGGTAATGTGTGTGTGTTAGGATAAAGGGGGGAAGGGATGTGGTATTGTGGTCGGCTTTGTGTGGATGAGCTAAAAGAGAAGGAGACGTTATGCTAATGAGAAAAGAAGAGGGGCCATAAGCTGTTGTGCTTACCAATGAGTGGACGCCACTAAACTTCTTTATTTATTTACTTAGTTATTCTTCTTTCCTTTTGTGCAAGTCTTACTGATAAAGTTCTATTGGCGCTCCCCACAAATTTAATCATACAGAGAAGCACACGTGAAGGCATTATTGGCCCATGAACGCACTATGAAAAGCGGCTTGACAAAGAAAGGCAGCGTTAGCAGCCAACAATTATTAGGTCCGGACACCACCGGACTTAGCTCTATATCCGGAAGTCAATAATATGTCGCCATGTGCTCTTACTCTTTATCGTGCTGCTCGATGACCTGATCCGGACCGGAACCTGGTATTAGATATTTTCGGGTATTGATAGGTATTGCTCGGTATTGCTAGGTATTGCTTGACAATAACGAGAAATATCGCTGTGTCAAGACCAATACCTAGCAATACCGAGCTATACCTTGCAAAATCAGGGTATTGCTCGGTATTGCTAGGTATTGGTCATGATAGAATGGTATTTCTCGTTATTGCTGAGCAATATCGACCAATACCAAGCAATACTCCGGCCTGCACGAATCAGCCAATATATAGCTATACCGGGTTTGGTCCGGGTCCGGTCTTCGGGCCGCGCGGTAAAGAGTAAGAGCCCGTGACACCATTTTACTGACGTCCGAACGTAGAGCTACGTCAAGACACTGGACCTAATAAAAATTGGCAGCGAACAATTATTAGAATACAACGTACAGCTACGTCAGGACCTTAGCAGCAGCTTTCTTTGAACGGTAATTTGGCGTAAAAGTAGAAAAATGAATTTTTTTAACGTAAAATTTATAAATACATAATTTTCAATTTGTCTACTTGAAAGAGAGAAGGAAATCGTAATAATAACTTTTTACGATGCCAGTAAATCGTTAAATGCACGGGCAGAATTAAAAAACAAGAAATTGTAAGAAGAATCACATGCAAATTTTAAAATAACTGTAGGAGCAGAATATTAAATATTTTTTAAAAAGAAGTAGAATAGCTAAACAGTTTGACGCATTGGATTGAATGCATCAAATAATTTGACATATTCAGAATGCGACAAACAGTTTGATGCATTTCATTCAATGCACCAAATTATTTAGCTCCTTCCATACAATGTTACAGTTCTATGAAATTCCATTAGAGTAAATATCAAAAAGCTTCGTCCTGCTCAAGAAATCCTGACATCTTATCTAGCAGATATTTCGTATCTATTATTAGACTAATTTTTTGTATAATTTTTTAATAATTTCCACGTAGAATATACATCAGTGAAAATTAGGCATGATTTTCAAATTTCTTGAAAAGAAATATCGATCGCCTCCAAGACATTGATGTGAAGGGAGCAACACTGTAGCAGCCAGCAAATATGGTAAGCATGATAAAAGACGCTCCATCATGCAAATAAATAGAAAACAAATAAATAGAAGCAACAGAAACTCAGATGCCGAAAAGATAACAATCAGTTAGCAAAGAGTCCCAAAAACAAATGGAGGCAAACATGGAAAAAAAAATTTGCAGAAGATATAGATTATTTTGATTTTGGTTCCATTTATTTGAGTCTGAAACGTAAGAAATTCCCGATCTTTATAATAGTAGAGTTTGTCTTCATTTGGGACAGTTTTTTACTGTTTCTTAAAGCAACTTTTTTGTATAAAAAATTTACTAAAAAGTTATTTTAAGAAGCAGGAAGAAAGCCGTCCTAAATGAAAAGTCTAAATTATTCTTGATGTCATCACAGTTGCAGCCTGTAAAGAAGTATCTATAAAAATTTTGAAGCAAATGTAGTAGTATTGTTGCACCTCAAACAACCCATAGACTACATCCAATAAAAGAGAATAAGCATCATTAACCCCCAAAAAATTTGTATGGAGCTCCCAATAATTAATTAATTTATAAATAAAGAATAACTCCAAAAATTTGATGCCCTTAATCTTATCAAGCATGTAATGCCTAAAAGCACTAGTTCCATAACTTACAGCAGGTTGAATAACAAACCAAGCCGAACAAAAATAGCATATGGCCGTAGATTTAAATAAATAAAAATGCACTAGCACTATTTGAATTTTGTGATGTATATAGTCATATTTCTAATGGATTAATGTGTTTAGAGAATCAAAATAATAGAAAAAATTGATTGGACATTGTGACACCTAATTTTTGGTACTTCATGAGGAATGTCTATATGTTAAGATGGTTGATGATCTTAATCTTATCAATTTTTTTATGATACAAAATATAGCCCAAAAGGCTCATCAGCCATATTCTTTGCCCAACCTGTCATTATATCGAAATGACTAGATTCACATGCCAAATTAAACCATAAAATCTACTTCATTGGCTATTTGACGTTTGGCATAAAGCAAATTGTATCAATGAGCATCCGTCTGCTACTCTAAGCCTAATTAACCAAGGATTACTAAACCAACCAGATAGTTTGCATCTAGCTTGAGCAGTGCTTATCCACTCGAATAAGCGCTACTCTGAACAGATGAGCCTGACTAGTCAAAATATTATGTCAAATCAACCCTTTCACTAAATTACCTATTAGAATCTAGTCACAATCTCATGATGTGATGAATCATATTATACAACCATCAACCTCTCCACAATCTTTAAAGCTTGGTAGGCGTGTTAGGTTGGTAGACATGCTTAGCCAACAGAGTCGGATGCCCTATAAGTGTGTGCTTCATGTTGCTTTCCTTGGGCCACCCATGGAAGGCGCGGATGACCTTATCTGAGAAACAACTACTAAGGGTATCAAATCCTTTGAAAGAGAATTCTTCTATCTTAAGACAAATGCCTATCATCTTGAATGATCTTGATGAACTCACCGAGAATGGG
Organism: Dendrobium nobile; assembly: GCA_022539455.1. Taxonomy (NCBI): domain Eukaryota; kingdom Viridiplantae; phylum Streptophyta; class Magnoliopsida; order Asparagales; family Orchidaceae; genus Dendrobium; species Dendrobium nobile. Next base: position 72,278,148 of record CM039736.1, read on the forward strand.
CACATCCTTGATCCAATCATCTATGGGTGAGCTCATATATTGTGAGCTTCACTAAGGTTAATACCAGTATGGTGCTAGCAATTGCCATTAGGGCGAGGTTTCCTTCAAGTGAGCATTGCTTTGAATAAGTGTTTCCTCTAGCCATGTAACTTAGATATAATATGTTGATATACATGCAAGTTACCTACATTGGAATATATGAATTAATATGCACAACTATCAAGGTGAATGCTTTTGATGAACCCACCATGCCAACAATGAGCGTATCTTTGATCAAATTCTCTAATGGTGAACTCATATGTTGTGAATTCCGCTGGGTGAATAATAGTCTTGTGCTAGTGATTGCCCGAGAGGGTGAGGCTTCCTTTGAGTGAGCATTACTTTTAATGAGTGTTTCTCCTAGCCACGCAACTTGGATTGAATTTGTCTATATACCTACAAGTTACACACATAGATGTGTATGAACATACATTACTATGTAAATATTACTCATTTTTTAAAGAAGTTTGACTAAAAAAATTGACTAAATGAAATTAATAGTTAAATTTTAATAAAAATAAGAAAAATAATTGATATTTAATCACCCTAATGAGGCTCACAACTTGTAAATTTTAAGAACGTTTGAATTTCAACATTTCTCATAGTTAAATCATAATTCATGATGGTACAATAGTAAAAAAATTAATATGAAAGCAATTAAAGATATATCCTCAACCACTTCTCTCCATCACAACCTACAATAAATAAGAATCTATCAAGAAGACAACTCAGTCAAGGACATTGCCTTGGCCATCAAATAAAGAGCTCTGCATTTGCTTTTATTTCCTTAAATGTTTGGCCTTCAATCCTCAGAATTTCAATTTGACCAAGAATATGAAAATATTTTGTCCATTCATTTGGCCATCCATGCATGGCATTGAACCTAATAATAACTATTTACTTTGTAATTGTCTAACTTTCGAATTACTTGGCATACAGTTAACGTATTGATATCATAAACATTATCGGTTTTCTATTGTATATCAAGCTTCTATTTTTGCATAATGGTTAATAAAATATTTTTTATTTTTAATTGATTTAACTAGCTTATGAGTAATTTCAGACTTTTTGTGTGTTAGATGGTATGTGGTGATGGATAGAGTGTTTTTCATCCTAATTTAAAAAAAAAAAAAGATTCAACACACTCACCGTTAAGAATGAAGAATGCATGAGATGTTAGAGTTTTTATGTCAAAATCTGAGAAACAGGAGTGGATCTAGTTTCTTTTTTCAGGTTATGAAAAATTTTAATTAATTAGATAATAACAACAACAATAATAAAAATAAAATAAAATAATAAAAATAATAATAACATTAAATTGTAATAATAATAAAATAATTTTTTTTAAAATTAACCAGCATAATAGCATAATGTTATCAAATTTATAAGAGAAAATTTTATCATTTATTCGCGAAAATGAAATATTCAGAACTTTAGATGGATGGGCAAACATAGCGATATGGGTCATATTAGGGCAAAATTTTTTTTTTTTAGGGGGGGGGGGGGGGGGGGGGGGGCGGGCACTGAATTCCAAAAGTACCCCTCTTATACATTAAAATTTTTTTTAGGGTGGGATTTGCTCACCCATGCTCATAAAAGGAAAAATTATGAGATATGGACCAATTGAAATAATCAATCATGTTTTGATGTTATAGAAATTAAATTTTTTCTAAAATTAGGGTAGATAGGAAGCACTAGCTTAGCCTTCTATGAATGTAAAGTAGATTATGAGATAAATATTAGAGGAATGATGAGGATAGTCAAATAATATCAATCGTGCAATGATAATCACACGATAATGGCCAAACAATGGTGGTCGGATGATACCATTCAAATGATGGTAAATGAGTTATGATGTCCAAACGGCAATGGTCAAATAGCAATAGTTGGGTAAAATATTGATCTGATAATAACAGTCAGGTGATGATCCAACAAAGTTAGGTAGATGATATCTCTGATTGATAGTGATCATTGACATAGAACAATTCCACTATAAGTTCATTAAATCGCATTTCATTTGATAATTATTTTATTAATGACATTTAAGAGATAGTATTATTATTTATGATTAAAAGCGAGGATGATCATTCACAATATCTATGATGTTTTCTATTTTACTTAATTTCTACAATTTAATAAATTTAAGAAACTAATGATCTTTGTATTAATGACCAAAATTTTGTAAAAATTGTAATCAGGAAATGGCCATAGAAGAATTGATTGCATTTGCCCCAACTAATGCATGAATTAATTTCGTAAACAGCGATGTCCAACTACTTTTGCAAGTTAATGCATGGTGCCCTTTCTTAATTCCTTAGTGGAGGGAGTCCCACCAATCTTGCATCTTTGGCTTTGGTTGGTTCTTCCTCTCCTTTTGTAAAAGTTAATTTTAGAAATATTGGTTTAGGAAATTGAGTTTTCTAACAGAGAAGCAAATATCAAAAAGTCTCTCAAAATAGTAGATAAATGAAGTTCCCTTAAATGCATTTTTATAGAAGCGTCACATCCAAACAGCGACCAAAAAATAATTTTGTCATTTTTAAATAGAAAAGGTAAAAAAAACGCCCAAACAAACGAGGGCTTTAAGAAAGCTAAACTCCCTTAAGGCCGTTGATTATGAAAGGATTATTTTAAATTTTGAAAAAAAAAAGCAAATTAAATGTTCAGTTTTGTTTATTAGAATTTTGGGTCATAATATTTAATTTTAAAAAATAAACTGAGTAATTTTTCCAATTATGATTAAAATCACAATTTTTATAGCTTTTTATTGCTTTGCTTTTCTGCAAATATAAAATCTTTTTGGCCACTATTGTTTTTATTGTTTTCAACAACAAAAAAATCTGTACTAGAAAGCTAATTTATGCAATAGCTTTAAGGAACTACTTTCTCTATATAACTTTACAAAACAGTAATAAAATTGTCCTAATTGAAGCCTTAGTTTAGGATGAATGATAGGATTAATAAATGAGAATCATACTTATCCATGATGTAATTAATTTGATGATTCATGAGGACCCAAATCTTAATGAAAAGCTTAATGAGCAATGATATTTTGAGTGGATCCTAATCTTCATAATCATGATGATTTCTAGTGGGCCTATTTAGAACAATTATAACTTTATATAAAGTTTGTTATAAATTTATTAAAAGAAAATTAACTAACTAGTTATTCTAATTATTAAAAGCAACTTTTCACACATAAAAATTTGAGAAAGCAGCAAGAAATCAATACCCAAATAAAATTGTGATAGTTGTTTGAAAAGCAAAGTATCAAAAAACTATCATAAACTGATCCTAATTAGTTGAAATTTTTAATTTTTCCTTTATGAAAAAATCATATTATATAGTTTAAATTAATTATGATTAATGCTTATTGGCAAAGCTTAATTAGTGCATCCTACATGAATGAATTTTGGGTATTTAAAATTCTTGGAATAATCATATTCAGATGGTCATTTTTACTATATATATTTTTAAATTTAGAGCTTATAATCTTATTCTTAAAATAGTTTTAGGAAAGTGTTTTAAAATACAAGATTTTATATTAAAATCTAGGCCTGATGAGATGGAAAGTTCATGATCCCAAAAGTTGCCTTTATTTCTGAACAACAAATTTTTTTAGTCTAAAATTATGCTATATAATGACAAATTCAGTCCAAAAGTTACAACCAAATAAAATTTTCAACAAAAGGATAACGTAGGGAACAGTTTGGATGTTGTGTATTTACTGCTTATTTTGTTGCGTATTTTTTTATATACAATTTTAGGGTGACAAATAAGCAGCAAATAAATAATACTCACTAAATATACAATAAATACGCAAAAAGATATGTTTAAAAAATTATGTATAAAAAAATACGCAGCAAAATAAGCAGTAAATACGCAGCATCTTAACCGTTTTCTATGTTCGGACTGCGTACATAATAATTTTTCCTGAGTATCAATGTAGTCCTTTTGTTGGGGTTCTAAACTAATATCCTCCACCTTAAATATAACTTCATACATATGATAGCTTCATGTGTTAGCAATAAGCTTTTTAATAGCACTTTTCACAAAATTATGAAAAAATTTCTAATTTTTTTTATCAAAATTGGGTTTAATGGCTTTATTGAGACTCAAGAAATAAAAATTTAATCTATAATGTCAAAAAATAGTTTTAAATCTCACAAACACCAAAATGATATACAATAAGGCCATATTTATTTATATTTTATCATATTTGTTTGTTCGTTTGTTTGTTTGTTTTTTTGGCATGTCTATAAATCTTCTATTTCCAGATAATGCAAAGGTTTATATATATATATATATATATATATATATATATATATATATATATATATATATATATATATATATATATATATATATAAATATTATCATTGGATGGCAAAATTCAAAATACCTAGAAAATTTATTTGAAACTTGAAAAAAAAAAAAAAGTCTCCATAAAAAATTATTTTAAATATGTATGTTTGAGAGTTTGAGAAATGTTGGGACAAATTATCACCATCTTGCATGATAATTTTACTGCAATATAAGGGAATTTAATACAATCATGAACTCTTACTTGGACCATCTCCTCGTTTAAATTTGACATTTTTAGGAAGTTATAGTTCTAGTCATGACTACAAGATGACTACAAGAGTAATATGAACAATCTTCTCTATGAAAATTTAGATTAGTCTTGACTCTTAAGGTAACTTTCCTCAAAGCTTTGGAGTTAGCAGTGATCTTGATATAGCTTCTCCTGGAAAATTTAGGTTATATTGTTAATTTTGAGTTACAAGTGTTTCTGTTAACTTTTTTTTTTTTTTTCTTGAGCTTCCTTCTCTTCTGTACATTCATCTCAAGTATTATAGAGTTCTCTCCAAATTACAATACTTCTTTCTCCTTTTTTTTTTTCTCATTGTATTGAAGGAAATCATCCACTAACAAGTCACAAGGTGCAACTTTACAAGTTATTTTCACCTTGGGTTGAGTTCATTTGTTGACCAAGGCTTTATTTAGGACAATATTTCTACTATTTTCTAAAGCATGACCATTAATTATCGACCGACTTCCGCTTAGTCACCAATTGACTCTGGACTCATGCTCGGCCATCAACTGTCACCAGAAAATAGTATTTCTGACCTCTATCACTTACTAGAGTACTTCTGACCTCCGTCATCCACCAACTACAATCCTTCTGACCAACATCGCCTACTATGATCTTTTCAATAGCCGTCGTCTGCCAACTATGATCTCTTTGGCCACCATTTTCAGACTACGGTCTCTCTGACCATTGTCACCCGACTACAGACTTTCTGACCTTCGTCGCCCACTGACTATGGTCCTACCGACCACTATTACCAGACTACGATCTTTCCGACCTCTATCGCCCGCCAACTACAGTTCTTTCAATCACCATTACTAGACAATGTTTCCCCGACCACTATTATCTGACTATGATCCTTTCAACCATCATTACCAGACAACGAACTTTTTGAATTTTGTTGCCCTTCGACTATGGTCCTTCCTACCATCGTCCCTGACTACAATCTTTTCGACCTTCGTCACCCATCAACTTAGATCTCTTTGACCACAATCTCTAGACTATGGTCTCTCTGATCGTCATTGCCCGAATAAAGTCTTTCTGACCTCTGTTGCCCACCAACTACGGTTCTTTCCACCACAGTCATCAACTACAATCTTTTCAATCTCCGTCACCAGCCAATTATGGTCCTTTTGACCACTGTCACTAACTATAGTCTTTTCAATCTTTATCATCTGCCGACTACAGTCCTCTCGACGACCATTGCATAACTACAGTCTTTCCGACCTCTGTCACCTGCCAACTACGATCTCTTTGGCCACCATCTTCAGACTACGTTCTCTCCAAACACCGTTGCCCGACTACAATTTTTCCAACCTCTGTTGCCTACCAATTATGATTCTTTTGAAATGTATGAATAAGTATAGGTTTGAGAATAATAGTAAAATAGATCAAATTCTCTTTCATAAACTTACATTGGTAAATATCTCATTAAATGTAAAGAATTTTTCTCAAAAAAAAAAAACTTGATTAAGCCATAATTGCTTCTAAAAAGTCTTCAGGAATCAAATAGGGAAAAAATAGATTATTCTCTCTCTCTCTCTCTCTCTCTCTCTCTCTCTCTCTCTCTCTCTCTCTCTCTCTCTCTCTCTCTCTCTCCTACCCATTTTGATCATGAAGAATGAAGCCATAAGAATTCCAAATAGAAAACCGTTAATGAAATTTCTATCATGCTTAACCAATCTCAATCGTGCATAAGAAACCATACATGCATAAGATATAATTTCATTAGTGTAATACATCCTGATCATTATTATAAAGTGTTTTTTTTTTTTTTACGTTCTTGTCTATCAAATTTTACCACCATATTAATGATTATTTGATATAAACAAACACATGCTAATCCAAGTCTGGGTGCAAATTTGCCTTTACAGATCACACATAAATTTTAATGATAAAATAGGCATTGTTACAGCTACAAGTCTCTGTACACATTGTTTTAACTTTTAATGCCTATGCTACCATCGAGCCCTGCTTCTCTACTGCTCAACAATTATTACGTCTTCCGATCGGATGCAGAGAAACATCCGGTCGTAGGCAAAATCCCGCTATACCGAGGTGTACCGAGTTTTTTTGGAAAAACTCGGTACACCTCGGTATAGGCGGGATTTTGCCTACGATCGGATGTTCCTCTGCATCCGGTCAACCGGACCAAATAAAAATTCCTGATAGCTTAGCCTCTTTTGATCCTTGTCTTCACATTTCAAGCTCTCTCTTAGAAGAGATATTACGTGTGGAGTTCGGATGGAGAGTTACATCTCTACGTCCGGACTCCAATAAAAAATATGATATGTTTTCTTATATACAATGTGTATAAATTTATACATATTATATATACAATCATATAATTTATATATATTGTGTATAAATTTATACACACTGTATACAAGGACATTAGATTTTTATTAGAGTTTGAATATAACTCAATATTTAGACTCTACGCATAATAATTTCTACTCTCGTAGGGGTATCTATGGCTGTCACATACATCCTACAACAGCGACAAGACAACTACCCTCCTATTCAACTATCATCAATCAGCCTTTCATCCACGCATGTTTCACGCTTCTGATAAGTGATGATAATTGGCATTGCATAAATATTCTTTTTTTATTTTTTATTTATATAATAAGTAAATATTTTGAAAAAATATTACATAATAAAATTGAGTAAATTATATAACGGTGAAGCTTAAAGAGCAATAGATGAACATCAACTAATTTATTGATAAAATTTTAAAAATTATTATTAAGAATTCTTACAAAATCTGGTCGACATTAAATTTATGAAAAAATATTATGTTAAATATTATAGTAAGTTTTGTATTAAATGTGTTATTTTATAAACTATGCAATTACTTTTTTCAGTCAAATTTTATTCCTCAATATAACTAAATATTATATAATATAACTAAATTATTAGACATTTATAATATTTTTTATTATAGTTATACTTGTTAGGAATTCTTCAAGGAAGAAGAAGATCCTTCTTAAGCTTCTTCGAAGAGAGAAAGGGGGAAGGGAGGAGAGGGAAGAGATTGCAAATGAATTCTTTATTTCTTATTCAAATGAGTTGTTACATGGGGGTGTTATCACAACTGTTAGGATCTTGCTTGAGGAACAAACTCTTCTTGGCCTTTCTTGGAAGAAAGAGAGAAGGAGAAGAGAGAATGAGGAGCTAGAGCTCTACATGAATTAATTCATTTATTTAATAAGCTTCAAGTTATAACAACAACAACATATACATCCTATATATAACAATTGGACACTGATGTAGTTTCTTTGTGAACAACTAACCTAAACCTTGATCAAAACCCAAAAATCTCCACATTAGTTCAAATTTTACAATCAAAGAACCACATGTTCGCAAGAATCTGTCTCCTGCTCCCTGCACTAACTCCACAAGCAAAACTATTGAGCCAAGCCCAATCCCGGTCATGTTTGGCCTCCATTGTGCGTTTCAATCCACGGTTCTAACTCGCGCTCTAGGGCATTCTAACCCATGTGCGCCTACACCCATCATTGTTCCTCTCGTGATCCAAACGCCCATGCCTTATGCATTGCCTGCTCCTGCTTGCATCCAACACACGCACTTGCCCTTATTAAGCATGCCCGTGCTCTAGCATAGAGCACACTCTGACTTGCCCATCTTCCCTAGGTACCCCTACGTGATTGGACCTATGACTTTGCATGAACGACCCATCCCATCCAAAGTCCATGACCAACTTGTCTCTATGAGGTTCTTGATCTTATTTTTGTCTCTGTGAGGTTCTTGACCTTGCTTTTATCTCCACTTCTCCAACACTCGAACACCCAGCTTGTCAGGCTCGTCTTTCGGCCGCAAATGAATCACAACACAAGCATCAAGGATATTTATTGACTACCTAATCGAGTCTCCCTCGAACACAAATGTCGGCTCGTCTTCCTCCGTCCACAGGCTGCTTCTGCGTGACTCACAGCACCAACCCTTCTATGCTTGATTCACAAGCATGATCGGGCGTCTTGCGTGGTTAGATGTGCATTTCTTGTTGATCATGTACGCACAAACAGTTGTTGCGGGATCCGCACAGAATCTCCTCGAGCATGCGCATGTTCCAGCGCTCATGCATTTATCTGCATTGGGCAACTGCTTGCCTCACTGCAGCAAAACCATAGCCCAGCTTCTGAGGCTGCTTGTTTAGTCTGATTCGTGCATCCACCTACGCAACTGCCTCCACTCCTCATATTCATCGAGCAAGAACCTCTCTCCACCTCCACATAGCTCTAATACCACTTGTCATGAATTCTTTGGGGAAAAGGAAGGCTCTTCTTGAGCTTCTTGGAAGAGAGAGAGGGGAGAGGGAAGAGGAAAAAGATTGCACATGAATTCTTCATTTCTTATTCAAATGGTTTATTACAAGGGGGTGTTATCACAACAACTTATACATCCTCGTATTAAGAGATAGCACGTTGTATATAAAATTAAGAAAACATTTCATAGAAAGACTAATTTTATGTAAAGACAATATACAATAACAACAACTATATCATCAAGCCTTTATCCCACTATATGGGGTCAGCTACATGAATCCTTTTCCTCCATTGTGACATGTTAAAAGTTAAATTCTCATTTAAATCTAATAAAGAAATGTCGTTTCAAATATTTTCTAACAAAGTCTTTTAGGTCTACCTCTGCATTTTTTAACATAAGTCAAATATAATTCATCCACTTTCCTAATCAAGTCATCAGAAGGTCGTCGTTTTATGTGACCAAACCATCTAAGCCAACTCTCTCTAATCTTATCTTCCACTAAAGCTACTCTAACTTTTTCACGTATATGCTCATTTCGTATCCTATCTCTAAGAGTAAAGTCACCCATCCACCTGAGCATCCTTATTTCTGCAACACTTAACTTAATATTATGCTTCTCTTTAATGACCAACATTCTGCACCATAAAACATTGCATGTCTAACCACCATCTTATAGAATTTCCTCTAAAGTTTGAGGGAGACTTTTCTATCACACAACAAACCCGATGCATTTCACTTTAGGCTTCACTTTGAACAACTTTCTAAAACAAAATTTTGACCGAAAGTTATCCCAACCAGACGAAGATTTAGAACCCAACTTTTTTTTAAAAAAAAAAGTGCTCTTAATTACTAGATTAATATAATCACACTTTTTAAAACAAAGTAAAATTCATATAAACATTATCAAAGTTACAATAATAATTATTAACGACTTCAAAAGATTAAAGCTGAGAGAGAGAGAGAGAGAGAGAGAGAGAGAGAGAGAGAAAAGAAGAAGAAGAAGAAGTAGAGAGGGAAATATGGTTAAAAAAATCCAGTAGTCCCCCTTCGCCATTCTTTCCTCACTCTATCTCGCTTTCAAAATTATTTTATGATACTTCCAGATAGTTAAGTTTGGTACTATCAAGAGTTTATTACAAGGGCCCATTGCCATCAGTCATACGACAATCATGAGAAGGGGAAGAGCAGTGCATCATTACCTCCAACAGTCACCAAAACAAAAAAGAAAATCTAACATTAATTTTAGTATTATACAACCACGAGCTGCATTGATTTCCAGAAGCCAACAATAAATTATATAGGACCACCATGAGAAATACAAGTCATAAAATCTCTCTAAATCCTCTCGTAGAGGAGACCCTCAAAACAAAACAAAACAAAACATTCAGAAACCTTCTTTGATTCTACTGATAAAGGACAAATGAGAAGAAGGCAATCCTGAAAGCTGCCATGTCCATTCCAGCCTTTTGTCCAAGGAAGAACAGAATCACTTCCTTCCAGTTCTTGAGTTGCATTATACTCCTCAAGTAGTCTGGCATTTAAATTAATATCGAATGAAGTATTTATACATTGATGAAACATCTGCAGAATTAAACAAATTAAGGCTTCATTTGAGACGGCTTTTTACTGCTTCTTAAAGTAGCTTTTTAGTAAAAAAATTTAATTTTTGTACTAGAAAACTGTTTTAGGAAGCATAAAAAAGCTGTCCCAAATGAAGCCTAATACTTTGACTCTTCATATTCTCCATTTGGTTACTCAATCTTCAGCACACTTCAAAAAATGTCAAACGTGCAGAAGAAGAGGAATCAGTCACAGAATAGGAAGGGTCAGGCACTAATTTGCTAATTCAGAACTTACTGCCAATAAGTAGTTTAAACAAGTCACCCTATTAAATTTGGATCTATATGGATAGAACAGCACTTGTCTAAATTCTTTGTCTCATCATCTCCCACAGATGCAGAGGTAATGCTCTGATCATCTTCATAGTAGTAAGGAGAAAGCTTCCCATCCTTTGGCAATGGCTTGGGTTTCTGCTCATAGCTCACTTCATAAAGCATTTTGACTACCCTTCTCATGGTGGGACGGTTGATAGGAAGAGAACTGGTGCAGAGGAGGCCAATGTGCAGGACTTTGGTTATCTCCACCTTATAGCACAGATCAAGCTTTGTATCTATCACGTGATCTTCTCCTTTCTGCTGTATTGTACTGCAAACCCACTTCACCAAATCTTTTTCTCCAAACTCAGGATCTACAGGAAGCTTTCCTGTTACTAATTCAAGGATGACAACTCCAAAGCTGTAAATGTCGCTCTTTTCATTTACTCGTAAAGTGTAAGCATACTCTGCAGATGTTATTAGAGAGATTAGCTTTGCTAAACACAGATTAACGATTAAATATTCAATAGTATTACAACTCATGTATGGATTGAATGAAGCAGAATGCTTGATTTGTCTGTACTCAGGATTAGAATAAGTTTGCAGAGCTTAAACTATGAATATTTTGCAATAATCATCTAATGTACATTTCTAAGCACTAATAGCTCGTTTGGATCTTGAATTTGTATGGATTACTGGAATTTTGTACCATTATAATTGTGAATTGCATCCATGTCAACTTGGTAAGATTTTTTTTTTATTGTAAGCGCGACAGCATAGCATTAACTGATTCTCTTTCTATCGTTCTCTCTCCATATAAATTTCTATCTTGTTACTCAATAAGATAGCTCGACTAATACAAATTATCTTTCTTTATTAGATTTAAATGAGAATTTGAATATTAATAGGACACAATGAAGAAAAATGATTCATGTAGCCGACCCCACGTAGTAGGATAAAGGCTTGATGTTATTGTTGTTGCTGCTAATCTTTCCTACGAACTGAAAATATTATTTGTATTCGACTTGTTTATTATCAAGTTGTAGCTAAGCGGAAAACAAACAAAAATTCAAGTTTACATCGATCAAATACGTCAATAATATGTTTTTAATGATTTCTGAAATATATTTGAATGTTTTAACAATAAAATACATGAGTAATGAAAAAGAAAAAATAAATCCATTAAAAGAAAAGTAGAAATCCATTAAAAGAAAGAAGAAAACAAATATCAAGTTCAACTTTAAACCAAAAAAAAAAAATCACTTTCCCTGATGAAGATTTTGAAAAAGGAAGTGCAGGATATGGGAAAAGCTAGATATGTGCAGTCACAATCAGTACAGCAAAGCCATTTTGATGAATCAAGCCTTGAGTTGTAGGCCATAATGAGAAAAACTACAGTTTACATCAACGCCTGGAAGCATTGAAACAGATCATATTTGCACATGGAAGCACAGGAACTCACTAAGTCCACTATGGTAAAACAGCATAGAATAGCTTGCAAAAGTAAAGGCAAACATCCTTTTCCAAAAGAAAAGTGTATAGTTTCTAATCTGAGTTAAAGACAATCCATAAGCATCGGAAAGAACAATTCCATTAAGATGGAAGGTGTGAAGTGTGATTCATGACTAAGTTCAGCAAGTGAGTGGAAATCTTTCCATGGAAGGTCATGAATTTATGTGGAAATCTTTCTAAACTAGTCACTAGTATGGTCTAAACAAAGAACGAGGCCCGAAGGAGAATCAGGATGCGCCACATCACTTTTTTTGTTGTGTACGCCTTTCCCCTAAACAACAGTGGTAATAATACTATTTATTTCGATTGAATTCTCAAGGTTATGGATGATACACATGAATATTTACAATATAAGTAATTATATTTTGGCACACTTGATGATGCCAAATAAGTCAAGCCATTTGCACATTCATAAGATTCTTATTGTGCTCTAATAGACCTGATCAAATTAATGAAAAAAAAATATATTTCTTTTATAAGATTGTAATTATGACATATTTAGAGAAGCCAAAATAAGCCAAAATATCATTAAGATTTTGATTAAGGATATCTGTAATTAAATTTTACTTGGGATATAATACTCATCTATGATTGTTTTAAGTGTTCTTGTTAGGAGTGTGAAATTAAAAGGGATTTATCTTGTTTGGGCCCTTTGGTTTCACACTTCCTACCATTGACTAAATACATAAAAAAAAATGTCTTGTAATAAGAAAACATCATAGAGTTTAAGTTCAACATAGCAAATTTCATCCTAAGCTTTTCTCAGAAAATATAAACATGACAAAGAAGAAGAAGAAGTTTACTAAAACCAAAGCAAGATGAAAATTTGAATTCCACATACCTGGAGCAATGTATCCACACGAACCAGCAATAACAGACATAGATCTGGGCCCTTTCTCAACGCCTTCCACCACCTTTGCAACCCCAAAGTCTGCAACTTTAGCTCCAAGACCAGCATCCAAAAGAATATTGTTAGATTTCACATCTCTATGAACAATCGCAGGAACACAGTCATGGTGAAGGTAACAGAGCCCTTCCGCCGCGTCCACAGCAATCTTATACCTTGTCGGCCAATCCAAAACACTTGCTTTGCTACTATGCAACAAGTCGCCCAAGCTCCCATTGATCATGTACTCATAGACAAGTAGCTTGCAATCCTTATGAGCGCAGCAGCACCAAAGCTTAACAATATTTTTATGCCTTATCTTCCCCAAAGTCGTTACCTCTGCTTCAAAAGCATCGTCTGCAGCTTGGTCATGGCTTTCACCATTCATCTTTGAATTCCTCCATAATTTCTTCACTGCCACAGCCTCGCCGTTGCCAAGCACTACCTTATAGACTTTACCGGAGGCACCGCTTCCGATCACATTATCTTCATCTAAGGAATCTAGTATTTCATACTCACTGAATCCTAACTTGTGGAATGAAGTGAGAATCCACTTGTTGGACTTCTCCTGCCCCTTGTTTGCCTTCTTGATCTGTTTGTATTTACAGTAAAAGAGAGAAATTCCGACGATTAATACTACGGCCATGAGGATAAAGATGGAGCGAAGAAGCCACAAGTACTTGGTTCGGCTCCGGCTGTTGTTGGTAGAGCTTGGGCAGAGCCCGGATAGATCCCAGCATAAGCCGGGGTTGCCTAAAAAACTAGCCTTGTATGCGTCGTTGTGGAACATGGGAGGGATGGTACCAGAGAGCTGGTTATCAGATAGATTGAATTGGTTCAGTTTCAAGTTCTGTAATTGAAATGGGATTTCTCCGGTGAGGTTGTTGCCGGAAAAGTCGAGGTAGTTCAGCACCGGCAGGTTTCCGAGCTCCTGCGGAATCACACCAGTGAACTCGTTGTTCGCAAGGTTCAAAAGAGTGAGCTTGCTCCAAGATTGGATCTCGGTTATCAACTCGCCGGAGAGCAAGTTGTTGTGGAGGTCGAGCTGCCCCAGCTCAGTCAACTTTCCGAGAGATTCTGGCAAGGGGCCAGTGAGCCGGTTGTTGCCGGCTGAGAAATCATAGAGCTTGTAGAGTAAACCAATCTCCGCCGGAATGTTTCCAGTGAACTGGTTCTTCTCGATGAGCAACTTGGAAAGATTGGCGGCGCCGGCGATATCAGGAGTGATTCCGCCTGTTAAAGAATTGTTGCTAAGCTCAAGAATCCAGACATGGGGCAGCCCCCACATCCCGGCTGGCACATCGCCGGAAATCCGGTTGTTACTGAGCCGCACACGGTTGAGATTGGTGCAACGGCCAAGGCCCGGTGGGAGGGTTCCAGTGAAGTCGTTTTCTATTAGAAGAAGCTCCCGCAGCAGACCGCGGTCACAGATTCCTCTCGGAATCTCGCCGGAGAGCTGGTTTTCGGATAAGTCGACAGCCACGAGCGGGGAGCGCGCCCCGAGACCGGCCGGAAGACTGCCTGAGAGATTGTTCGCAAAAAGCCGAAGCTCGAGGAGCTTCAACGCCGAGGCGGCGGTGGTGGGAATGGAACCGGTCAGCTGGTTTTGGTAAAGGTGGAGGTTGTCCAGATTGGGGATGGAGAAAATATCATCCGGAATCGAACCCGAGAGATGGTTCATGGAGGCGTCGATTCGACGAAGAGCAGTGAGGTTGGAGAGTCCAGCAGGTAGGTGACCACTGAGAGAGTTGTTATAAAGCTCGATTTGAACAACAGAGGCGAGGCTGGAGAGTGACTCAGGGATGACACCGGCGAGGAAGTTGCTGGAAAGATCAAGATTTTTGAGCTTGGAGAGCCCGCCCAGACCAGGAGGAATGTCGCCGACAAGACCGCAGCCTGCAACCCAGAGCTGCTCAAGGTTGGTAAGATTAGATAATGAAGAAGGTATAACACCGGGGGCGAAGGGGTTGTAAGATAGATTGAGCTGACGAAGAGAAGACAAATTGCCCAGAAAAGAAGGAATGAGGCCATTGAGGAGATTACCAGTCAAGGAGAGAACTTGAAGGGATGGAAAGAGAGCGAATGAAGAAGGAATGGCGCCGGAGAAGTTGTTACCCGAAAGGTCGAGGAATCCAAGCGAGGGAAGGGAAGGCAATGAAGATGGAAGGAGTCCGACGAGGAGGTTTTGGGAGAGGTCGAGGTGTTTTAGCGAAGTACAGGAGAGGAGAGAGGAGGAGGACAGAGAGGAGTTGATGTAGTTTAACGAAAGGGAAAGGAAAGAGAGATTGGGGAGCCGGCAGAGAGAAGAAGGGAAAGGGCCGGCGAGGTTGAAGTTCGCGAGGTTGACAGAGGTGACTGAAGAAGATGAACAGAGGATTCCCGTCCAGTTACAGGGAGTGGAGTTGCGGGAATTCCAGTTGGCAAGAGCGTTGTCGGGGTCGGAAAGGCCGCGCCTGGCTTCGAGAAGGTAGAGACCTTCCTGGTTTAGAGAAGAAACTAGAGAAAATAGATGAAGAGAGAGCAAAGCAGTAGCTGCTACAAGGATGGGGAGCCGAAGCGGAATCATCTCTCCTCGTTATTTTTCCTTCCGTCTGTTCTCCTGCGCTGTATTGGGCTTTGTAAGGAGCCAAAAAGAGATCAAGTGGGTGGCGGCGGCGGTGGATTTGGTGGTAAACAAATGCTTCCTTCGTTTTTTGTTTTTTTTTGGAAAATTATTTTGAATTTTTAATGGTTGATTTACTGCATAAACACTGTATTTATCACAGTTATGTTTGCTTATTACACCGTGCTATCAGCGATGTGATGTCAGTAAAATAGATTTCAACTCGCTCAAATTACCCTAAACTCCACAGAATTCAAGCAGATTCAAACAAGTTTGGACGGCAAAAATTCAAAAAATTAGTAGGCATTCATTATATGTATTTTTATATCTGAAACTGAATGATGAATTAGGTGTGAGTGAGTACATTCAACTGAAGATTCTAATTAACCCATCGGGCTTAGCTTAGTTGGTAGGCGAACATAATTGGGTACCCCGATATGCGGAACCCTTTATTGATTGGGGGGCAATTGCCCCCCTAAAAAATTAAAATACTTTTTATACGAAGAGTTATTATATGATTATTTAGGTAATTTGTTATCTTCGATATATTTTTTAGTGTTTATTACAGGTGTTTTTTAGCAATTGCCCCCCCCCCCCTAAAAACTTTAAAATACTATGGTCTACAAACAATTGCCCCCGTAATGATAAAACGAATTGTGTAGAAGTCTTATTATTAAGAAATGATGAACTAAATACAAAGAGAAATAGTAAAGAGAAATCATCATTTTATTTATTAATTTGAATTCCAAAAATATTTTTACAATCAAAATTTGTTCAGAGGCGCTGCCCCTTGACCCCGCAACCTGACCAGGAAGGTCGAATCCCGTCAGTTAGTTATAAGTTTGGCCCAACTGAAAATTAAAGCTGATTCTGTTCCTGGGTACCCTCATCCTATGTTTGAATTTCCTCTCAAGCGGCACGCCTCCTTTGAGAGGAGTAGCAAATCGTGGTTTGGCTCGGCTAGGTTGCACCGAAGGATTAGTTATGCCGTCATTCACCTCCTAAAAAGGTGGCAGCGGGTAGATACTCCATTTCAAAAAAAAAATTCTAATTAGATATGCAGTGAATAAATGTGTAAGCAATCTTTATAAGGAATATATAATTGTTTATTTCAATCATTTCAAGTACGAAAAATTATTAGGTGCGGAGTGTGCACCGTCCGCACAAATATGAGTACCTAGCGGTATCCAACAGTACACAGCGGTACCGAGTGCCGGTACCTAGCGCGAAATAAGACTTGTGCGGACGGTTCTCCCCGTCCGCCCTCTGCACCTAATAATCTCTCGTCCAAGTACACACCAAAGTTCAGAGTTGTGTACTCAGCATTTGATCGGCTCGGTTGCTCACATGCAGAACCGTGTTAAGTAATGTGTCATCAAATATATATATATATATATATAGTTTGATAGAATTATTATATGTGTAGAAATATAGCTTAAATTTATATTTATGCTTAATATATGAGGGGTTATTGTTCGTTTGGAAGGACATAATCATGTAAAAAAATTTAGTAAATTTTTAGTCAACATATCCTATCTTAAATTTAGTTATGATAAAGATCAAAGCTATTGAATTATTTTAAATTGAGTGAAAAATAAATTTTAATCAATTAATAGAACATTATGCTCATTTAAAAATTAATTTAATAATTTGGAATTTATTATTGATATATCATCAAAAAATAATGTTGATTTGGCACGAACCTCGAGAGAAAATAAAGTTGAAATTTTAAAAATTAAATTAGATATCATCTGAACTCTAATTTAAGCAAATTTATAGTCAAATTGAACGTCACAAAAATATGAACTCAATGACACCAAATTTGACTCAATCCGAGCCCAAAGGAGTCCAAATCAACCCGAAGCATATTTGGAAGGTTCAATCGCTAATTTGGATTATCAAACAATTTGCAAACGTGACATACTTATAATAGAATCGAGCGGCTTGACGAGATAAATCCAATAATCCCAAGATCGTCAAATTCTGATATAATTAAGATATTCAAATACCAAATAAACGATCCGCAATCAAGGGATTCAACATTAGCTGCTTATTCAACATTACCCTTGATCTACCTCTTATTTACAAGCAATGCCAGTCTCAGAAAATTATAAATAAATCTATCATTTCTCATGAGGAAGGAGGCCCAAGCAATAAGAGAAGGAAGAGTTCTCTTGCCACCAAGCTCCTCCTCAACCACCTCCCGGCCACCGACCGACACCAGACTTCCGCATGTCACCAGATTTTTTTCGATGCCAGATTGCCACCCTTCGTCGAACTTTTGCCTGTCGTTGGAATTTCATCAGAGTTCAACACGACATCGAACTTCCTCCCATCATCAGACTTTTCTACCCGTCATCAGACTTCAACCCGTCGCGAGACTTTAGTCTAACTTCTACCCGACGTCGAACTTCTGTCTATCGTCGGACTTTTGGCGGTCGCCAAACTTTCATCGGACTTCTACCTAACGCAGAACTTCATCCCGTCACGGGACTTTCTTCTGACTTCTACCCGACGTCAAACTTCTGCCCATCGCAGGACTTCTATCCACTGCCAGATTTCTACCCGACGCTGGACTTTTGTTCGTGGCTAGATTTCTACCTAACGTCATACTTCCGCTTGTCATCGGACTTCTTCCCATCATTGGACTTCTGTTGGACTTCTATCTGTCGTTAGACTTTCATCCAATGTTGAACTTTTGCCTGATACTAGACTTCCATCTATCATCGGACTTCTGACCTCTGTCGCCAGCCGACTGCGGTCCATCCGACCTCCTTCACCAGATAACAGTCTTTCTGGCCACTATCATCCATCGACTACGGTCCTTCCGACCTCCATAGCCAAATTGTGGTAGTTCCAACCTCCGTCGCCAATCAACCATCTTTTATGACCACTGTCGCTCGCTAACTATGGTCCCTCCAACCACTGTCACCAGACTACAATCTATCCAACCTCCGTTGCTAGGTGACTATGGTTCTACCAACCAAACTAATATATCAATAGTGATTCTTTCAAGTCCCATTATGTAATGCAATTTATATTATGTATATTTATTACATCAAGCTAAGGCCTTCCCACTGTAATATCTCGTTCCCTTACTGTTCCTCTCTGAATTGGATTTTCCTCCCAGAATCGTCCAGGACGAAGTTGGATCGTCCGGGACGATCGGTACAGGTTGTGTAGAAAAATCCTGTTTGGCCGTCTGGACGAAATCAGGATCGTCTGGACGAAAATAAGTCAGTGAACCCTTCGCCAGGGACGATATGTAATTTTTCGTCTGGACGAAATTCTTCTCTTCATGGATCGTCCGGGACGAAGCTCGATCGTCCAGGACGATCAGTCTGGATATATATAGAAATGAGATATTTTGAAGAGAGAGAAATATCTGAGGAGAGAGAAAGAGAAAAGGAAAAAGAGAAAAGCTGGTTTTCGGAGACCGCGGAGCGCTTTTCGTCCGACGCTGCTGTTGGGAAAAGTGAAGATCTCGTGGTAAGGACTCCGAATCCTATTTCTGTTTTCAAAGATGTTGTGTTTTGACCGAGTTGAGATCTGTTTTGTGTTTTCGTAGTCGACTTTTCGACATGATTTTGATTTGACACAACTTTCACCGCACAACTTTTAGAGTGTTATAGATATGATTATTCTACACGATTTGACTGTATTCTACGAAGATTTTATCGGTCGGAATTGATTCTACGTGATTTTAATCGAATAGAAAATTATCAGGATGTTTTCTGACTTGGTTTCTATAGAATAAAAGTCTTGCATTGATGTTATAGATATTCTATTGTAATTTGGTAGAATTTGGAAATCGTGTCTTTTTGCAGGATTTTTGTGTAAATTCGATAGACTGCCGTTACTCTGCCCGATTTTCGCATGATTTCCGAATTGTTTGAGATTGATAGATTGAATCGATATGAATATGATTATTGATATGATTGCTTTAATATTGACTATTGAATTGCTTATTGATTGAATTGACTATTGATACTGGAACCCAAGTGGAACCTGGTTGAACGTTGGTGAAGATTGATATTGACCTGTACAGGATGGTGGGCCGACGGGCTTTCCTTTAAACCATTGATCATTGATATAACGATTGGGAGTTATAAGGAGTTTATATGCCGACGGGCGGCCGACGGGCAAAAAGAGTGACGACTCTTATTGATAGACCAACGTACGGACTACAACAGCAACGGATTCTACAACAGCAACATGACCAGTTGATTTTACTTGTCCAGTATATAGTATTGAATTGCATGTTTACTGTATTAATTTACGGATTTATTGCTTTATCGATTTCTGCCTTATTGATTGATCGGATTTACTGTATCGTACGATTTTATTGATTTCATTGATTGATTACCGAGCATTGATTACTGAGCATTGATATGGATATTGATAGATATAGATACTGCATTGATAGCATGGACATGGACATCGTATAGATTCATTGTATTGCCGCCTAGATTTTGTAGACTCGCTGTTGCTACTGTTCCACACCGTATTCACAAGTTGGTATAGATTTCTTGTCAGACTGGATTGAAGTTTATCGTATTGCTTTCCTCGATTGATTTCATTAAATGGATCGTATTGATTTGACCGTATTGATTTGATTGACGGATATTGATTGATTGCATTGATTTATCGAATTGCCTACCGCTGCATTGACTGGTTTTATTGACTATGGATTTCCACTGCATAGAATTGACGATCATTGATTCATTGATTTCCGGATTGCATAGATTCATTGACCATTGACTGATTCAGATTGATAGATTGACATGCATATTGATAGCATCGCCGTGCTTTGATTTCAGTTATAGGTATTAGGTGACCTGCTGGGCTTTGTAAAGCTCATTATATGTGGTTGATATTTTCAGGTCAGGGCTCGGGAGCAGGAGATAGGAATTGATCCAGATCTTCAGGTTTTAGTTTCTTTTGATCGATAGATGATTCTTTTGTACTCAGGACAGGATAGATTTCTCTACTTGTATTGATAGTTTAGTTCCTGAGTATTGTATATGATGTTTTGAGTTATGAATCGACTGTTATATTGATGTTTAAATTTTATAGATGTTTGATAGATTGCTTATTGAAGATTTTAGATAACTCTGGTAAATTGTCTGAGTAATTGATTGACATTCTTTCCAAGTTAGATCTTGGGGCATGACAAGTTGGTATCAGAGCAGTGTTATTGGAAGAATGGATTGTTACCAGAGTTGTAGGTTTGGATTGAGAGATTGGGTAGATTGGGTAGCTTTAAGAGCTTCATTGGCATACATCGTTGCATGTGTGTATCATTTGTTTTGAATTGTGCAGGTGAAAAAGATATGGATCCTCCAGCAGAATCCAGTGTACCAAATGAGCAACACAGCGCAGCTCCAATGCCTTCAGAGAGTATGATGCAGTTGGCTACTGCGATTGCACATGTGATGGGGGACGCTCAGAGCAAGATGAGTGGAAGCAAGGAAGAAGAGGTAGACAGACATTTGCAGATGTTCCACAAGCTGAAGCCTCCGTTGTTCAAAGGGGCTGTAGGACCACAGGCTGCTGAGGATTGGATCATGAGGGTGGAAAAGATTTTTGACAGCATGCAGTGTCCGGGGAATAGAAAAGTACCATTGGCAGTATTCATGTTGGAGAGTGAGGCAGAGAGATGGTGGATCGGACAGCAGAGAGAGAAATTCCAGGGGAAGACCAATGCTGAGATCACCTGGGATGAGTTCACTACAGTATTCAGGATGTGGTTTGTACCACCGTCAGCTCAGCGACAGATGCAGGAAGCTTTCATGAGATTGGAGCAAGGCCGCAAGTCAGTGATGGAGTACGAGGCCGAGTTTACTGCTCTTGCGAGGTACGCTGCTCATCTGATTCCTACGGCCGAGGAAAAATGTTATAGATTCCTGCACGGATTGAACAGAGAGCTGAGGCATCCACTAGTACCTTTCCGGATCCATGAGTTTTCTGAGCTAGTGGAGCGAGCTCGATTGATAGAGATTGATCTGGCGACACCGGTACCGAGGTACGAGGATACCAGAAGGAGGAGAGATGAGGTACGACGAGATGATTCTGGTAGAGATAGAGATAGAGAGAAGAGAAGCAGATATGAGAGTTCGAGAGGATCTGCATCGGGATCTGTACCGCGATCTGCATCGGTAGTATCGTCTGGTAGTTCTGGAGCATGTGTTCACTGTGGTAAACGACATGCAGGTCGATGCTACCTGTTGACGGGACAGTGTTTTCACTGTGGACAGCAAGGACACAGAGCAGCAGATTGTCCTCAGAAAGGACTGGGTGGACGGACTGATTCTGGCACGGGTTCAGGACAGCAGAGGACTGTTGGCTCGAGGGCCTACAGTGAAAGATCAGGAAACCGGATGGATGATAGGACTGTCAGAGATCAGAGGGAGACAGTTGCGCCACGACCTCCAGTGGTGCCACGCATCTACAGTCTACAGAGTTTACAGCATCAGGATCAACAGCGACCAGAAGGTTCTACTGGTAAGATTGATTTGACTAACCGATTGATATTGACATATGAACATTGCATATTGACATTTGATTGATTGCATTGTGTGTTTTGTATGGATTTCGACGAGTTTTGTTTTGGGATTTGGATTTCGATCGATTTGGTTGCTTCGTGTTTTGCTTCGTACCTTTAGGGAAATGTCGGGACGACATTTTTCTAAGGTGGGGAGATTGTAATATCTCGTTCCCTTACTGTTCCTCTCTGAATTGGATTTTCCTCCCAGAATCGTCCAGGACGAAGTTGGATCGTCCGGGACGATCGGTACAGGTTGTGTAGAAAAATCCTGTTTGGCCGTCTGGACGAAATCAGGATCGTCTGGACGAAAATAAGTCAGTGAACCCTTCGCCAGGGACGATATGTAATTTTTCGTCTGGACGAAATTCTTCTCTTCATGGATCGTCCGGGACGAAGCTCGATCGTCCAGGACGATCAGTCTGGATATATATAGAAATGAGATATTTTGAAGAGAGAGAAATATCTGAGGAGAGAGAAAGAGAAAAGGAAAAAGAGAAAAGCTGGTTTTCGGAGACCGCGAAGCGCTTTTCGTCCGACGCTGCTGTTGGGAAAAGTGAAGATCTCGTGGTAAGGACTCCGAATCCTATTTCTGTTTTCAAAGATGTTGTGTTTTGACCGAGTTGAGATCTGTTTTGTGTTTTCGTAGTCGACTTTTCGACATGATTTTGATTTGACACAACTTTCACCGCACAACTTTTAGAGTGTTATAGATATGATTATTCTACACGATTTGACTGTATTCTACGAAGATTTTATCGGTCGGAATTGATTCTACGTGATTTTAATCGAATAGAAAATTATCAGGATGTTTTCTGACTTGGTTTCTATAGAATAAAAGTCTTGCATTGATGTTATAGATATTCTATTGTAATTTGGTAGAATTTGGAAATCGTGTCTTTTTGCAGGATTTTTGTGTAAATTCGATAGACTGCCGTTACTCTGCCCGATTTTCGCATGATTTCCGAATTGTTTGAGATTGATAGATTGAATCGATATGAATATGATTATTGATATGATTGCTTTAATATTGACTATTGAATTGCTTATTAATTGAATTGACTATTGATACTGGAACCCAAGTGGAACCTGGTTGAACGTTGGTGAAGATTGATATTGACCTGTACAGGATGGTGGGCCGACGGGCTTTCCTTTAAACCATTGATCATTGATATAACGATTGGGAGTTATAAGGAGTTTATATGCCGACGGGCGGCCGACGGGCAAAAAGAGTGACGACTCTTATTGATAGACCAACGTACGGACTACAACAGCAACGGATTCTACAACAGCAACATGACCAGTTGATTTTACTTGTCCAGTATATAGTATTGAATTGCATGTTTACTGTATTAATTTACGGATTTATTGCTTTATCGATTTCTGCCTTATTGATTGATCGGATTTACTGTATCGTACGATTTTATTGATTTCATTGATTGATTACCGAGCATTGATTACTGAGCATTGATATGGATATTGATAGATATAGATACTGCATTGATAGCATGGACATGGACATCGTATAGATTCATTGTATTGCCGCCTAGATTTTGTAGACTCGCTGTTGCTACTGTTCCACACCGTATTCACAAGTTGGTATAGATTTCTTGTCAGACTGGATTGAAGTTTATCGTATTGCTTTCCTCGATTGATTTCATTAAATGGATCGTATTGATTTGACCGTATTGATTTGATTGACGGATATTGATTGATTGCATTGATTTATCGAATTGCCTACCGCTGCATTGACTGGTTTTATTGACTATGGATTTCCACTGCATAGAATTGACGATCATTGATTCATTGATTTCCGGATTGCATAGATTCATTGACCATTGACTGATTCAGATTGATAGATTGACATGCATATTGATAGCATCGCCGTGCTTTGATTTCAGTTATAGGTATTAGGTGACCTGCTGGGCTTTGTAAAGCTCATTATATGTGGTTGATATTTTCAGGTCAGGGCTCGGGAGCAGGAGATAGGAATTGATCCAGATCTTCAGGTTTTAGTTTCTTTTGATCGATAGATGATTCTTTTGTACTCAGGACAGGATAGATTTCTCTACTTGTATTGATAGTTTAGTTCCTGAGTATTGTATATGATGTTTTGAGTTATGAATCGACTGTTATATTGATGTTTAAATTTTATAGATGTTTGATAGATTGCTTATTGAAGATTTTAGATAACTCTGGTAAATTGTCTGAGTAATTGATTGACATTCTTTCCAAGTTAGATCTTGGGGCATGACACCCACAATGAAGGGTCTCATTTGTAATTGACTGTAAATAATAGTTAATTCATTTAAACTGGGTCAGGCTTTGTGGTTTTCCCCTTTTTTAAGATTTTTCACCTAAAAATCTTGGTATCTCTTAAAATAATGTACCCTCTCTTTTATCTGATTATGTGCTGGATCTTTGTGCAAAATATATATATATATATATATATATATATATATAAGAATGTAAGTGAAAATTGTATCAAACCAAGTGCAACTCGGTCAAAAACTTCCCTCTCCCCCATAGTTATAAAGTTCGACTTTTGATGATTCCTTTCCATTATAAATATAACTTTTTTTGATACAACAATTTTTTTAATTTGCATTCTCCAGAATGCGAAGTTCAAATTGTTGAACTTTTCAATCTTGTATCTTGCTTCGTCCGTCATTACTCATACTCGACTAGAACAACCTTTCTCTGATATCAATTGTTGGGGATGGAAGTAAAACATCACAATGAAATAAACAAGAAAAATAGAAATGTAGTGGGAAGTAAAGGGCACTAGGATTTAACATGGGAAAACCCAAAAAAAAAAAAGACAGAGCCACATCACACCAAGAAATCCACTATAAAGATTGGGAGAAATAAGTATATATCTCTCTTCTCTCTCACTCTCCCCTTGCTTCTATCCTCTATTGCACCTCTCTCACTCACAAAATAAAGAAGAAAGACAAGTTAATAATATCAAGGGATGTCACCCTTGAGAAAAATGAGAAAGAAAACTATTCAATCAGCCTTGAAGCGCCACGATGTTAGTTTGGAATGTTGCGGTGCTCAAACCTCTTATCCTAATCCATCTAATCTACACAGTCATATTACACATAAAACTAACATTACTATCAGTTTAGATCATTCTTATAATAATAAATCTTTTCAAATTATTTATCGGTTAAAATTTAAGCTTCATTTTAAATAGCTTTCTTATTAATTAAAAAACTTTTTAAAGTATTAAGAAAAATATCACAAACTAAGCTTAGCTAAATTCTAAAGGATCCCTCAATCAAAGACACTCATTTTGGAGGTGGTGGCTCATCATGGCATTTCATGTCCTTTAACTTAATGCTCAAATTTGGAAAACTCAATTTATTTTATATAGATATTCATTCTTTTTTTGTCATAAGGTTTCCATCCACTCCTTCATTTGTCCTACCCTCAAGACTATACTGTGGCAAGGATGACGATTGAAAATTTGAGCAATTAATTGAAGCAATGGAGCTTTGTCCAATTGAGCTTCATGCTTTACTGATCTTATCCATCTAGACTATACTGTGTGACAATGATATGTCTACTATCAAGGAGCCATTCTTTCCATCCAAGAGAAGGGTCTAATTTATTCTTAAGCATTTTTTTGTTTTGTTTTTATTTCTAGTAAATTAAACTTGAAAAGGTTAGTGTAGCTCCAGTGAAGAATAAGATTAGAGATCTATCTTAAATGATTTGATCACATAAAATGTCGGCTTTTAGTTGATCTGATTAGGAGAGTAAATATATTAGATCTGGCTTATGCTAAGAAAAGTTGAGATGGACTTTAATAGACTTAATTAAAAAGTATTAAAGTTTTTTTTTTTAATCAAATTTAAATGAGAATTTGACTTTTAATAGGATAAAGTAGGAAAAAAAAGATTTATATAAATGATCCGACACATTTAAATGAGAATTTGACCCGATTTCTTATTTTTAGCATATTTCTTTTTTTCTCTCTTTTAGAAATCATAATTAATGCTTATTACGCACAGAGACCGGAAACTCAGCGAACTCAAAGGCAAACTGCAAGGTTGTCTATATTTGATCTCCGCACATAATAATTTATCCAAATTCTGAGCTCTTCTGAGTTTTAGAATTTGCAGAAGAGTTTTGTAAATGTATGAAAAGTTGAATAGAATAATATATTTAAAAATGGTCTGAGGATGAGTAAAATGCTCACAACTTTATATATATACTTGTATTTATGAATTATAATATTTTTGTACAGCTACATGCCCTCAAAATATCAGTGCTCAATAAGATAAGATAGCTGCTGTGAATAGTCAACAAGCAATATTATACTGAAATTCTGTCGTTGCCTGAAATTTTTATTTTGATTGAGAGTATAATTGACAATTTAAAATATTCTGCTATTAAAAAAATAATAAATTTTGATAGATCAGACGAAATAAAATTGTAAATCTAACTCTTAAATTTATGTTAAATGGTGGGTCTGAATAAATAAATAACCTTTTTAAAAATTGGTAAATTTATCACATAAATAAATTAACATTTAAAAAACTACAATAGATAATACATTATTTAAAGTAAAATTGTGTATTTCATTGTGATTGATGAATGAGCAACGCTGCTGCTAATAAATTTTGAACCTATTTTGTATTTTTTTATAATATTATATTATGACTTCATTAAAATATTGGCAAGCATAGAATGAGAAAATAAAAAATAAATAATTACTCGGCTTGTTGGGTGCTAATTCTTTAATTGCTTGGGTGTGTTGTCTTGGTTTCTGACTGTTGGGTGTGATCTTTTTGTTGTTTTGGTTGTTGCTTTGAGTGGTTGTTTGGCTTCTGTAGGCTGGTTGGGGAGTTTGGCCTTTTGTCTTGCTTGATTTGTGGTTGGGGGACTGGTTTTTGTTTGGGTCTGCTGGCTCTATTGGATTGATGCTCCTGGCTGGTTGGTTTGTGATTACTGTTGGTTTATGCCTTTGTTCATCTTATCGGTTTTGGCTACTTCCTTTTCAGATTTTCCTTGTAGGTTGCACGTGCCTGGACTTCTCCCTACGATGGACTGGTCTGTTTCCATATGCTCTCCATCAGTGGATTTCGCTGTTATCTTTTTTTAATTTGTGTGTTTATTATAATAGGTTAGAACAATTGCTCTTAAATTTTGTTTCAAATGATATTTTTATAGTGCGCTTTTATTCTGTTAAGGATATATATATATAAAATAACTTGATTAAGAATAAATTTATACATTTATTTTGCTATATATGTTTCTAGGCAATCTATGTACTAATCACCACCTATCCTACTATGCAATCAATCTTTGACAATTCTCATTATGGAATACTCTTTTTTTTGTACAGTAACAACTTATAAAACTTGCTAAAGTAATAAGCTTGTAGTATCATCATTATTATTTATTTTAACAATTTATTTTGCAAGATCAACAACATTGATTAAAAATAAAAACTCATTATTCATATGCATATAAATAATATAAGTGAGCAACTAATGTTCAATAACTCTTGAAGTGATGGTTATCAAATATAATTAATCGAGCTTATATAAGATACATGATCAGGCTATGATAGGGCATTCAATATGTAAGAAGAGCTTAATAGTTTGAAGGCACTCATTTTAAAATGATAATCATAAGACATTCTATGTCTAAAGTTTTGCCTATCAACTCCAATTGTATTGGATATGTGTATAAGAGAATCATTGACAAATAAAGTATCTTATTGAGTTCACTTCAAGAATTTCAAATCAAATATAATCGAATATATTTTACAACAACAACATGGTCAAGCCACGGTCTCACTACGTGGTATTAGGACTACAAGATTTTTTTTTCTCCATTCTATGTCTTAAAACTCCGCAAATTTAACATTATAGTTATTGAGTCTCAAGCCCCAAAATAAGAAAAGTTGAAGGTTATGTTAAATAGCCAACATTCAACATAAAAATTGCTAAACAATTATGACATAAAACTTTAAATTTGAATAAAAAAATCAGCATATTTAAATGAAATTTTAAATTTCTGATAGTGTTATCATCTCGAGTTTGGGATTCTCTTTGTCTGATAGTATGTAAACTAAGTGTCGGCAGGCTTTAATATGCATAAGAAATCGGAAAGTATTATTATAAATCTTTGAATGATAGTTCAGAATATGAGGGACTAACTGTGATCGATTTTTTTCTTTGCTTGATAGAGTAGCTTTGAGATGGATTTTGCATATGGAGCCAAACAAATGTTTACTCACTCAACTCATCAGATAGAATCTTTACATAAATAATTATATTATAACTTATTTAAATTTATTTTAATTCAATTTATTTCAAAATATTATGAGAAAATTTTTTTTTCAACACTCAATATTTGAACTTGAAAATTGAGTTTTACAATTTTTTTAATAAAAGAAAATTCTGAATGAAAATTCTAGTCTTAATTTTTAGAGGGACAAATTGCCTAAAAACTTTTGTAATAAAGAATAAAAAATAGATAGAGGAGAATAAATTACCTAAAGAACTATATAATAAAAAATTATTACTTAATTGCCTCCTGACTTTAAAGGATGTATATATATATACATTTAATTTATAATTAAAATTATCTTTTATATAATCTTATTCACAATTAAGTAATAGTAACATTTGAAATTAGTTATTATTGATAGTTCAAATAAATAATAATAATAATATTGAATAATATTCAACAAAATTCTAACTATAGTTAAATTTAGCTCACGAGTGATTGTCTTTCTCCAACTCTTACAGCATAGCCTGAGAGCGAACAACTAAGACCTTCCTAGTATTGAATAGGATCGTCTATCACTCCATGACACTTGATGTTGTAGGCATTCTTGTGGAGATCTCGCAATACCTACTTGGAGATAATGGGGTCCAATTATAATTTTTTTCTTCCTTTTGCCACATTTCACTATACATAAGGGTGTAAAATTGAGGTTTCGGGTCAAACCTAGAACTGACCCCGGTCCAAAGAGGTTGACTAGAACCTAACCCTATTTTCAAACTGGTCGAAAACACAAACCCTTACCCGACCCATCGAGTTACCAGGTTGAACCAACCTAAGAAGGTTTTGTAAACTAGGGACGCCTTATGCGCAGATGTGCAGGGCTCGCATCGACCAGTCGTGCAGACTGGCACCTGGGAGTCAATGGCGATCTCTATGATGACATCAACATGCCACTGTTGGAATGTCGTCGAAGGAGGCGTTGGATGGCGGACCGATGCCCAGGACAGTAAGGCAAGGCAGTGCCGAATATGACAAGTCGGCGACTGCGATCACTCGGTCAAGGCGTTATGCAGGCCAGGCATTTCAACACAGATGTATACGATACGACGGGCATTAGATGCGGACAATCACTCGATGCGGATTGGACTCGATGCAAGTTGTTAGAGCACTCACATCAGACACGAGAATTCAACACGATGCGTTAGCGCGTAGGGCTGCAAGCGAACCAAACGTTCGACGAACTACTCGTTGTTCGGTTCGATTAAAGCTCGTTCGTGATCGTTTAATTAACTAACAAACAAACTTGAACAATATTTTAAATACTCGATTCTTAAATAAACAAGCTTGAACACTAATGCGTTCAGCTCGTTTATGTTCGCGAACAACATCAATTGATGTTCATGAACAAGCTCGATTCGAGTTCGATTAAATATAAAAACTTTAATTATATCATAATATAATATAATTATTTTTTATTAATAAATTTTAAAGTAATAAAATATTATAACATATGTTTATATAAATTAATTATATTTTCATTTTAAATATACAACTGCTTTTATTTTAGAAATTTTATTTCATGAGCAAGAAATATTTCATATTTATCTATGTTTGTTAGATTGTTTGTTTAGAATGTTCATGAACAAATTTAATGTTTGCTTGTTCAATAGATTGTTTGCAAGATATGTTCACGAACATAGCTCGTTTAAAGCTCGATAAGCACTAAACAAACGAACATGAACCAAACATGAACCAAACACGAACACTCTTAAATTAAACGAACCAAACATGAACACAAATAATAAAGCTCGAATCAAACACGAACCAAACATGAACAAGCTAATGTTAAACAAACACAAACATGAACACTCACATACTCGGCTCGGCTCGGTTCGTTTGCAGCCCTATTAGCGCGGAAAGGACGCGACTCTTCAGGGTGTTTTCCGTCGCGTCCTTTCCGAGTTAACCCGAGTTGAGTTCGGATTGCTGAGTCAACTTGAACTTGACCTGTTTTTTCAAAAGGGTAGAATCTGGAAATTCAAACCCAACTCCTTTTGAAATAGGTTCGGATCTAATCCAAAAAATTTTTAATCGAATTCGGGTCAAATTTTAATGTTGTGTTAAATATTAACACCCCTAATCATATACATATATTCAATTGAATGGAAATTTTTAAAATAAAAAAAAAATGGACAAATTCTCTCTTGAGCTAAGAGTGTAAAAGTTACAATATTAATTACATCAAATTTCATGAATATTCTATGATAATCTAAGAGTTTTTTTTTTTCTCTTTTTTCAAGAATTGCTGTACTGTTCTAAGTCTAAAGTTAAGAGTTTATGCTGCAGGCCTGATGACAGTGACCGTGGGATCAAAGTGTAGTCTTTCATCACTCTTTGTCTCGACGCTGCAGAATGATTTTTTTTCTGTTAAGTTGTAGTCAACGGGAAAGGACTGACTTCGTAGTCGGCCTTTACCATTAACAAAAAGACAAAGAAAATAACGATTATTTTAATACCATTTTTCGATCACCTTCCACCTTCCTTCCATAAATTTAAATACATAATTTATAATTAAATTAATTGACACTTTAAGTATATTTTTTATGTAAATTGAATTATTTCTTTTATAATATTATTAGTTTTATTTTTCACCTCTTTCATGTCCATTGCTTTCTATTCCGAAGGCTTATTTCATAGGGATAAATTAAGAGAAAATAATTTAATCTGTAAAATAAGTACAAGTTTACACTTTAAGCATAATTAAACCTTTTACTTAACAAAAAAATAAATAAAATGTTATAAATTGAGGTTGACTTTAAAAGTTATTTAGAAATATTTTAACTTAGGTCCATTTAGTTAATTAATCATGATTAAGTTTCTATTAAAAGAGTTTAATAATAGTTACTATTAAACTTATTAAATTAATTTTTAAGAATTTAATCAAGCAATATTATGAAATACATTCAACAAAAGTGCTATAATAGTTTGGTGGTGATTAAGGCTAAACAAATTATTATAAAGTTGACAAGCTCTATAAAAAATGATTATAAAATGTATTAAAAAATCATGTATTAATTTTTTCTAGAGATTGAAAGAGATCATAAGTAGAGGAATCAAATATATTTTATTCTAGATAAATATATTAAATCCTCCTTAAGACGATAAAATTTGTAAGCACAAAATTTCTCCTAACTTATTTTTCGTTGATTATAAGTTGAATGATCAATATTTTAAGTTATCTTAACATTTAATATACAATTTAGGATTTGTTTGGTACAACTTTGACCAGTTTTTTTATTAATTTCAAAAAAATTGTTTAAGCGGCAAAAAATTGCTCCAAATAAAGCCTTACTAAATATTTGCCAAACAAATTTGAAAAATAGAAAATAATGATTTTCTTTACCCTTCATGAATACCATACGTAAATCAATCTACAAGCAATGAAATTTCCAAGCTAATATAATGGATAATATAAACATCACAATGGTCTATCTAGCACTTAAATACTTCTAAAACTCTCAACAATTATAAATTAAAATATACAAAATTTGTTATTATTAAACCATTTGTGAGCCACATATATGTAATAGAGCTCATAGAGTCCACACTATTGGCGCCATTTCTGATCAGTGGAGAAGTTAGAAATTTTTAGGGCCAACCTTTAACGTTATTTTAGCTTATGTTTATATTCAGATTCAATTAATCACTTTACTGTTTATATATATTATGAGAAATTAATATACTCTATGAAGACATACTTGTAAATTTCATTCATTTTTTTTTTAAACCGCTCGCAGGAAGCACCCAATGCGGGCTTTTCTAAATTTAGTGGGGGAGGGCACGTGCCCCTAAACAGGAAAGTACATATCCAAACCTAATGTTTACAGGAATGTACAAAGCCAGTACATGCATGTACACATTATTTACATTTTTTTACACAGTGTTTATGTAATAGCTTGTATTTTAAATTTGCCAATTTTTTTTGGAGTCATTATAACTCCAAATTACAATACATCACGTGCCCCTAAACAGGAAAAAAAGTTGTCCCAAAATTCTTTCAAGTTTCGTATTCTTATGTTTTCACGAGAATTTGATTCCAAAGTTCATGCTATGTGTAGGGTATAATATCATGGTGCAATGATCGCTGTCAAGTAGCTCTCCTCCAAATCATTTGGGCAACGAAGCTGACACTCATTCACATTGGTTCATCCTGCTATGCCCCGGGCCTTTTGCTCTTCTAACAACAATGGTGGCCGGCCATTCGTCAAGGCCCCGGAATCCGCTGGACATCTCAGCGGCGGGATTGGATACCCGCATCAGATCGAAGTTCCATGTTAGTGCCTCCCTAAAAGGAGATTCTAGGTGGGTCGCTTCGCGAAAGACATTGCTTAGGACCAACGGGTCACACGACAGGTGCACGATCGACTTTGCACGCTATGTACATATCTAAACCTAATATTTACAGGAATGTACAAAACTAGTAGATGCATGTACACATTAGTTACAAGTTTGTACATAATATTTATATAATAGCCCATATTTGTGGATATTCCTGCAGTTAGTGGAGGGGATATAGTTGGGGAGGGTGTTAGTCCTGGTGTTATTGTTGGTAATGAAGTGTCTCGTGGTGCTCTGATTTTTTCCCCTTCTATTGTAACTCATGTGCCGTCTGGTGATTGACTTGTGTTGGATTCTGTGGAATGTGGTCCTTTTGGTGAGGTTTCATTTATCTCAAAATGACTATATGAATAAATAACTCATTGCAAGCATCAAAATAGTAAGCATCTATTACTTATTAATTACTTTGAGATCATACGAATCTGCCACTCATGAGGTTTGGTCCCACACTGATAAAGTCACCAACAAATGGTCGGAAAGCGATACTTTACTTTGCTATCATCTATCAAAATATAACTCAATTTGACTATTGGTTGAGAATTTTAGCTATTAACTAAGGTCTTGTTCGGGATGACTTTCTCACTGCTTTTAAAGCAGTATTTTAGTAGAAAAACTAAAAGTTTTATATTAAAAAGCTGCTTTAAGAAGCAGTAAGAAAGTCGTCCCAAACAAAGTCTAAGGTTTCATTTGGGACAATTTTCTTATTGCTTCTTAATGCAGCTTATTAGAAAGCCGCTTTAAGAAGCGGTAAGAAAGCTTGTCTCAAACGAAACCTAAGTCTTCATTTGAGAAGTATTTTTTAATATTTCTTAAAGCAGATTTTAGTACAAAATCTTTTAAAAAACAGTAAGAAAATAGTCCCAGACTTAATTTGAGATGATTTTTTTATTGCTTCTTAATTTTTATACTAAAAAATTGTTTTAAAAATGAAGTAAAAAGTCGTACCAACACAAGCTAAGAGGTTTTGAATAAAGCAGATTCGTATTGTTAATAACGTTTTTTAACTTTAATTTGTGATAACCAAATCTGATTAACCGATACGGATTAGCTGTTTTTATAATTATGTAAAGCATAACCACGTATGAGTGAAATGAATGGGTGCAGTTGGCCGCTGCACTGCCAAATGATTTTTAGTACTTTATAAAAGCATTTTATTTAAAAATAATAAGCCCTTTTTCATAGATTCACATTTAGATAATTATTGCACCAACTAATGACGGAATAATTTATGTGAAAATTAGTATTTTTAACTTTAAAATAAATATTTTATTTAAAATATATATATAAATTTTATTATTTATATTTATATTTATATTTGGAAAAAAATTTAATTCAAATATATTAGAAATAAATTATATTACTTTCTTAAGGTGGATAGTGGGAGGTAATTAACCTTGATTAAGGTACAAATTATGGGTCCTTAGAAAGGAGAGATTATTAGGTGCGGAGTGCGGACGGGGAGAACCGTCCCCACAAGCATTGTTCGGCGCTAGGTACCGGCACTCGGTACTGTTGGGTACCGCTAAGTACCCATTAATTGTACGGACGATGCGCACTCCGCACCTATTAATTTTTCCTTAGAAAGAGAGAAAGAATGATCAGAATCTGACAACAAGAAGAAGGGATAGGATCCAATTAATAGGCAGAGAGAAATTGAACCAATAAGAACTTGTATCATAAATAAGTTGAAGAGTTTTCTCTTGCCAAATGAAGGTGAAAAATATTTTATTAATTATTACCTCATTATTAGTTAAAAGCCTAAATTTTGAACAGCAATGTTATTTAAAAACAATAAACATAATAGTTTTCAATGTTTTAAAATATTAAATTAATTCTAAATGGCAAATACAATCATGCAAGATAATTAAGAAAACAAAAGGAAAGATTTTGTAAGGCGTCAAGAAGTTTAGGGAACGAAATATACAGAATGATGACGTGTAAGTTCATGC
Organism: Dendrobium nobile; assembly: GCA_022539455.1. Classification (NCBI taxonomy): domain Eukaryota; kingdom Viridiplantae; phylum Streptophyta; class Magnoliopsida; order Asparagales; family Orchidaceae; genus Dendrobium; species Dendrobium nobile. The sequence continues at coordinate 72,313,082 of CM039736.1, forward strand.
TCAAGTTACGTTTTGAACATGAGCCTACATATCACCAATCTATATATTTCATTCTCCTAAAAATTATTATATATATTATTATAAAATAAAATTATGTTCAAACAAGATTTAAAGCTCTTTAATATGCTTTAAATTTTTTTTATATTAATTATTTATATAATTCACTAATTTTAAATATATCTAAAATTTTTAAAAATCATTCTTATTAAAATTTTATTTTGGAATACTATCAAATAATTCTTTTTTTCTTATATTGTAAACTTTCTCTGGTCATCCTTTTCTTGGGAATCCATTAACTTGAGCGGTCACATAGCCTGATTCATCTGTCCTATTTGACTGACTTGAATGATCTTCTGTGAATCTCATGAATGCTATGAAGGAAAAAAGAAGGTAAAATAAATTAAAATTAAATTCAGAAAAGCATTGAAAGTGAATTTTTTTTATGTGATTTATAATTTACTCCTCTGTTTTTTAATAATTAGCACAATTTTTTCTTTATTACCAAAAAAAATAAATTATATGAGATTAATCATTACACCTTTAAAATGTAAAATTAAGATTGATATTGAAAAACTAGAAGTATCATATTTATTTTTTAAATGTTTTTATATTATTTCATAACTATTTATAGACTAGGTCCCTAATTCCCATATTGAAAGCTTATTAAATTTAATCCTAATTTTTACTCAATTAATCTAATAATTTATTCTCATACTTACTCCATGCTAAGTTGGCTTAGAGTTGATCTTGGATGTAGGTAGTTATATTTCTATACAATGTTTGTCTCAATGTCATTTTTTGTTGGATTAAGGCTTCATTAAGGATGACTTTCTTACTTCATCTTAAATCAAAATTTTTATACAAAAATTAAAATTTTTGTACTAAAAAGTTGTTTTAAGAAACAGTAAGAAAGTTGTCCCAAATGAAAGCCTAAGTCTAGTATTTGATTCTACAAATTCTATTAATTTTTATTATACATATTAATTCAGTTTAACACCTTGATTATAACATGACATATAATTTATATGAGCAATGAATTTGTAGAATCAAATAGTAAAGTTGGGGTTTGTTTTGGATAGGCGGGACAGCTACCTGTTTGCTTTTCTTTTTCAGATTGCAACCGTAATTTAGTTTAATTACTACTTTCTCATTGTTTTTAAGAAAATTTTTGTACTAACAAGCTACTTTTATAGTTGCTTTTAAAAAAATTAATTTACCCATAATTGTTTTACAACCACCTTCATAAAAAACTGCAGTGCCTCAAATAGACTCTTAATCCGAAAAAAAAAATATAAGTTGTATTAAAACTATGATGAAACTATGTTAAAAATGTATAGGAACACAAATATAGTTTTATATAATGTATGGAAACATACCTAAGATACAAGACCCTTAAATAGTATAACATGCTAATCATTAATAACATATTGAATGAATGTAATGTGCATATGCAACATCAAATAAATAAGAATTGAATGTCAGAACATGCTTATTAAAAGCTTACAATTGCTAAATAGTTTTAAAGCTGTAATTTATTAAATTATAAAATACCATATAAAAATAGAAATAATCATACATAAATGGTCAAAGGAATTAAAACAGTAAATGTCAAATTTTATTTAATAAAAGTTGTCAAAACATTAAAAAAATTATAGGAAAATTTAGACAATAAAATAGGAGAAATTCTCAATGATTAAAATCTCTGAAATTTGATGTTGGATAATAATAGCCTATCTCACATAAAATCAATGAAAAATATGTTAGAGAATGCAAATGTACATTCCAGCTGAACAAATAAGTAATTAACTATGAGCAATAAGAGGTTGTTCTTACACTATGAGAAAATAAAAATATAATGATGGATGTTATTGATAAATGATTCCTATTAGAAACACCAACAAATTCTATATTTGTTGACAATTATAGAAGTAATTGATAGATAATTTGATCGTCAATAATTTCTTTTCTCCGGTAGAAATTTTTTGTGCTAACAAGCTACTTTTATAGATGCTTTTAAAAAAATTACTTTACTCATAATTGCCTTGCAACCACCTTCATAAAAACTACAGTAACTCAAACAGACTCTTAATCCAAAAAAAAAAATATAAGTTCTACTAAAACTAAGATGAAACTATATTAAAAATGTATAGGAACACAAATATAATTTTATATAATGTATGGAGAAATACCTAAGATACAAGCCCCTTAAATAGTATAACATGCTAATCATTAATAACATATTGAATGAATGTAATGTGCATATGCAACATCAAATAAATAAGAATTGAATGTCATAACATGCTTATTAAAAGCATACAATTGATAAATAGTTTTAAAGCTGTAATTTATTAAATTATAAAATACCATATAAAAATAGAAATAATCATACATAAATGGTCAAAGGAATTAAAACAGTGAATGTCAAATTTTATTTAATAAAAGTTTCAAAACATTAAAAAAAAAATTTAGGAAAATTTAGACAATAAAATAGGAGAAATTCTCAATGATTAAAATCTCTGAAATTTGATGTTGGATAATAATAGCCTATCTCACATAAAATCAATGAAAAATATGTTAGAGAATGCAAATGTACATTCCAGCTGAACAAATAAGTAATTAACTATGAGCAATAAGAGGTTGTTCTTACACTATGAGAAAATAAAAATATAATGATGGATGTTATTGATAAATGATCCCTATTAGAAACACCAACAAATTCTATATTTGTTGACAATTATAGAAGTAATTGATAGATAATTTGATCGTCAATAATTTCTTTTCTCCGGTAGAGAATACATTTACAGCTTTTGATGGGTCAACTTAAGTTATGATGAAGGCTCTCTCTCTCTCTCTCTCTCTCTCTCTCTCTCTCCTCCCCCCCCCCCCCCCCCCCCCCATTTTGATCATGAAGAATGAAGCCATTGCCCACAACTGGCCAACCATTTACCATATCATAATAACCTTTTTATTTATAAGTGTTAGGATTGGTCCAGTTTTAATTGTGTTGATGCGCTAGACATCATACCAATATATATACCTATATAATGATTATAGAGGTTGATGTCTGAGTGTATCCCTTTCGTAGCCCATTGAAGAGGAATAAAGAAATTCCCTGTTAGTTCTCTCTCCCAACCTTTCACTGCCTCTCCTTATCCAAGAAGAACATTTCTTCCTCAAGAAAATTCAAAACAATAAGTTTTAATTTTTGTTTATGATTTTGATAAACTAATTGGGTTTGGGGCTATTATGTTGCTTGAAAAAGTAATAAAATATAAAAGGAATGTTGTGTAAACTAAATGTGATGTAAAAGAAATATTTTAGAGTTATTTGGATGAGTGTAAAAAGATCGAGAATGCACGATGTTATTTTTTTCTTGTTTGGTTTGAAGTAAATTGAATGAAATGTAAAGTTAGAAGGTCACGACCAGCGGGGACTGTGGTCTGCAGAGGCGGCGGCAACGGAAGGCAGCGGCAGTGGCAGAGGCAATGGGTGGCGATTAACAACTGTGGCAGATGCTGCCTTTGATGTGCTATGATTATTGGCCTTGGGCGGCGACGGGGGCAGTAACCGGATGCTACAAATGGTGTGCAGTAATGATGGCCAGCAGCGGGAGGGAACAAAGGGTGGTCGACGTACGGTGGTGGCTGCAATGGTAGATAGAGACAGTGGTCGTCAGTAGTGGTCAAGTAAGGAGCGAGCTGTGTAAAGCGTTCTCACCCAAATTAGACTAGCTAGAATGATTTACCTAAAAAATGAACTAGGATGTAATACACTATATTTACTTTAGTTTTTCTTGGATTAGCTTTTCTTTCAATCAAACACCCAAAAGTTCAAAAACCATGCATTAAGAATGCAATGTATTCACTTCTCTTCCAACTAAACAACCCCTTAGGTTAATTATAAATTTCATTAAAATAAAACTAACCAAACTAAGGCCTCGTTTGGAACAAGTTCCTTATTGCTTTCCATAATAGCTTTTTAGTACAAAATTTCTTGAAAATAGCAAAAAATAGCGGTCAGAAGCTATCCCAAACGAAAGCTAAATCAAACTGATTTTTAATTTGTTAAGTTTAGTTCAATTTTGGATAAACAAATATGTCATTAATTTTACTAATTAATCAAATTTATTTTTAACTTAAACAAAATGCATTAAAAAGAATACTAAACAATCTTTATTAAATATTATAGTTTTGATATTTGAAATACTTTATATCCATAAGAATATTTCTATCACTTGCTTATTTATAATTTACAGGTTTATTGATTGAATATTTCAATGAATTAGTATTATTCTAATTTTTTTTATCTTTCTTTTTTCAAAATAAAATTTGATCCTATAATCAATAACTAAATAAAATCAAAATTACAACAAATAGTCCAATCGATCAAAACTTCAAGAATCAAATCAAACCAATCAAATAAGATCAGCTTGATTCGATTTTCTAATTCCATCTAAATAATAATTAAGCACCCTACTCTTTCCCATGATCAGCTCCTCTCCAAAGAAAAAAAATGACAAAAAAACATAAAAGGGTTGTTGTAATTGACAATCCATATTATGTTAACCCTTTTATAGCTCTATTTTTTTTTTCTTAATGCATTACCACTAAAAATATTAAGAAAACTTCAATGATCCATCCAATCCTTTCACTATAGAAAGAGGCAAATCTCATAGGCCTATCATGAAAAGCAATATTCATCTCTTTCTTTTAATACAATAATATTAATTCTATCCTCAATATGTGAGCACCTAAATCTTTCCTTTCTTTCTAATTTTAATTAAGTACTTATGGATTGATACTTTAAATCTTTAATAGCTATCATGAAAGTGATTATGGATAAACTCTCTTTTGGCCAGCTTATCAAATTTAAGATGAAATTGTTTAATGATGCAAGTCATTTTCTTCCTAAGTTAGACTTATCTGTTCAGAGCTAATTTTTTCAGGCAAGGTGATCGCTCGAATCCGATCCATCAGGATTCTCAATTTTTTGTCAATATTTTTATTTTTATTAAATGTTTTATCTAATAATTTAGAATTGAAATATATTTTTTTGAATAAAAGTTTTTTCTTTGGAGAAAAAGACTAATTAAAGATTGGGTGGAGAAATTTTTTATTTTATTTATTTAAGAAAAAAATTTAATTGATGGATAAATATAATATTAATTAATTAATAATGCATTTAAAAAGTGGCATTAATTAAATTTATTTAATTTTATTCACAATTATCGCTTACTTTTTTTGAAATTAATAACCAATAAATTAACTTGTTGCGTCCTGGAATGTTCGCGGCGGTAGAGAAATATATAGTTTAACGTCTCAGCGTTGTACGAAGATCCAGCACACAATCAGATAAGTGAGAGGGTGTAGCGTTCATAAGAGACACCAAAGTATTTACGTGGAAAACCCCTGAAAAAGGGGGAAAAACCACGGGGCCTGGCCCGGTTTGAATGAATCCACTAGTATTTGTAGTCGATTACAAATGAGGCCCTTCCTTAAGAGAAGGCCTTGGATTGATGTAGCAATGTACATCATATAGATTGCATTACATGGTAAGAGTTACATATACAGGTTTTTTTGGCCTGAAGGACCGTAGTCGGCAGGAGACCGTAGTCGGCCGGAGACCGTAGTCGGCAGGAGACCGTAGTCGGCCGGAGACCGTAGTCGGCCGGAGACCGTAGTCGGCCGGAGACCGTAGTCGGCCGGAGACCGTAGTCGGAAGGAGACCGTAGTCGGCCGAGACCGTAGTCGGCCGGAGACCGTAGTCGGCCGGAGACCGTAGTCGGCCGGAGACCGTAGTCGGCAGGAGACCGTAGTCGGCCGGAGACCGTTGTCTGGTGATGGAGGTCGGACGGACCGTATTAGGCGACAGTGGTCAGAAGGACCATAGGCGGTAGGAGATAAGGAGTCAGGTGTTAGTCCCAGTGTCACTTGGAAGATAGGATGTTGATGGTCTGGCCTTGAGTAGGACGTCGGGTCTTAAGCAGGACGTCAGGTCTTCAGCAGGATGTCGGGTCTTCAGCAGGACGTTGGGACTTAACGTCGGGCCTTCAACAAGACGCCAGGTCTTTGGCAGGACGTCGGGGATGAACGTCGGGCCTTAAGGTGGTGGTCCGGCGAGGTTTTGTGGTGGTCCGGCGAGGTTCCTGCGGTGGTCCGACGAGATTCCTGCGGTGGTCCGGCGAGGTTCTGCGGTGGTCCGGCGGCTGTCGAGGAGGAACTCCTTCCTTCTCTTCTCTTCTTCTCTCTCTTGCTTGCTTCCTCTTTTGTGAAGAATGAGGGCTCTATTTATAGATTTTCTGGAGTGGCATGGCCCGTAAATAGGTGTGAGATCGAGGGCGAATAGGGAGTGGTTTGAATGGACGGCCGATAGTGAACCCTTCGATCGTACACCGTTCGTTGGACATTTGGAGGCCTTAATGATGTCGGAATTCAGCGATCTTGGGCTCGTTGGATTCGTATCGTCGAGCCGTTCGATTCGAGTATAAGCTCGTCAAAATCAGAGACCGTTTGATAACACAAATTGCTTTTTGAACCTTCCAACAGCACTTTGAGCCCTTGATTCGGACTCATTTGGGCTCGGATTGGATCGAATTTGGTGTCGTTGTGTTCGTATTTCCGAGACGCTCAGTTTGACTATAAGCTCGCTGAAATCGGAGTTCGGGAGCTTTCAAATTTAATTTTTGAAGTTTCCAACTAGCTTTTGCCTCAAGATTCGTACCCGATCAAGATAATTTTTTGACGACGTATCATAACTATTTGAAAATAATAAATAATAAACTATAAAATATAATCAAATAATGATGCGCATAAATATTTTTGTACGGTAAATGCCAAATGAATATCATGCGGACAATGATTAACTAGAAGATCTTCACGCATGATGAAAAGAAATAGAATATTTTATTTGTTGTAAGGTGATTTAGTTGGTTGGTGAGTTGGTAGTTTATCACTTTATCCTAAAGAACAGCTTGAGAAAAGCTTTGCTTTTAAGAACATTAACTTAACGAAAGCACTCTTGGCTTCTTTTTTTTAATATAATATTTATGTTTTTATATAATATATTAATATTTATATCATTCCAATATATATATAATTTTATTTAATGTAAATTATATATAAATAATTTTTATCTTAAATAAAATAATATTAATATTTTATTATATGATATAAATATTGAGTGTTATTTAATTAAATATAAAAAATTTAATACTATGATTCATAAAAGAAATATTTAGTACATCATCTTGATCAATAAAAGAGATTTATATGCATATATCATAAATTTTATATTTATTTATATTTCTAGCAATATCTTTTAATTTTTATTTTTATAGCATTCTCATATCTAAATTATTTCAAAAAATTTAAAAAAATATATATATTTTATTTTAAATAAATTAATAATTGGGGACAAACTCCCAACCAATAAATTCAGAAGAGCTGCATTTTTGTTCTGTTTGATTACCTTGAATAATTCTTGTCTATATATCCATGATTTTTATGAACAAAAATTTGAAATTAATAACAATGAAGGTTATTATGAGTCACATAGTTCATTATTTTTTAAAATTATGAATTCAAATAATATTTAGAATTTATTATTTATAATTTTAAAAAAAATCATAAGAACACTAACTATAAAAAATTCTGTGCTTTTCAATTTTATCATCATATATTTATAATTTTACACATTTCATTATATTATTAATATTTTAAATTATATAAGATCAGGCCGTTTAAATAAAATACTAAGATGCTCATGGAAGAAAGATTAAAAACATTATATTTGTTTAAAGAATAATATTGAAACATTTTTATAATATATTTAGGTTAGGGGCTCAATGTTGAAGGTTTATAGAGTTTGATAATTTTCATAAACATCTTGCTAAGTTGGCTGAGAGTTATAGGGGACAACACCCCTTGTTTTTAGGGTTCAAGGTGAAGCACCAAAATACTAGTATTTTGAAATATTTTAATTTTATGAAAAAAATATCGATATATTTTGTGAAAAATATTGTGCACAAATATAATGTATTTATATGTTTTTGGCTGTACAAATCTTCTCTTTAGATCCCATGTAATTATAATAGTAAATAATATAGTAGAATTTGTATAGTTGTAAGTAGAAGATGATTAATCTCAAAATGAAAAAATTTCTTCATTTTCATGATCTTTTAGTGGGAGAAATTATTATGTGCGGAGACAGCATACAGAGAATTAACCATTTTGTTTGCCTCTGTGAACAGTAAAAGCGCTTTTACTGTTCACAGAGACAAAACCAAACGGAACTCTGTGTCTAGCCTCCACACGTAATAATCTCTCATTTTAGTGACCTTTTCTTCATTTGTTTACTTTTGCTCTAAGGGTTAATTGGGACAGTTTTCTTTCTGCTTTCTAAAATAGATTTTTAATACAAAAATTTTTAATCCAACAAAATTTTGTACTAGAAAATTATTTTAGAAATCAATAAGAAAGTTGTCCCAAATGAAACATAAATGCTCAACCTCAAACCTCAACGGACAAGCGCCCACTCTAAACCTTGACTAACTCAATACATGTAGAGTTCAATTAGTAGAAGAATAGACAATCGTTAGGCAAGAATAAAGAAAAAAAAATAAAGAGTAATGCTACATTATGTCATTTATAATCTAAAAGAAATTTGATATAATAAATAAGATATATGGTAATAGTTGATATCATAAATAAGGGATCCACATATATATTTACAATGATGTTGTAGACAGTGAGATGGGAGAGTTTGGTGTTGTTGGTGGGCAAAGGTGGTGATTGATTTTTATTTAAGTAAAATGGGAGAGTGAATAGAGGGAGGATCAGGGTATTATGCAGTATAAGTTGTGTGGATACATATGGGTTGGATGGTATAGACAATCACACTTATTAGCTCCAAATTAAGATATATATGGTGAGGAAAAATTATCAAAAAAGTAAGAGGACGCATGACAATAGTAGGCTAAGGGCACTTTTGAGGTCAATGATTACATTAGAAGGTGTAAACAAGGCCACAATATAAAGCGATTCATATACTATTCAATGCAAGAAGGTGAGGACATGTAGATTATGAATTTAGGTATCAATGAGAGAATGATGAGGCAATATGAGAGGATCAAGACCAAGGCTCTAATATTATAACAGTCAAAACTCTTTAACTATTGCGTATTGTTTGCTTTGACTTAAAGGTCTCACAGTTTTTTTCTGTTGGTGTAGCTTCTCAGGAGGAAATCCATTTCGAAATTTCTCTGGGATGAGCAAGCTTAACTGAGGAGTTTCTTAATGAAATTTTAATAATCACACCAAAAGGTACCTCGATGTTTAAGAGTTCAGCTTCTTTTTAGTTAAGGGGTTTCACAAATATTATGATAGCAAATTAAAATTGCTACATCTTTTTTTTTTTGAGTGTGCGCTAATATAAGCACGGGCATGCACGCACGATAAATTAAAATATACTAAAAAAATATTCACAATAAACATATACTATAATAAAAATTTATATGCATTTCTACTTTAAATTTAATCACATGATAATATAAATATAATAATTATTGACGGTAAAAGAAAGAGAAAGCTTCAATATTGGCTGTGATGCTTCCGCTATTGAAAAAGACCTTTGCCAAATCTAAAACCCAATCTTCAATTTCTAATAATATAACCATAAAGATTCTATCTTTCAAATTTGGGCATCTAAATTTTCTCTTTCTTTTTAAATTTCTAAGAAGTTCTTTTTTATTGATACTTTAATTAAACTCTTTTTTTAGGCTTACCAAATTTAAGATGGAATTTCTCAATGATGGAAGTTATTTTCTTCCCACACCCACGTTCGCTACTACAAGATGCTTAATTTTGCTATGCACTCCTAGGCCTTGCTTGGTTTGGGATGGTTTTTTTTGTTGTTTTTTAAATTAAATTTTTAGTACAAATATTTTACTTTAAGATAAATTAAGAAACTAACCCAAATGTTAGGTTTTGTTTGTGACAACTTTCTTGTTATTTTCTAAAATAATTTTTTAATACAAAATTTAGAGTTTAAAATTTTTTTATATTAAAAAACAATTTTAGAAACTAGTAACAAAATTGTCTCAAACGAAGCTTTTGGTTTCGTTTAGGGCAGCTTCTTATTACTTTGTTAAGAACTTTTTAAATATAAAAATTTATTGAACTAGAATTTTTTGTATTAAAAATTTTCTTTAAAAAGTAAAAAAAAAAAAATCGTGTCAAACAAACCTTATATTGACAAACTTCTCAATATTTTGAAAGATGATAAATGAGAGAGAGAGAGAGAGTAACATTATGATGCTTGATAAATCATCAAAAAATTATCTTGATCAGGCACGAATCTCGAGGCAAAATTAAGCCGGAAACTTCAAAAATTAAATCCGGAATCACCTGAACTCCGATTTCAGCGAACCTATACTTAAAGTGAGCGTCTTGGAAATACGAATCCAACGACACCAAATTCGACTCAATCCGAGCCCAAATGAGTCCAAATCAAAGATCCGAGCCGCTGTTGGAAAGTTCAAACCACAATTTGAGTTATCAAATGGTTTCCAAACATGACGTGCTTATAGTCGAATAGAGCGGCTCGACGAGACAAATCCAACGTGCCCAAGATCATCGAATTCCAATATCATTAAGACCTTCAAATGTCTTACGAACGGTACACGATCAAGAGATTCAATATCGGTCGTCCATCCAACTACTCCCCATTTACCTCTGATCTCTCACTTATTTACAAGCCATGCCACTCCAGAAAACTATAAATAGATCCCTCATTTCTCTTGAGAGGGGACCCAAGTAAGAAGAAGAAGAGAAGAAGGAGAAGAGAAGAGAAGAATTAGGAGGGAAAAAACTCTTCGACCACCATCGCAAATTCTTATCGACTTCCAAACGACGCCGGAATTCTACCCGACTTTTAAACGATGTCGGAATTCTGTCCAACTTTCAAACAATGTCGGAATTCTGCCCGATCACTAAGTGACGCCGGAACTCTGCCCCAGCGGGCCCGGCACATCGTTCCGCGCCGGCGGCGGAGGCGGCTGACTGGCAGGTTTGACATGTTCGGCTGCCTACGCGATTTCAGGTCCAATTTTTGACCCGGAAATGTCAAATTAGACATTTTTGGGGTCCCAAGACCATTTTTCGACGTTCTAGACTCAATTTCGGCACTTTTAAAGTCATTTGGGGCTCCTACACACAAGACCGAATTTCGAATCACATGAAAATTCTCCAAAGTTTGTGTCGCATATTTTCGGACTCCGGGAGCTTCGATGTCCGAAAATTGGGGGCAACTAATATATCATCAAAAAATTATCTTGATCAGACATGAATCTCGAGGCGAAATCAAGCAGGAAACTTCAAAAATTAAATCCGGAATCACCTGAACTTCGATTTTAGCAAACCTACAGTCAAACTGAGCGTCTCGAAAATACGAACCCAACGACACCAAATTCGACTAAATCTGAGCCCAAATGAGTCTAAATCAAGGAACCAAAGCACTATTAAAAAGTTCAAACTACAATTTGAGTTACCAAACGGTTTCCAAATATGATGTGCTTATAATCGAATCGAGCGGCTCGACGAGACAAATTCAACGAGCCCATGATCACTAAATTCCAACATTATTAATTCAAATGCCTGACGAACGGTACACGATCAAGGCATTCAATATCGACCGTTCGTCAAATCACTCCCCATTTATCCTTGATCTCTCTCCTATTTATAGGTCATGCCACTCCAGAAAATTATAAATAGCAGTAAAATAAATTTGTTGTATTAGTAATTTATATGAGATGAAAAGGAATTATTGCAATACACAATCACAAGTTAAGTTACCTCAATCATTGCCTAAGGAAATATTTTAATGTACTATTACAAAATAGAGAGAAATATTTTCAGGGTTGTCTGAAAATTACGACTCATGAGAGAGACGGCTCATTTGTCTAATCTGAATAGAAATATTCCATTTTTAATAATATAAATATAAAAATTCTATCTTTCAAATTTGGTCATCTAAATACTTTTTTCCTTTTAAATGTCTTTAGTTGATCTAGATTTATACTTTAATATATAGCACATTAATATGGAAGAAATAATAGCTTAGAATCTCTTTTGGCTTACCAAATTAAAGAGGGATCAATGACTCAATCATGATAGTCATTTTCATCCCAATCCTCACGCTCTCTACTATAAAGATGCTTTTCTAAGTAATGATGTATCATCAAATTTATCAATATTCTAGAAGAAAATAGCTCCTAGAAGAGAGTGTGACTAACATCATGATGCTTAAAATATGAGAGGTTATTACGTGTGGAGCTCGAACGTAAGATGCATTCAGATTTTGTGAGATTACATAATAAATATACAGTTTTGTAGAAAAATGTGTATTTATTGTGTTCCCTCATAAATCTCCGCACATAAAATAGGCCACATAACCACATTGATTTGGGTGGAAAGATAAAAAAAGTCTTAATTTTTTTAATTCTTTGTTTGGAAGTGAATCATTCTTCAATTGATAACTATAAGAGGCCATTTGATTTGCTGAAAAAAATATACAAAATAAAAAAATGCATTGTAAAAGGAATTCAATATATTTGAAATATTTTGAAGTTGTTTGGATAAGTGTAAAATGAATGTAAATAAATTTTTTTTTTTTTTCTTGAAACTAAGGCTTCGTTTGGAATGACTTTCTTACCACTTTTTAAAGCAACTTTCTAGTACAAAAATTAAAAAAATTGTACTTAAAAGCTGCTTTAAGAAGCGGTAAGAAAGTCGTCCCAAACGAAACATAAATGAATGCAGTGTAAAGTCTAACGATGGTTGCAGCTAATAGCCGATGACAACAACCAATAGTGGTCATGACAAATGGTTGATGGCAACCCTGAAGGCAATGACTGATAATTTATAGTCCAAAACTAATGATCATTAAAATTAAACTATATGATAAATTTCAAATACTTCAAAATCTTAATTTGCATTTCTTTTACTTTCTAATAAAATATTATTTGAAATATTTTACATTAAATTTACCTTTTTTTTCAATTTGATTTTACTTTAACTCTTCACAATATTTTGTTAAATTTAATAATTAATTGAATAAAATGATGAAATTATTTAATAATTAATTAAAGGGCCGTCAAATCTAACCTAAATTGATTTGCTTTCAAGTCAAGTTTATGCTATCCACCTCACCCTTAGAATGATAGCTACCCACTCTTGATGGGAGTGGCATTACCTCTTCAATCTTAATGAGGATGTCTGTGATTTAAGTTATGCTAAAGCAAAGCTAATTTGTTTCATATCCCTCCGTGACTGCCGTGAGTTCTTCTAGAACACTTCAATTTTTTTTTTAAATAATTAATATTTTCTTTCTATTCTTATTTAATATGAATTTATCGTTATCCCCTTCCACTTTTAATTTTTTTTTTATTTTATTTTATTCATATTTTAATATAAATAAAATATATTTAATATCTTAAAAATATATTATTGTTATTTTTATTGAATAAGTTAATTTATAAGTTGATGGTAGTCCTCGTAAAATAATAAATGGTAATACATTGATAGTTGTAGTGTTTGGTGGAGTTTGTGGCGATAGGTTATTTTTAAAATATTTAAAATTTCTCAAAATTATTTTGAGTTCTTTTAAAATAATTTAATTTATTTTTTTTGGATTGATTCAGTTAAAGAATTTATTTGTTAAATCCGTAAAGAGGTATTTAAATACTTCTATATCTTAAGAGGAAGCCTCATTTCCATGAATAAAATTAAGAAAAAAATTTAATAGAAATCATGGGATGTTAAATTTGAATGAATATGAGATAATGAATTTTTTTATTTGATTTGATTGAACACGAATTATATTTGAATTTAAAACATTCATAATTAAATTCAAGATCATTGCTTAAATTAAATGAGATGAATTTATTGACACCAAAAGAAATTTATTTTGGCTCCAAATAAAATCAAATCAAATACTTGAAGTATAATTAAAATTTTTATAATATTAACTTGAGAACTGAATAATCTCCATATTTCATATGCTTGTACTCAAATTGAGCATCTCAATCAGGCAAATTCAACGAGCCCAAAATTATATAATTTCATCATTTTTAAGGCAATTAGATATTGCTAAAAGAACTAACTATGATTATACAAACCAATATAGGTCGTTCGATGGTATGTTCAGAATTTTGGTTATATTTACAGGACATGTCACTCTTAGAAATCTATAAATCAGTCATCACTCTCTACATGAATAAGGCATAAACTTTGGCCTGAGGCTCAGGAGAGCTTAAATGTTTAAAGAATCTTAGAGCTCCACTTGAGCACAACCACTTGATCAGCACACTACCACCGTCGTCAAACCACTATACAATTAATGCCATCATACCGCTATTTGATTATTGCCATTGAGCATCTACCATCAAAACACCATTGCCAAACCATAATTCTTTGCTTATTGTCGCCACTATAGTCCTCTAATCATTGTCACTCTACTACAAACCCATGAATATTGTCACCTGACTACGATTCTCATACCACCAACGCACTCATATAGTCCTCTAATCAACGTTGCCCTACTACAATCCTCCGAGTATCATCACCAAACAACAATCCTCTAACCACCATCTTCCAATCAACCCTTTTATCAATTATCACCATACCATGATCTCTCAACCACCATCACTTAATTGCGATCTTCATATCACCACTGCACTCATAAAATCCTCCCACCATCTTCACCAGGCAATAGTCCTCTAACCACAATCAACCATTGTACTCCTCAATCCATCATTACATGACTATAATCTCTTAATCATCATCGCCCAACCACGATATCATGACTATCACCACTCGACTATAGTCCTTCAAGCACTAACTTTTGATAATATTTTTCTGACCGTTGTCCATTGACTATGGTTCTTTGATTATCGTCATCTAATTATTGTCATCCATCCACCATTACATGATATAGTTCTCCAACCATCATGTCATGCCTCGAATAATTAAAATCTAAAACTAATTATCTCATCCTCAATATAAAATATATGTCTGTCACATGACTCCATTCGTAGATTCTTTTTCAATCTCAAGTTGTTACCCTGCTTGATTCGTCGCATATCCTTATCAAACTAGCTAATGACCTAGATTACTGTAGGGTGTTCTGTCATAGATCATATCTTGTGTACAATTGCTTCATGAAGCTTACTAAGTGGTCTCCTCTTGTCGATGTTGGTGTTGAATCACCGATGATCCCGATTTTGGTATCCTTTCCGCAATTGTGTCGTCACCTCTATTCTCCCCGTATTCTTCACGATTTGGGCTCTATCTGTGGCAAATCGTTGAAAATTGATTTTGCTACTTCGGTTGGCTCTAGGCCATCCATGGCTCACATGTTGGTGGAACTTGATATCTCTAAAACCTACCCAGACAAGGTTTGGTTGGGTCCTGAGAAGTTGGACTATGTGCAGCAAGTGACTTTGAAAGAGTTCCCACCATTTTGTGCTTAATGTAAATGTATTGGTCATGCGATTGGGAATTTCCATCCTCTTTCTGCAGCTGATCTGTCTAATTATAATAAGGATTATGTTAAACCTGTCTTAAATCATTACCCCCCCTGTTGTTCCAATCCTTGATGGTGGGGAGAATGCGATTATTTCGGTTGATGTCCCTTTAGAGTTAGGTTATGCTGAGAAATTGGCAGTGAATGATGAGGTTTTTTTGGGGGATAATCATATTATTATTAATTATAATTTAGTTCAAGTGGATTCTGTTGTAATTGGGGGGGAACCTGCTGCCCCGGTAACGTAGTTATGTGCTAGTGAGGTTAGTGAATTGAACTGTGGTAATAATCTTAAAGCTGCTTTGTCTTGTGTGGATGCTGTGACTATTCCAAGATATTTATCTGTGGATGTTGTGCCTTCTGGCCTCCCTTGTTTCTCCTATTCAAAATTTGGTTGGTTGTGGTGAATCCTCCCCGTTGGATTCTATGGATCGGGATGGTGCTTCTTCTTCTGTTAACTTGGTGTCGAATGTGCCTATTAATGCTCAATCGGAATTATCTCCCAATGAGGGCCTTTGAGGGCAATGTCACTTTCGTTAATATTCCTATTTCAGTTATGTCTAATGTGGAATTGAAAGCTCATATGGCTCAGTCAATGAAAAACTCTGTTTTGGTTCAAACTAATTGGCTGGTTTTGGAGGACTCCCTTTCTTCTCCTTCGGGGCGGGGATTTTGATGAGTTTGAGGACAAAATGGTAGAAAGTTCTGTTGACAAAGGTTTCTCAATGCTGGTGGAAAAAGGCGTAAAAGTAAACTCAAGAAGAAATAGGTTTTAGTATTCTCTTTTGCTATTTCGATAGTGGTATTTGATGCTTTTGTGGACAATGATGAGGAGGCCCCTAGCATCCCCTTGTTGGCTTAACTGGTTGGCAACCTGGCTTTGTCGGTTTTGGTTGTGTTGGTATAGCTGTCACCTACGGATGGTCCGTGCCTGGCTGCGGGGTTGGTGCAGGGGGCTTCCATTTCTGAGTCTGTTCTGATGCTTTCCTTGCTCTGTTTGGTTTTGTTGGATTTTACAGTTTTGTCCTACTGGCTGTTGGCCTTTCGATGTTGTACTCCTTTTATGATTGAATAAAATTTGTTTTTGTATATATATATATATATATATATATATATATATATATATATATATATATATATATATAATATATATATATATATATATATATATATACTAGAGCCAAGTAATTAATCCAAAAGTAATTTAATAATATAAATAAATACCAAAAAATAATTTCAAAAAGGAATTTAATGCACTTCATGTAATAGCCCAAATTTCAAATTCCTATGTTTAAAATTTTCTCTATGTGCATTGTGGCGTTGGGGTTAACGGCACCCTGACATTGAGCTCTCAGGTATATACTTCAATTGTTACATTTGATTCACTCATATGCCAGTGAATCTTAACACCACGCCTTCTCATAATGACGTTATATGGCTAAAAGAATGATGCAACATAAGTTGAGGAAGTTAATTTCCATCTTCTAAAGTTAATGAACATTTTCTTATATTCTCTATGAAGACGAAGGTTGCTCAACAAAATATTGATAAAAAGATAATATTTAGCTTAATTCATTTATATATTCTTTCTCCTATTTCAAAAAATAGGCAACAAAACATCTAAATGTTATAATAACCAAATTTGATGATCTACACAAATTCAACATTAAAGAATAGTGTTCAAATCAATACTTCTCTTATCACATTAAATTAATACTTCTCTTATCATGATATGGATTTGATTTTAATTAAATTGATTTGATTAGAACTTTTAGTTATTCTCTCTTACATATCAACCTAATTTTTATTTGCGTAAAGAGACATGAAATCAAGTGGTAATTAAAACAAAACCACAAAGATTTGCAAGACAACAATTTCCTTTGCTCCATTGTGTTCCTATGCCGGTCATTATATTAACTTTCTGCCATTAGTTCATCTAGAAACACTTCCAAGTCTTCACAAAATATTCTATTTCTTGGAAGAGTCGTTTTCACACACTTCAAGTTCTGTGTCTTTAGAAGATTCTATCATCAATTGTTGTTGCGATTGGGCAACTTAATCCTCCACGTTTTTCAACCGAATAATAAAGAGATATTTATAGAATAGACTCTTTGACTAAACACATACGTCAAGATCAGTCCAAGTCGTTGGGTTATGGCCTCGCAAAGGATAAAGAGCGTTGGGTTGAGATATGGGTTGTTAGGGCATCTCCAAAGGAAAAATTTATTTTTAACTTTAAAATACAGTAACAATCATATCAAATAATAATTCATTTTCAAGCTCTATTTACAATAAAAAAAAATCAATGTATAATCTTTCTCCTCATCTCTATTTTTATATTTACTTTCAATCAAAATAGACGAAAAGTGAAAAAGATGTAATCTTTCTCTTCTGCTTTTTGTGCTCTTCTTCTTTGTTGTGTTAAGTGTGGGGTTCTTGTTTGAATTTTTTGTGGTGCCTGTGAATTTTCGGTTGGTGGCCTCTGTTAGTTGGGTGGTCGATTGCCTTTTGTTTTCTTGGGCGTAGGCTGGGTCGTGTGATGGGTGCTGCTCTTATCTTGTTTAATATTTTTTTTTTCTCCCTTTGAGGGTCATTCGATGGTTCCTGAGTTGCGGGGGTTTTGGGTTGAGGACTCCCTTTTCTGTTATTCAATTTTTTCTTATGTTTTCTGCAGGTGGTTCTCCCTAGTTGTTGTGGCGCCTCCTACTGGATTTTGCTGGTGATGGTTTATGCCATTTTGGGTGTTTTAGCCCTTTTAGCTTACTCTAATTTTTTTTTATTACTTATTGTAATAGATAAAATCACTAGCTCTTTGGTTTAATTTGAGCTTATGATTCTCTAAGGACATGTACTTTAACTTTTAGTTTGCTCGGTTAGAGTGCCCTTACACTGCTTTGCAGCTGATCGTAATATAAAATTCAAAACTTTCATATTTACTTAAGAGAATCATTATATAAAGTTGCAAAAAGATGATTGTTGCAGGGTTTGCATGTCAGTATGGCCTATGCGTTCACTTCAATTAATTAAAAGGAAAAATCATATCCAGCAATCCCAGCATGTGTTATAATGGGCTCATTAATCTCATATTGTAAGTCCCTTGTTTATCTCAAACAAAATATTTTTATTTTAACATAATAAATAAAATTTATTAAACTACATGAAAAATGTGAGAAAGGCAATAGAGATGGGAAAAAAGAAAAAAAAAAGTCATGAAACATACAAAGAAAAAAAAATAATGAAATTAATATGATGAATAAGGCTTTTTTTGGTATAGTTTTTTTATTGCTTTATTTTTTATAAATATAATTTTTATTTGGCCACTGTTTTTCGCTGTTTTTTTTTTTTAAATTGTACTAGGAATTGCTTTTTACAACAAGTTTCAAAAAAATTAATTTGTTCTCAATAATTTTATAACAACTTTTATAAAAAACTATAATTGTCTCAAACGGACTCTTAAGTTAAATGAAATTAGTCTTATGCTCATAAAGATTACATATATAACATAACATTTAGACGAAAATCTAATGGGCCTACTGATGTTAAAAGTTTAGGCTTTTTTTTTGGACGAGAAAGGATTGGAATTCTTCGTCATCTACTAATCTCATATTAAGGCTTTATTTGGGGCAGTTTTCTCAAGTGTTTTTGTACATAATTTTCTTTTTCAGAAAATTTTTATATTAAAAATCTATTTTATAAAATCGTACGAAAACTACCACAAACGAAACCTAAAAATCAAATAAAACTAAAGTTAACAATACACTAGCAAAGACAATTATCAAATAACTGAAAGTTCTTGGAGGTTGTAAGACTACCTCAATGAACTTCCTAAGGCACACTAAGATGAAAGTAATACTATCACTTGATACAAAAGCTAGTACACTTATCAAAAGTTACAAATATTGTAATAATAATCTAATCAATAAAATATAATATCAATCACGATTTTTCAATCAAACAGTTATAATAGAAAATAAAATGCAAAAAAATAAACTGCAGAAAATAAAATTAGAAATAACACATCATATTTTATATTGATTATGTCAAACTATGACCTAAGTCCACTATATGGAGTCCTCCCCTGGTATTGCACTATCACTATAGTGTCTCTCATTTAGCCCCCACAGCTAGACAAGAAGCACTTACAAACTCTCTTCCACCAATCCGGTGCGGCAGAGGACCTACTCCTTTCACAAGCAGAGAACATTGACTCTTTTCACCCTTCTGGTGAGGGAGAGAACTTGGACTCTTTTTCACTCTCCTAGTGAGGAAGAGAACCTTGACTCTTTTCACCCTCCTGGTGAGGCAGAGAACCTGGAATCACTTTCACCTTCCCAATGCGGCGGAGTAGCTAGGTCTTTGGACATCAAAGAGATATTCTTCTCAAAATTTTCCTCAAGACAAACCTTAACTCTTGGAGGAACTCATGTGCAAGTTCGTCGGAGCAACCATGTGAAAATCCCATCTCACACTCCTTTGAAGTCCACAATGATCTTCTCCCTCTCTTACAAACTCCACCATTTCTCTCCCTAGCCTAAAGCTCTCTCTTCAAGCTTTCTCCAAAAGAAAACAATTCAATGAATGTTCAAAAAAGACTATTACAAAGTCTTATGAGAAAACATAAATAGAGGGCTTAAAAAAATACTAAAAATTTAATTCATCGGTCAAAGATCGTACAGTACGATTGCATGATTGTCCAGTACGATATACAGAATTTTACCTTTTAGTACTATTCGATCACCATTTAGTATAGTACAAACAGCTCAAATTTACTTGTTAGTGTTGTATGATCATCAGTACGAATAATCAATCGTACAGTACGATTAGTTCAACTAAAATTCAGTTCATCTATGACAAATCATGGGATGACCGAATATCATCGTTATTGATCATACAGTTTGATCCAGTTCGTATAGTAAGATCATTATTAAGCATATTCGATTGATTAATCATATGATTAAATTAGATAATATTTTAAACATCGTACATTATGATTAGATTCGTACAATACGAATAGAACAACTTTTCAAATTCAAATTTTTACCTAATTTAATGAACGACGGATTTTCTAATTATAACAAATTGTCTAGTATGATGTGGCGTTCGTACTGTACGAATAGTTATATTTTAAAATTATTGTTTCTGAAAAAATATTTTAATTAATTTCTATAACATCAGATCATATAGTATGATCCATATCGTACAGTACGATGTATAAAAAAATTAAATTATTTAAAGTTATTTTTGCTCCCCTTGTGTATGTGTACACGGTCACCAAGCTAGCATACACTCTTACAAGACTTGACTCAAGAAATTAAAAATAAATAAAAGAAAATTACATACTAACCTAACTATTCTACCCCATCTTAAACTCTGATTCTTCAAACAATGGTACATGTTGTAACTGAAATATTAGTTAACACTCAAATAAATATGCACTACAAATATTATTAGAAATAAAGAGAAAACAATAATATTTGTTATCATCAAAATCATAAATTTAGAAGCCGGAGTTACAACAATAACCAAAATTTTTTAAAAGATGATACACCTCTATTGTTATATTAAGCTCAACTAAAGATTACATTGTTAAACACATAACCCATATGAAGTCCCACATGAATAAATCAAGAATGATGCATTAGCTCAACTTAAGCTCAATTTGCTTTATGAGAATGGTAATTCATCAATTACAAACAACAATTTTGAGCTATAGTGCTAATTTAGTGTGATTAAAAATCATATCATATATTAATTATATTTTTTAATATTAAAAAAATATGAATAGAATATCCTTTAATAATTTTTGTATTAAATTTTTTTTTTTCAAGAATATGACTTCTGTTTGTTTGACTGAATGTTTGTTTGAATATATTTAGTCATATTTTGATAAATATATTTGCTTATTATACCTACAAGATTTAAAATAATAATTCATCTGAGAGATCTTTGATATAAAAAATATTAATTGTATAGCATACTCATGAAAATATCCTTTGAAATAATTACAAACTTGACTTCCTAATAAGTTCATATAGCTCACTTTTGTTCAATTCAAAGAACATTTTCTGGTGGCCTTTGACACCACCCTCACTAACACAATGATAGTAAATCATATAAATGAGTCAATGAGCAAAATCAAAATCATATTGACCTGATTTTTTCAAAAAAAATTTATAGCATTTTAATTTTTCAATTTAATTTACATTTGTAAAATAAAATTAGGTGATATATATAATCATGATGTTATAATTTAACGAGATAAATCTATTGAGATAAAAGTTAAATGAATCTGAGCACACATTGGGATTTCGAGTGAATTAGATCGAGTTGAATTAGATTGAATCAGATCGATCTAAGGCGAGCTAACCCCTACAACCATTTTCTATTTGTCAAAACTTAGCAAGTAGCAATGATTTCACAATGTAACATCGAACAAGCATCCTATGAGTCGATCGCTATAATCTCAGGATTCCTCTTCTCAAAAGGAGTTCAAATGTCTTTGAATCATCATGAGGCTTAGAATATGTACATGTTCATCTAAGGAAAAATCAAACCTTCTTGAAGCCATTGTGGCATTAATAAGCCACAAATTGAGAGCCACTTGTGGGGTTGCGATCCTTTCGGGTAGGTGAGCATTTCATCTAAAACTTGTTAGAGTTCTTTGTCTTCATTTTATTGAACAATCATATCAAAAGTTTTCTAGAAGCATTATGGCTTAATAGATCTCCAATTTGAAAAAAGTCAATGATGTTGAATCCCTCTCCCGAGCAAATAAATGTATACAACTTTTGTGCACAATAATCATCTTCTTTCAACAACAATAAAATAGGGCGTGTACTTCAAATTTTAGCTCTAACAAACTGATCATCGAATTTCCGCCCATCAATTTATTGTTTTGTTGCACTCATGACATTAAGACCTTTAACAATACACTTACAAACGAATTTCTTAGTAAATAAGATCGTCTCATTCTGCATCCTAAGACAAGTTTTGAATCATTTAAGAATATTTTTTTCCTTTTAAACATAGATTATTTGCAGTGCTATAAGCTAGTGGGCCATGACCCAAGCACGCCAAAGCTGACCAATTTCTTTGATATTAGATGTATTGTCACAATCCGCGTATATAGATTGTAGAATATTACGAAGGTTAACTAATATTTGAATTTTGTAGTAGAAAGCTACTTTCTACAACAACTTTCAAAAGTTTTTTTTCTCTAAAGCAGCTTTACAAAATAATAAAAATAACTCAGTTAGGTTGTTTAAAGATTAGACTACCTAAATTATAAACACAACTGAAAAAAGAGAACAGAACTTTGCTGACCAACTAAGAGGCTCTTCCATGTTCAAACAAGGTATTTTGGTGGAGCTGATAGGCTCTAATAATGCCAAGATGAAAATTGTGTGGTAGAACTACCAGGTAGAAAACATATGGAAAATGTAAAGAGTGATAGAAGCTAGCTACTTGCCATATATCTATTGTAATAATGTAAATCATAAGGACTTTTTAATGACAAGTTTAAGAAGTTAGTTGAACAAATTAGTTGCATATGATGATCTAATCATTGTCATTAAATACTTTAACTGCCCTTTAGTTTACTGATAATCAAATTAAAGCCAATGCAAGTACAAGATTTTTTCTCTAGACTAAGGGAATGAATTAAATAAGGGACAAAATGCAGTGGAGTTATTGAAATGACTGGTCTTCTCTAAGTGATATCTTACTAATCCTAAAAAATCTCTTTTAATTAAGTAGCTTTTTAATATAAAACATTTTTTAACCTGAAAATATTTAACTAAAATATTATTTTTAAAAGCAATAAAAAAGCTCTCCCAAATAAAGCCATCATTACAAACATAAGGCTAAGATGAGTAATAGTAATCCTAATTAAAAAAAAAAAATATCGCGATATGTTTTTTCGTCTGCTAGGGTTTTCGCCCTTTGGCTAGGGCTTTTGCCCTAGCCGCTTTCGTCCGGCCTCCGCCTTCTTTTCCGACGGTGCTGTTTTCATGGCAAAAAAAATGTTAGATCCTGGTTTCTTGGAGGGTAAGCATTCGAAATCCTTCAAAGATGCTTTGTCTGGTTCCAATGAGTCGAAGTGTTTTCCGGATTTTCGTATCTCTTCGATTCAAGGTATGCCTGCGTTGTGGTTTTCGGAAGATGAATTTTTACATCTTGCTAAACCGTTTGAGTTATCTTTGGTGGGGAAATTTCCCCTTAAACGGCCGGTGTTGGATTCTATCCGTAGGTTTTTTTTTCAATCTTAAGTTGTCCGGTGAATTTTCGATTACTCTGTTGGACCAAGCAAACGTTTTGATCAAGCTTTCTAATGATCTGGATTATGGTAGGATTTTTTCTCACCATTCTTACTTTGTGTATGGCTGTTTCATGAAAGTGATTAAATGGTCGCCTCTTCTGGACCTTTCGGAGGAGTCGTCGATCATCCCTGTTTGGTTTTCTTTTCCGGGTTTGCGTCCTCACCTTTTCTCTTCTCGTATTCTCTTTGGACTGGATTCGATTTTTGGTCGTCCGATTCAAACCGATAATGCCACGGCTTCTGGCTCCCGTCCCTCAGTAGCTCATGTTCTTGTTGAAATTGATATTTCTAAATCCTTTCCTAATTTCGTTTGGTTGGGTCCGGAGAAGATGGGGTATGTGCAGAAAATTGTTTTTGAGGGTATGCCAATTTTTTGTCAACATTGTAAGGCTGTGGGTCATAAGAAATCGGAATGTTCTAAGCTTTTTCCTAATTTACGTCCGGCTGTGGTTTTGGATCCCCAGCCGTTGGCCTCTGTGTCTAATCCCTTAATGAATTCCGGTAACCCCGTTATTTCTTCTGTCCCGATTGTTATCCCTGGTGATAATATTGCGGGTATTGGTGATGTTGTTTCGACTCAAGGGGTTTTGAACTGCGATATTGATATTAATGCTATGGAGGTTGATGCCTTGCCCATTGTTGAATTTTTGGTTAATTTTCCTTATGCTTTGGGGACCCCTGATCCTTTGGTTGTTTCCGATGGGTTGGGTGGTGGCGTCTTAACTGATATTGATGCTGGGGTGATTGTGGATCCCGGTTTAATTTCCTCTGGTGTTGGATCTGTGGTGGCTGTGAATAATTTTTTTGTGAATTCAACGCCTGACGTCGAGATTGTTGTGCTACCGGTTGTGAATGTGGTTACTAATGTTGAGAGTGAGCGGGTGGTAAAATTAAATGATATTGCGACATGCTCTAATAATTTTGTTGATGTTCCTGTTCATTTGGTTGATACACAGACTTTTGCCAATCGTTTGGGGGATAATTCGGGTTTTGATATTAGGAACAATGTAAATTGGCTACATGGTTCTTCTGAGTTTGAATCTGAATCCAATTTTTTGGATTGCGGCTTGGCGTCTCCTTAATTCTGTGGTGGTTCTGATCCTGGTAACGAGTTCACTTTGGTACGAGATAGGCCTGTTTGCTCGGTTGCTTCCCGTGGCCATTTTCGTGGGAGGGGTCGTAGAAGAAGATGATTCTTCTGTTAAATGTAATTTTTTGTTTTTTTTTCTCTTGCGTTTGCTTCGGGTTGCTTTTATGATTTATTTGGTTGAGTTTATGGGGGCTATGATGTGGCTGAGGCTCGTACTCTCGTTGTCGAGCGGGTGGCAACCTCTGGTGTTGTTCGTTGAGTTTGGTTGGTTTTTGGGGCGTTGACTTCACCTGATTGGATGATCCGTGCGAGGCTTCGGGGATGCTGGGAGACTCGGCCGTGTACTGAGCCCAATTTAGGTTGTCTTCTGCCTTTTTCCTTTTATTTTTGGGTCTTTCGCTGCTGTAACCGTTCTCATGTTTATTTAATATGTCTTTATTTTGTTTAAAAAAAAATAAATAAGGCTAAGATGAGTTTCTTAGGCTTCGTTTGGTACGGCTTTCTTGGTGCATGCTTCTTGAAACAGTTTTTTAGTTCAAAAATTTTAATTTTTGTACTAAAAAACTATTTTAAGAAGCAGAAAGAAAGCCGTTCCAAACGAAGCCTTAACACCCCTCAATGGTGAGAAATGAAAGCAGATGAAGGAAGAGTGGACAGGAGGTGATAGTGGACAAATTAGCTACAAGGTGAAGCTGCTTTTCTCGGTTTACTAGGCTGCTTAACATATGCTAGTAGAATGTTACTCGTGCAAGTTGGTCTGCATAGCAAGCCTAATCGTCCAGTCAGTAGGTAACTAGCCCTAATAGCTCATTAATTGAACCACCTTGCCTCTTTCGCAGCTTATTTGCCTAGCAAAGTAGTGACATATTCCCTTCAAACTTTTTTGTCCAGTTTCTTCTCTTAATAATTAGATTCTTCACAGTTCTACTAAAATTTAACTCCTACCTCCAAATATATTTTTTTATCTATTAGCACTATTCAAAATAGATGGAGAGAGAGAGAGAGAATAGAGAGAGAGAGAGAGAGAGAGAGAGAGAGAGAGAGAGAGAGTTTAAAACCTTATTTGGCTGTCCATTACATCATTGTTCACTTATAAAGAACTTGTTTTAGACTTAGTTGGCACCCAATGTATTGCATTAGTTTAAACTATATAAGCCTCATTTGATTAGTTTTTTGTTTGCTTAATGACATAATAAGCTGTTGTAAGAAAGGCACGTGCTATTTGAATGAAAAAAATTAAACAGATCTTTTCAATAATTACACTAAAAAACTTTCTTCCTTCACAACAAGACAAAATAGTATAAAAAACCATAAACCAAAATAAAATAAAAATGAAAGGTCGGCCCGGCCCATTAGAAAAACCTTTTTATTTTTTTATCACACCAAATAATTTCATAAATCATTAATATGATATTCTTTGGAGATTTATAAAGTATTTTTTTATTTATCATTTTTAGGTCCAAAATTATAAAAAAAGACATTAAAAATAGAACTTAGAAAGAAATTATTTAATTTGATGCACCAAAAAAACTTAAAAATATAATTTCAAAATGAAATAAAATATAATTTAGAAAATCACTCATAACATAGCTTACTATAAACCACTTTGCTTCATGAAATAATATTTTAACAAGCCTCTCTTGCTAATATTAAATAAAAACAATCCCCTTCTCAAAACTCCTCCCATATTAAAAACATTGTATTAATCACAATCATGACTTTCTAGCTAAGTATAAAATACTAAGTTTCTATAGTGAGCTCTAATTAATAGGTCAATAATAGGAAAGGACAAAAAGTTCTTGTATTAATTACTCATAATATACCCCCTGTCGAGTCATTAGCTGCCACGTGTCTTAAAATTTCGAGTTATAAGATCAGAAATATATACCATTAGTCATCAATTTGTATCAATTGCGCCAAATGGCTCGAATCTTACGAGTAACATAAATGAATAATTTAATAGGAATCATCATATATATAGATAAATAATATTGATCTAACCTTAAAATATTTTTAAGAGCTTTAAAATAGCTATTTTTTATCATTTAGCTCAGGCTTGAAATCATGATCATTTTCTGCCACCCATCAATCAGAGATTCGTATTGATCAACTGAGTTGGTCTTATTAAATTTTACATAAATTATGATAATGATGTTAGGAAGATCACTTTCATTCATTAAATATTATCATAAAATATATTTTAAGAAGTCTTACATTTTAATTCCTTATTATTTAAGTCAATATGCAAAAAAAAATCAGTTAAATGGTCTTTTCTCAATCAAAATTTTATAATTGTAATAAAATTAAATTATTTCAGATAACATAGAAATAATTATCACTGCTAAAAAAATATTCATATGTATATAAAAGAAATCTTTTGTATTATCAGTGTCTGTTAGGGAAAATGACAGATGTATCAATTTATTCATAGCTATATTTGGACATGCATGTAGTTGAGAAGTTTTGTTTAAAGCAAGTAGACTTTTTTTTTTTTTTTAATTCTATCAAGATAGTTTTCAAATGGCATTATAAATTATTAAAGTGGAAATCAGGAAATATAAGCTTTTGTTTGGGCCAGCTTTCTTATTGATATTTAAAATAATTTTTTAGTATGAAAATTTCTTGAACTGAAAATTTATGTATTAGAAAGCTGCTTTAGATACCAGAAAGCTGCTTCAAGAAGCAATAAAAAAACCGTCCCAAGAAAAGCTCTGCTTTTTTACGACTTAAAGCAGCTTTTGAGTACAAAATTTTAACTTTTGTAATAGAAAGCTGTTTTAAGAACATTAAGAAAGTCATCCCAAACAAAGCATAAATCTCTATCTATGTATGTATAAAGGGCTGGAAACATATAATAGATAAATAGAGAAAGAGGAGCAAGAGATGGAGTGAGAGATATAAATATTTATATAAAGAGATATATGAGTGGGACATACATTATAGATATGTAGATATATAGTCTTCTATTATTTGTTCCTCAACATCAAATTATTTTATATGATTTTACCAATAAATAAATCTATTATCTAATATATATGAATTTTTGAGTTTATCTCTTTATAAATCTCTCTTTTTTTAAATAAGTTGATAGCACTTTCAATGTTTAAAATGTTTCATAAAATTTAAGAAGATAGCATTATGAGCCTTAAATTATATTAATGAATAATTAAAATTTGATTATGTGTGTATAGAATATGTCATGAAAATAGCAATGATTGATTTCTAATTTAGAATTTGACCCTTAGATAATTATGCATAACTCTTCATTTAGAGTTGTATTGTATCTACAAATTTGCAATTCAAATGACAAACCAATTTATTTTAGCCTAAAAACTTCTCCAAATTCTATTTCTATTTTCTTGTCCATTTTTTGAGTTAGATGATCTATTTTCCTTAGTTTCTATTAAATTGGTATTAGAGCTTTGCTATGGATAAGAATAACCTTAAACGATTAAAATTTTCTTAACTCAACAATATTGATTATGAAGACAATTATGAAATTGTGATGAAGGCTATATAGAACCGTTATAATCTAAGGGATGCTTCAAGAGTATCAAAGAAATGACTAAAAGAACTTGTATTTTATGAATCAACATAAGATTGTTAGAGCTACCACCATCAAGAAAGGATGGGAGATTCTCCAAAATCCTTATAAAGTAGCCAAAAAGGTGAATTTATAGCCTTATGTAAGAGCGGTCTAGAATAGGAGTGTCAATTTAGATTAATGAATAAAGTTTAATTATTGTATGAATTTGACTTGAACCAAAATTGCTTGATTGAACCCAACCTATTTATTATATGAGTTAGAACATTTGATCCGAACCCAACTTGACATAAATCCAATTAAGCTAAATTAGCCCATTTATTAAAAGGGGTGTAATGTCAAACATTATCCAGAACTTGACACTTGTGGCCCTTTTTATTATATAGTTCATATATTTCTTTAGTATCAATACAATTTAATTCATCCAAATATTATTCATTGAGGCAGTCGACTATTCAAAGAATTGATGCATTTTAGACCAAAATATTAGTCGGGCAATTTTTTAGTTGTTTTAGTTGATTTCAAGTATTTGGTTTAACTTAAAACCAACATGAATATTAAATGGGCTGACATTTTAGACTTGAACTCAACCGATATATTATTTGGGTCAACTTGAACTCGAATTTATTGAGTTTGGTATGTGTCAAGTAACATGTTAGGTAATTTATTGACACCCCTAGTTTGAAAATGTTTGATTGTTTAGAAGAATATTAGCTATCATTAATATACTAATGAAGAATGATGAGTTTTTCGAAGACATTTAAGAAATAGAAAAAACTATAAACTTGTTGGATAAAAATTTGATTATACTATGATGCTACTGAAAATTCAAAGAATTCGAAAGCAAACACAATCCACAAGCTTATGGACTCATTACATTCCTATGAATAAAGGAAAAAAAAAAAAAAAAAAAGACAAGCACCCTTAAGAAAAAGTTCTTCAAATGAAGTTTTCATTAAAAGCAAGTGGCTAAAGGAGATTCAAAAAATAAATGAACTCAAATGCAAAAAAAAAAAAAGCATGGTTAAAGATGAGAAGGCTTCATCAATTATAGTATAAATCAATGTCTTTAAGTTGGTTGTGAATAATAGCTGAATTCAAGGTGTAAGATGTCAAATATCTAATCTATAATTATAAAAAAAAAAGACCATTATTTTTTATATTGTTGGCAAAAAAAATCAAATCACAATGATAAGAATACAAATTTTATTAGAAATACAAAAGCTAGGAGGAGGAGAGTCTATTCTCTTATTAGCAAGTAAATGAGAAGAAATTAGCAACCAATCTTATATGTTATTTGAACCCCAAAGCAAGCATTATGTGTGGCTATAAAGAAATATTTATGGAGCTTTGACAAATTCTTGGATGAAAATGTCTATTTTCATGAACTTTCCATGATGACAATAAAGGATAAAGTTAGAAGTCAAGTTCAATTAAAGGATGAAACTCAACAATTTATATTCATTGTATTTTATGAATTTGTCCATTTAAGCTAATCCATGCCAAAGTTCCAAGAGAAGTGCTATGGAGAGTTCTTGAAAAGAAAGGAGTCAATAATGCTTATATTCAAATCATTAAAGATATGTATGCAGGAGCTATTACTTGTGTTTAAACACAAGGTGTATTGACCGAGTATTTCCCTATTTCGGTTGGGTTACATCAAGGATTAGCCTTAAGCCCATAGCTTTTTGCTTTAGTCATGGATGTTCTCACTAGACATTTGCAAGAGGATACCTTGGTGTATGCTTTTTGCTGATGATATTCTTCTTGTTGATAAGACTAGAGAGGGAGTGGAAGGTAAACTTGAATTATGGAGGTCAACCTTAGAGTCTAAAGGTTTTCG
This sequence comes from Dendrobium nobile, assembly GCA_022539455.1. Lineage (NCBI taxonomy): Eukaryota > Viridiplantae > Streptophyta > Magnoliopsida > Asparagales > Orchidaceae > Dendrobium > Dendrobium nobile. The sequence continues at coordinate 72,343,455 of CM039736.1, forward strand.
CTTGAGTAGATCTAAAACGGAATATATTGAGTGTAACTTTAGTAGTAATAGACCTAGTGAGGGGATTGTGACTTTGGGTGATCAAGTAATTAATAAGAGTACATGTTTTAGATATCTTGGATCTATTGTTCAGGTGATGGTGAAATAGATGGGGATATTATCAGCAGAATTCAAGTTGGATGGTTGAAGTGGAGGAATGCATCGGGCTTGTTATGTGATAGAAATGTACCCCCTCAAACTTAAGGGAAAATTCTATAAGATGGTAGTGAGGCCTGCAATGCTTTATGGTGCCGAATGTTGGCCATTAAAAGAGAAGCATAATACTAAGTTAAGTGTGGCAGAGATGAGGATGCTCAGGTGGATGAGTGGCTTTACCCTTAGAGATAGGATACGAAATGAACATATACGTGAAAAGGTTGGAGTAGCTCCAGTAGAAGATAAGATTAGAGAGAGTCGCCTTAGATGGTTTGGTCACATAAAATGGCGGCCTTCCGATGACCCGGTTAGGAGAGTAGAGGTATTAAATTTGACTTATGTTAAGAAAGATAGGGGTAGACCTAAAAAGATTTGGTTAGAAAATATTAGGAATGACCTTTCTTTAATAGATTTAAACGAGAATTTGACTTTTAATAGGACACAATGGAAAAAAAGGATTCATGTAGCCGACCCCACGTAGTGGGATAAAGGCTTGATGTTGTTGTTGTTGTGAAGCTAATTCATGCCAACCTTTGTGGACCCATAACTCACTATTTTTATTGATGATTATAACATGAATTTGTCACTTTATCTATTAAAGTCAAAATTAGTGCATTTTTTATCTTGAAAAGATTCAAAGCTAAAGCTCATAATCAAAGTTATTATGATCCTATCATGAAGGAGAATTCACATCTAAAATTTTTGTAGACTATTAGCAAAGAGCATGGCATTTGATGAATTTTCATAACATCATATTCACCATAATAAGATGACATTATGGAAAGAAAAAAATTAAACCATTATTGATAAGATTTGTAGTATATTAAAAAGCAAGAACTTTGCCCAAAGTGCTTTGGATTAAAGCGGTCAATTGTGTTATCCAACTCTTTAACAAATGAGCTTAAAGGACATAACTGCGTAAGAAAAATGGATCAAGGGGATGCCAAATGTCTCTCGATTGAAGGTTTTAATTGTGTTGTCTATTTACCCATTCCATTTCATAATGTTCAAGTTTATCTTCATTATATAAAATGTATGGTCAAAAGCTTTCAAGGGAATCCTAATTTTCCAACAACTAAAAATTATGTAATCCAATAACAAGAAAGACAGAAGAGAATTGAGTTGGGAAATTTGATGAAGATAAATTTTAAAATCGGCAAAATAATACAAATTATTTATTTATTTGAAGAAGAAGAAGAAGATCAATCAAGCAATAAGCAAGATCTTATACCAACACCATCTCCTACAACTATGGAGGAGATTTTATGGAATCAATGAACTAGAATTTTACAAGAGATCTATGAGGTAACTTACCAATAAGTTGAATCTTTTTTATCTTCTTGATAATCCAAAATTGTTTTGTTATTAAGAAACTATGAAAGATAAAATATGGACATAAGTTATTTAAGTAAGAAAGAGCCACCACTTGAACTTGTAAGGTCCACCTCTAGAATATTATATGTCTAGTGGATGATTCTAGGATAAGAATACTGATGAGGACATAAGTTATTTAAGTAAGAGAGATTGTGAAAGCTTTTAAGTAAAATAAGCTAAACTTTTAAACATCAAGAAACCTTTTAGTATAATAGTTAGAATTTCATTAAGAAACTCTACAGTTAAACATGCTCATTCTGGAGAAATCCTAGTATGTGTGACTTCTTGAGAAGTTACACTAACAAGATAAAACTGTGAGACCCTTAGGCCAAAATGAATAATATATCGATAGTTAAGAGTTTGGGTTGTTATATATATATCTTGTTAGTTTCATTATATGTTGATGATCTTAATTATATGAAGTAAAGCTCATTCTCACTTGAGATTTTGAGGTAAACAAGGGACTTATAACTTTCTCTACTTTGAAGTAAAACTAGTAAAAGAAAGAATGTTGTGTCACAGACTCACAATAAGCAAATGCAAATGAAGTTCTCCAAAAGTTCAAGTTAGATGCTTGTAATTCATTTAGCACCCCTTATTGATTGTCCAGTGAAGATATATATTACAATATAATGAGGGTGAACTAGTGGATCCTACTTTTCATGAAAGCTTAATTGGAAGCATAAGATACTAGGCATTCATGTCCAAATATTCTTTATGGACTTGAACTGGTTAACTAATTAATGGAGGAGCTAAAGGAAACACATTTAAAAGCTTATTAGAGTATTCTTCGTTATATTTGAGGCACTGTTTTCAATAAACTCTTATATACTTTTAGAATAAATTTCAACTTTATGAATTTTTATTTTTTTAAATAGTGAAATATATATGGTTAAGGAGATTGTTCAAGGAAATATGTATTCCTCAATTTGAAACTACCAATATTAAAATTAATAACAATGCAATAATTACATTAGCTAAGAATTTAGTTCATCATGAAGGAGTAATAACATCATCATCTAATATCATTTCATTTGAGAGCATGTGAAGGGAAATTAAGTAGGTCATATCAATGTGAAGACAAAAATCAAGTAATGGATATCTTCACCATATCACTTACAGTGGAGTCATTTCCTAAACTTAAGGATCTTATTAAAATGAATGATTGAAGACATGTAGTATTTTTCCATTAGATCAAAATGACTTGAATATATATTTTAATAGTCATATAAGAGCATTACATTAATTAAATATAAATTTAGATAAATATATTTAAAGCAAACAGACACTTGAGAGCATTATAATTATTTCTTAATTGGAATTAAACCTGTGGATATTACTTTATATGAATCTCACTCTCAATCATTTCCCTTAATTTTGTTCATACTTGTAAGAGAAGATGGCAACTTAAAATCAATTGAGAATTATTTAGATTTTGTAAGGACTACAATTAAATATGATGATACCTCAAAAGATTTGAAAATATTCCACATAATTTATTTGTTTATAAATGCTTTTATCATTATTTTTATATGAGAATGTATTTTTGATTTGATGGAAAAATGTTATATTAAGAGATCCTAATATAAAAATATATCATGAATATAAGACATCGACTCCAAATAATAAAATTAGCATATGATAAGTCTAGCTAGTAAAGCAAGTGATTTAATTGTCTGAACTACAAATGATGTCATACAAAGAATCAAAGAAGAAAAATAAAACAATAGGGGAGATAAATCTAAAAAAAAAAAAACTTGGAGACTTGGCTAGTTGAAATAGCACTCACTAGTGGCATGTGTGAGATATAAAAGGTTGCCCATCCACAATCTCAAAGAATTCATTAATACAAAGCATACATATGATAGTTATTGTCATAATCTTTGATGTTGGTGATATATGTGGTGGAATGACAGGGCAATCCTCATCATAATGTGAAGGAATTAAGATTGGAATATAGCAGATAAGCAACACCAAAAGATCAATTAGTTAAGGAAGAACTTAAGACAACACTATTTTATAGGTAGAGACCGTAAAACATGAATGTAATGATAAGGCATCACAAGAAGGTCATGGATGTCAATAAATATGGTCATGTTTGTCTCTCTCAGAGATGCGGATAAGATTATCTAAAGGAAGTGCCAAGTGATGTAAGAAAGCAATGATGACCAATTGAGGCAATCAGATTAATTTTACTCAAGAAGTGAAGATGACAAGCTTGAAGGAGATGATAGATAATATAAGTATGTTTTAAAGACCACTATAAGTGATTAGATTGGTCCGTCCTTTGTGATGCATGGACATGATATGATCTAAATGACATGATAGAGCAAGACAAGAAGTTTATGGAGATCATTAGAGGTGGATATATAGATTAGATTAGCCATCTCCTAGAGTTAGAGATTGAAAAGAGTTGAGACAATGACTTAGAGTTAGAGGATGACTTCATGTGGGATAGTATTCCTTCTAAAAGAAAGAGAGACGGGTTGATTGAGAGTTGGCATGCAAGTTAGAGATGATGAGCAACTTCGAATTAGTAGGGGATTGGAGTCAACATATATGCTAGAGTTAATATGTAATTTGAAGTTGATGGGTAACCTAAAGTTGTTGTATAATTATAATTAGAAGTGGACCCAAAGTCATTGAGTCACTAGTAGACGTTGAGAATAGGCGATGTTTGTGATATTCCTTATGGAAAGAGAAAATATTGGGTTATTGAACTCGATGAGGAATTGTTATAAGTAGTTTGGATTACTATAGATATAGAATGATGGATTGCTTGATCAAGAAATGATGTGCAATGTTGGGTGATGCTTAACACAAGGTATAGGTCTTGAATATATTGGGATATAAAAAAAATTAACAATCTCGTCATCCATATATACTCATGATTGCTCCGTAATAAGGTCCTTAAATATCATATTCATAAAGTGCTAGTATGTTGCTTCAACGTTCATCAATTTAAAGGGCATAAATTTATGGTAAAATTTGCCCTTACTAGTGTAAAAGGATGTGGCTTAATCAAACAGATGCATCTCGATTTGATTAAACATATGTCTATGAAGCTGATCATTTAGTGTTCTAAGGTTGTGTCAATAATTTGTTTGATTAAAGAAAGAGGAAATTCATTCTTAAGATAGCTTTATTAAGGTTAATGTAGTTAACACACAATTCTACTTTCGTTAGACTTCTTTTCATGACAATGTTTATGAGACTTGTAGGAAATGGATCTCTCTAATGTAATCAGCCTCTAGGAGCTTGTCAATATCTTATTTAATGTCCTTCAAGCTATTTGAAGAAATATTGTGTTAGTTTTGCATGGCTAACTTGAAATAGGGATCTATAATGAATATCTCAAAATTGATATACATGTCTATTAGGCTTCAAGTGATGCTGGCTTGATTTAAACATAAGAAATTAGCGCTTCTCTATCATAAAGAAGAACAAATTCTAAACTAGTCAGGCTAGAAATTCTTTTGAGATCAAAATCACTATGAGGTGTTTAATATAATAGCCTTCTATAAAGCCCCATTATGCTTGATGACAAAGTTATCAATATTAAAGTTTACTAATAGTTATGGTAGTGCTTGATAGAGGTATTAGGAATGCACTACTTATTTGTTTCTTTTCACTATGTTAGTGTAAGCATGAGTCAAAGTTTTAATTTTTATATGTGGGACTGATGTGATAACATCGATGATGAACAAAAGGGATCTCCCAAATATTATGATATAGGCTAACATAAATTTAACTACTATGAAATGAACTAGTGAGTTACTTGATAAATGAACTCCCCAAGCATAAAAAGCAATATGTTTGTTCCTCAACTCTAACGATTGATTATTAAACACATCATGGGACTAATAGTTGGATGGAGCCTCTCTCTAGCTTAAGTCTGAGCTAAAAAATATGGACTAAAATAGGATAGAAATAGAACTTTCATTATCAATTAGGATCCTCTTCACATTAAAGCATAGGTCATTAATCCATGTATGAATAAAAGTGTGTTTTTGTGTGGCGATTGCACCCTTTTGAGTCATTGATAGTGTTGAAATGATCAATGTATGACTTCTTCATTATTAGCTTTTAGGGTTGGTAATACAAATTTAGATTGAAAGTAGTGTTCTATCGATGATAATTTCAACATTTCTTACTAGTTTGTAATTATTATATTATTAATGTCATTGAGGTTGCTGCTAGGTAAGTTATTTCCTCCTATGTACTCTTCTTATAACATTTGGCAAATCAAAATGTTTCAACTGAGCGTTGAAGATCTTTTCAATAGTGATCTATGCCTTAATCTAGATTAGCATAAGAGTGGATCATTTCATGCATTAGTACATAGTATAATGGTCCAAAACATAGTCCTTTAAGAAAGACCCCCATAACAATTCAAGGTCAACCCCTAAAATATGTTGAACCTCAATAGAAAACATTTAAAAGTACTTCTTAAAAGACTCCCATATTTTGGAAATGTTAAAAAGATGGGAGCGCTCTTTGATGATCCTCCTAAACATAATGATTTAATTGATGAAAAGCTCTACTAGCTTTATGAAGGTGTTGATAATTTCATGTAAATTAGAATAGAGCCTTTGTCTAAGACTAGCCCTTAAAAGTGGATGAGAACGCCTAATAAAGAAGCACATTAGAGGTATAGTAGTGTTTAATAGACAATTAGGGATTAAATGAGCCATCATATGGATCAATGGTTAATAAAATAAACCCCATTAGTATGAGAAGTTAAAGGATTTCATCAATGAGTTGGGAGGACTCTTGGGAGCCCCAACATGATGTATTTAAATCTATACTTTATGAAGATTATTTATGGACCAACAAAAAGCTGATCAAAATGATCATGCCTCTATGTAGACTAACATGAATTAGGAGGAGCACCCATTATTAGGAAAGCCTTCAATTAGTGAACATTTTATATCAACTTGAATCTCTCAATATCCCAAATCCAATAAAATTGACAAATCAAAATTCCGAACCATATATTGATCAAAACAATTATAAGAAATTCATAAATCAAAATACGTAGTCACTTAAAAAAGTTGATGATACAAGTACAATCATTTATCTCACTACGTGGTTTTTTTCCAATGTGTCCTATTAATAATCAAATTCTCATTTAAACCTCATTATAAGGTCATTTCTAATATTTTCTAATCAAGTCCTTTTAGGTCAACCTCTCTACCTCTCTTAACATAGGACAAATATAATACATCTACTCTCCTAAACAGTCCGGTCATCAAAAGGATGACATTTTAAGTGACCAAACCATCTAAGACAACTCTCTCTAATCTTATATGCCACTGGAGCTACTCCAACCTTTTCACGTTATGCTCATTTTGCATTCTATCTCTAAGAGTAAAGCCACTCATCCACCTAAGCATTCTCATCCCTGCAACATTTAGGCTTCGTTTGGGACGGCTTTTTTATTGCTTTCTAAAACGGAGTTTTAGTACAAAAATAAAAAAATTTGTACTAAAACTCCGTTTTAGAAAGCAGTAAAAAAGCCGTCCCAAACGAAGCCTTAACTTAATTGTATGCTTCTATTTTAATGGACAACATTCTATGTCATTAAGGCATTGCAGGTCTCACGACCATCTTAAAGAATTTACCTTAATTTGATGGGTACTTTCTATGACACCACAAGCCCAATGCATTCCTCCACTTTAACCATCCAACTTGAATCATAATAATAATATCCCCATCTATTTCACCATCACTCTGGACAATAGATCTAAGACATCTAAAATGTATACTCTTATTAATGATTTGATCACCCAAAGTCACAATTCCCCCATTAAATCTATTGCTACTAAAATTACACTTCATGTATTCAATTTTAGATCTACTCAAACGAAAACCTTTTAAATTCTAAGGTTGACCTTCATAATTCAAGTTTACTTTCAAGTCCCTCTCTATTCTTATCAACAAGAAAAATATCATCAGCAAAAAACAACATGAGGGTACATCCTCCTGCAAATGTTTAGTAAGAACATCCATGACAATGTTTAAAATTGCGCAATTGGGTATTGAGGCGTTTTTCATTCATGAGGCGATTCATAAACCTCAAGGCGTTTTGAGGCGTAAGCCTCAAAATCTAAAAATTGCGTAAAGTAAAAAATAAAAGTTAAAAGTGATTTTTTATATAATACTCAAATAATATGTTAAAGAATGGCATATTAACTTTCTATTGAACTATGAAGTAACAAATTTACATACATATTAAATAAAAAATTACACAATGCAAAGTGTTAAGTAATAAATTATATGAAATAGAATTGAAATCCAAATATTACATGAGAAAAACAACATAAAATATGTGAATTGCATAAATGTATCATATAGCATCAAGTTTAGCTCTAAATTTCTTCTTTCTCCTTAAATTTTTAGAGGTGATGGTGGTGGTGTGCGGATTTCAAGTGATCCCAGGCGGCGGCTACGACGGTGGTGGCTACAGCAAAGGCGATGGGCTGGAGGTTGAGGCAGTTGAGAGGAAGTTGTTGCGGCTTTGGAGCGCAAGAGGGCATGATTTTTTAGGGCTTTTATATAGGATTTAGCAAAGTTTTAAATAAAAAAACATTCATAAATAGAGTGAGGCATATGCCTCATGCCATCGAGGCGAGGCGCGCCTCAAGGCGGGCCTCAGCCAAGATGAGGCGTAAGCCTCATAAAAAAAGCTCTAGGTGTAAACCTCGAGGCGTTTTTCACTGAAATTGCGTTGAGGCGGGCCTCAAGACGAGCCTCATATTGCGCAATTTTAAACAATAATCGATGACTAAAGCAACATCAAGATCAAATCAACATCACAAATAGTTCTCAAATTATAGATTTATCAATGATGTAAAAACTCTAAGAAGATCATTTTCGTTCTTCTAAATTGCATGAAAATGAATGCTCTACATCACAATCTAAGGTCATGAACAAATTGCTTGCGAGGAAAGATTCTGAAGTGAGGAACAGGGGGCAAGGGGCTCAGCAGGAGATGCCTCCATTAGCATGGAAAGCCATAGCTGCAAGCATTCACCTCCCGCCTTAAAATGTAGTTGCATTCATACAAAGAACAGAGAGAAGGGTTCAATTTGGTCCCCTCAATCAACTTAAATCCATTTGCTCAAAATTATTTGAGTGCACTTATGCACCAAAATGGGCTCAAAATTAGATGCTTTTGATAATTAATCACACAATAAAGACATTTCAATATATTTGATTTATCTGCAACCAAATAACTCATGTGCTTAAAAAATTCAAGACTTTCAATCACTCTAAATTTCTAAAATACATATATTTTGAAAACAACTAACCAAACAACTTTTTAAAAAACTTTTTAATAACAAATGAGCTCACGGATTGGTGACTCATTAATTAAAAACATATCTACTTAGGCAAGTTTAAAGGGACTCCTAAAGTGCATAGACTTCAGCAATTACAAATTTGATATTATTGTACTCTGCTAACAAACGATGGACTTTGATACAAAGAAATATTTCAAGAGTAAATAGTTTCAAGTGTTGGAAGCAGCTTACTATAGCATGGACGACATTGATTGTCGATTGAACTCAAATATGTGATCAGACTACCCTCTAAAGAAACCTCGAGCAGATTGCAATGGTGACCACCACGCCTCAACCGCAAGTCCTCGCTCAAAATGCTTCGACTCCTGCAATGAAAGACAAGAACAACAACAAGCAAGTCACTAATTGGGGGTGTTTAGCTAATTCAAATCAAACAGAAACAGGATAATGCTGAGCAAAAGAGAGAGAGCAGAAGAGATGCTACACATTCTTTATAAAATATACCAAAACAAACAATATAATAAAAAGCTGTAGATCTTGTTTTGGTCACTCTATCTTTATGTTTTCGAGAATCCTGCAATCCTACGCTCTCCCTCCTCCCTTCCCTAAGTTAAAGAAAGCTATATGTATTGACAGAGAGAGTGGAGTAGTAAGATGCTACAATTTGAGCAGACTGAGTGAGTTGGATTAACAAATTCACAATTATGAGTAAAGGACATCAGTGTAATTTGTTGTGATGCAAAGTTATTCACTAATGTGAACAGAGACACCATCGAGTGATTGTGAGCTCTCTCCCTCTGCCAGCAGCCCATGCTCAGGCACACTAACTCTCACTATCTGCTAACAATGATTTAGACTTAGCTAGAATCAAAATTGGATCAAGACAACCTATAACTTAGTTTTGCGATAGAACATGGATCAGGTCACAATTGGATGGTTAATAGCCTATCAATGATGATAACAAGGTCTTCAAACAACATACAACACATAGGGAGCTCCTGACACGGAGACTTCGTATGGCTGCGATTGAGAGGGTTCTAAACAAGCAACTAGGAGCAGTAGCTGCCTGCCTTCAGCATTGTAATGCGCCAGCAACACCTTCATCTTTTACAGGAATGTAACGATAATGAACCGAAACAATGTAATTCACCATCTTAGAGATGGTCTTGTAGCACAATCAGTTATCACCATCAACAGGCACTGTAATAAAAGAGTTCAAACGAATCTTCAAAAAACAAAAGGATACACCATCAACTAGCACTGTAATAAAAGAGTTCAAACGAATCTTCAAAAAACGAAAGGGTACATTAAGAGGAGATGATGATGACGATTTTGGTAGCTAAAACTATGAGATACAGCCCTTTCTCTTCTCTCATTAGCAGACTTGGACTGGCATTGAAATTGGGTATTGATCTCATAAACAGGATTGCAGATCTTTAATTGCATGGATGCTACATCAAAAACAAGTTCAATAGAAATGGGAGTGGTCAAGTTTGAAGAAGAAAACCATTAAAAATTTCTGAGAAACTATTTAGTGCTTTTTGCATGATTCAGAAACCTCGTTACAAGTAGATTCATCAAATGTGAAGGCCTGAGAACATGTAATTGTAGCTAGGGACTTCTATCAGCTAACCATACAATAAGTTTCTCAAGAAATTTTTTGGCCATTGCGCAATAGTTTAAGATCAATACCTACTTAGAAAAAAGCTCATTGGGATGTCATGAATGTAAAAGATGTAGTGGATCAAAAACCATCAAGCAAAAGAAATTACCTGAATGGAATATTCACAACATCATAGAACAAACTTGCTGTCTTCTGCCTCATGGAGCTAACAACTTCTTGATTCCTGCTTTCTCCTCTGCTGTTAATCTATTTGGGAACTTTATGTTGAACTTGATCCTTAGGTTACCTTTCTTGGATGGATCCTTGGGCATTGGCATGCCTTCCCTGGGTACAACCTCCTCATAGCTGGGATGGATTACAGAGCTTATTGGAATTGTGAGGCTTCGGCCATCTAAAGTTGTTATATGGGCTGTGTATCCTGTCAAAGCCTCAACCAGTGAGATTTTCTGTGTCATAACAAGGTCATTTCCCTCCCTACTAAACACATCATGAGGTTTCTCATCAACGATGAAGACTATATCTGCAGGAATTACGTTTGGAGTTTCATTTCCTTTTTCTGGGAATGTGATTTTTGTTCCTTTCTTCCATCCAGGCTTGATATTTATAGTAAGGATTTCCTCCACGTTCATTGTTTTCCTGATCAAATCAGTATGAAATTCTCAGTGAGCCATAATAATTTAGGGAATAGGATAAACTTCAAAATGATCCTCCAATTATTCGTATATGATCAATTTAATCTCAAAATATCACGTTGCTTCAATTTATCCCTCGATTATACAAAACCGGTCCCAATATGATCCCTTTGAGACAAATGGGATTAATTTTATATAATCAAGGGACTAAATTCGGATCAATTTTATATCTCAATTAAAATATGATAAACTACTTTGGATCAATTTTATCTAGTCGAGGGATTCAATTAAAGCAATGTGATACTTTGAAATTATATTAACCACACACAAATAGTATGAGGACTATTTTGAGATTTTTCATATATATATACACACACACACACTTTTCAAAACATTTGAAAATAATCTAACCAACTACAACGCTCATCAATAAAAGATCATATGCATATTCAGGTTACATTTACACCTGTAGAGACAAACAAACGCGAGTAAAAAAGAACTGGATTAAGGTTTTTTTCATATGGGGTGGAGAGTGAGATTAAGAGCTACATATTATCAAGTAAATGTAAATTTTGTGAGGCAAAGTGCATCCACAACAAAGAACCATTGCTTATTAATGAATAAAATTTGCTACATAGCAGAAGCTAGTGCAAATGAGAACCATTTTCGTAACAATTGCATACATGTGTATATGACTGCCAAGATTCATGGGAAACAAAGTCACAAAAAAAAACCCTACAAAAGATCAGACAAACATTGACAAAAGCAAACAACCCTCAACCTGGGTAACCAAATGCACCTTCAAGCCAAAAACTAGGTTATGATCACACATAATATAACCAAATTCAATCGATATTCATCATCACTGCAACATCTAATTTTACAATCAGCAACCACATTGTCACATCTTTGAGTGTTACCAATAAGTTCATAATATCTTATTTACACAAAGGCAATGCCCAAAATAGCCCTCTAATTATTCGTATGTGACTAATTTAGTCTCAAAATACATAAAATTGATCTAGTTCAAGGACATATTTGTGTCCAATTTTGTGATAGAAAAGTACCCCTCAAACCTAAGGAAAAATTTTATAGGATAGTGGTGAGACCAGCCAAGCTTTATGGCGTAGAATGTTGGTCATTAAAAGAGACTAAATGAGTATATACATAAAAGGTAGGAGTAGCTATAGTGGCAAATAAGATTAGAGTCGCATTAGATAGTTTGGTCACATAAAATGTTAGCATTCCAATGACCCAGTTAGGAGAGTAGATGTATTAAATTCAGCCTATGTTAAGAAAGATAGAGGTTGACCTAAAATGATATGGTTACAACAACAACAACAAACCTTTGTCCTACTACGTGGGGTAGGCTACATGAATCCTTTTTCGCCATTGTGTCCTATTAAAAGTCAAAATGGGAATTAACACACTCATTCTCCACTATTATTTATTAGATTTAAATGAGAATTTAACTCTTAATATGACACAATAGAAAAAAAGGATTCATATAGCCGACCCCACATAGTGAGATAAAGGCTTGTTGTTGTCTTTGTTGTTAACAATATAAAATTAATCTCAAATAATCACTCACGTACATTGATAAAAATTGGGGTACAAATTTGATCTTAATTTAATCTCTAAGGGATCATTTGGGATAAATTTTGTATGGTCTAAAGACTAAATTGGGAAAATATAATACTTTTGGACTAAAGTAACCATATATAATAATCGAGTACTTTTTTCTATTTACATAGGCCATAAACTTATAGCCAAAAAAATTATTGGCATATCCAAATATGGGAAGTCAAAAAAGCTCATACTTTATAAAAAGCTCTATAAACAAGAGTTGTATTTTTTATGAACTATACTTAGCTCAATATTCGAGCTCAAATAATCATGTGAGTTTTGGTATCCTAAACTTGCCTAGAGTTTTGATGGCCCATATCCTCCTTGAGAGGGGAAATTATTGGGTTCGGACACCAGACGACGTACGAAGCCCAATGAAAATGTGCCACATCACCCTCTACTCGGTATTGAGCTATGTATGAGCTCGGTACTTCACAATGCCGACTTCAGTATTACTCGGTACTGTGAAGTACCGAACGGTAAGCTGTGTCCGGTGTCCGAACCCAATAATCTCTCCCTTGAGAGGGGTATAAGGGACTGAAAACTTCTCCAAGATTGTAGGCTTTAATGTAGGAGTTAGGGCTCTAATGCCTTTAGATTTTTGATAAATTAGACCTAGCTCAAAATTTAGAGTCAACTAATATGGGTGAGTTTTGATGTGTCGAACTTTACTAGAGTTTTGATGTCCCTAATCCTCACTAGGGAGAGTTTACATGATAGATCTACGTGAGATTATGAATTTCAACATACAAATTGTGGCTCTGATTCGTAGCTATATATTCAAGTCTAATGATCTAGATCCTCACTACGATGAGTTTATATGACCAAAACTCATAGGGGTTATAGTTTCAATATAGGAATTATGACATTGCTACCCTTACATTTTAATAAATTGAGCCTGGCTCAATATTTGAGTTTAAAAGATATAGATGAGTTTTAATGTCCCTAACTTAACTTGGGGGTTTTAATGACCCTGTTTCTTAAGGTGGAAGAGTTTAAATGATCCAAGATCTCAAGTTTCAACATAGTCGTGGCTCTATTGTCAATAGGTTTTGGTGAACCAAACATGGCTAATTATTTAAGCTCGATAAGTGTGAGTGGCTTCTATTATACTAAGCTACACAGTGGGTTTTGATGAATAAAATTCTCATAAGAGGAGTTTATCTCACATGGGCCTTCACAAGATTGCAAGTTTCAACATAAGAATTATTGGTTCATTGCCTTTAGCTTCGATGACCTAGAACAAGCTAAATATTAGAGCTTAATCGGAATATATGAGTTTTAAAATTCGATACTTAACTATAGATTTTGATGACTTATTTCCTCAATAGGAGAAATTTGTGATGTGGGCATCTAGGGAATTATGGGTTTCAATTGAAGTTTCAGCTTTGCAACCTATAGGTTTCTATAAACCAGACTTTCAGGCTCAACTAATATGGTTGAGTGTTAATGTTCCAAACTTAATTGAAAGATTTGATCACCCAAATCCTCATTGGAAATTCACATAACATGGAGCTCTCTAGGATTACAAGTTCAAATGTGGAAATAGGGGCTTTGTTGTCATTAGGTTTTAATGAACCAAACAAGGCTCAAATATTTGGCTCAAGTGATACGAAGTTTGGATGATCCAAGCTATACTAAAGGTTTTAGTAATTTAGAACATCAACGGAGGTTCTAATGTTTCAAACTTGACTGAGGGTTCTGGTAACCCAAATCCACATTTGGAGGGGTTTATTTCACCCTAACCAGATAGGCTTCTATGAGTTTCAATATAGAAGTTGTGGCTCCACTGCCCTAAAGTTTTAGTAAATCAAAGATGCATTAAAATTTAGACTTAATTGGTATGAGTATTTTTAGTCCTAGATTATGTTGGGGTTTTGGCAACCCAAAATTTTCCTAGAATTTTGATGTCATATATGATTGGAATTTTTAGTGACCCAAATTCAGGCTAGAAAAGAAAAAGTTACCCAAAACTCCCACGGGTTCTGTGGGTTACAACATAGGAGTTATGACTCCACTATCCTTAAGTTTTGCTGAACCAAGCAATACTTAATATTCAAGTTCAACTGGTATGAAGTATGAACTTAGGCTTTTGTTGAAACAAACCTAGCTTGGGAGATGAACTAATTTTACCTTTGGGTTTTATGGACTAAAAACGAAAAGCTAGATTGATAGCTCAACTAACATGTATAGACACGCATAGTATTTATTGAGAAATATCCCATTGATGGAATGCATTAACTATTTAATTTAATGGCTTATCCATTGTTAAACTTCACGCTTATCTATTTCAATGAAGAAGGGATCCTCCCTATTATATTTAAATTTGTCAACAATACAATAGTTTGTGATAATCAATCATTGGAGGACTGAGGCTAAGTCACCAAGTTTAAAGGCCCTCAAGAACTGAAGTCACACGTGCTCTAAAGAGCTTAAGGCTTTGTTAACCTTGAAATCACACAATACATAAATCATTAAATTCTTCCAATCGAAGATGAGATCACTGTCTTCTTGTGTTAACCCGTCCTAGATAGCTATGCAAAGCAAGGGGAGATCAACTTTTAAAAAAAAGTACAGCCTCAACCCCAACCTTAGTGCATATAGAGTTACTTTCATAATTACTCTAATAAGTGGTTCAATATACCCACAGAGCCTCCATCAACTTATCATGTCATTTATGTTTATTAGCAGGGAACTTCTTCATGAACTTGATTAAAGGTCTTATTGAAAGTACCGCTTTGGACATTAGTCATAGAATTTAGATTATGGAATAACATTAGTCTAAATTATGCTGATAAACAAACTTACAGATCTCGATGCTTTTAAGATAGTGTAATTGTCTAAAATGATTACATCAAATCGATAAGAAGGGTGATCCCTGAACAGTTCATCATAGGTTTCACCTCAATTTTCCTAAGCGATACTTTACCACCCACAGAAAGAATTAATCAGGGATAGATATGAGACAAATGGCCATCTTGGTGATGGAGGATTGATTGGCTCAATAATTTCTATTCCTTAGCTTTTAAAGAGCCAAGAGTCCACTCTTGGGGGGGGGGGGGGGGGGGGGTTTGTTGTAAGATAACACTGAGGCAACTAAAAGCATATTTGTTGTAATATCTAACCACAAAAAGCTGATAAATAACCTAGCCTCTTAGCCTTGACTTTCATCTTAGGGACTAGATTGGTGCCAAGCCACAGAGTCCTCCATGGACTTCAGTCATCAATTTCTAACCATCTTCTGTATTAAGATATGATAGCTAGATTTAATCAAGTGAGCGAAGCTATATGGCATTGCCAACGAAGGAGATGACAATGTACACTTCTTGATTTGCATAATGAGTGATTGTTCATCAGGGAAACTACCATTTCAAAGAGTCAATTAGTGGCTGCCTCTAATTAGGCTCTCCTTCTACAGCCTATACAACTTAAATTTCCTTTACCATGCGGGCTTCTTCCTTGAGTGGCTAAAGCCCGTTGGTGTCACAATTTGACAATTCTAAATTTAACAATCACTAGATAACCATTAGGGCTTGCCATTTTTTTAGACAGATTGGCAAGTATCGGCTATGTCATCTTCATGACAAGGCACTCAAGCCAAATTAAATAAAGGATCAAAGGAGTTCCATAAACTTTTGACAGTATTATATAAGTTTGATCTTACTAACCTTGAAATTGTCAGCCACCTGATTGGTTATGAGGTAGAAAATTCCTATGATTCACAATTTCACATTCATTGAATGCCCATCTTGATGCTAGCTCTAGTCCCACAAAGACTTCATATACAACCATACTACTGTTTTGTGATTCTGAGAGTCCACATGAAATCTTAGTATCCCACATTCTATAAAGAAAAAAAATGCAACCTACACCAATTTTCCCGTTCAGTAGTTGATGAGGGCCGAAGAACTTCATGGAGCCTCCACCAATAAAGTCCATTTCCCAAAAAAGGTGGATGCTTTTGGTTCGCAATGTGCGAGATCTACTTATCAAGAAAGTAATTATTGATAGAAGAATCTATCAGGATTGAACATGTGGCTAGAAAGTCAATGTCCCTTAATGGCCTTCTAGGATAAATGTGATTTCAACTCCAAGAGCATAATGGATCATCTTCACTAGGCAATCCAACATGTAGATTTGGTCATTAGGTACTGTAGTGGTCAATCAGATATGTAGAGATACGAGTTATCTGGCATATTGTAACAGCATGGGTTTGGGAATTTCGAAATTTGAATGTTTTATATTTAAAAATAGAAATTTTACCATCTTGCACTTAAAGCGGATGGTGGTGGAATGGATGATAGACCTGATCAAGATTCCATGGTTCCGTCATCCCGGGTCATCATGGTCCCTGATCTACTTAGTCAGAGGATGTAGTCGACACAACCTGATAGAAAGATCCTTGTCGACAGCCATGGGTTGCTTCGTCCAAGGGTACCTTGTAGACTTGGGGCGGGTGTTTATCTAAGGGGGCAAATTTGAATCCATCTTAGCTAACAGAGGGCTTTATGCCCTATCGAGCATATTCTATTGATTCATATCTCAAAGATTTGATGCTACTAAGGAACGTATTGGCTCTGATCATAACAGTTTTCTCGTGGTGCCATTTGGTGGCAAAACCACTCAGTTCAGAGGGCCTTGGGTCATAATCGTTTATCCTGCGATGCCATTTGGCAGCAAAACTACCAGTCAGAGGACACGTACCACGTCCTTACTGGCAGGAGATTATTTGAGAATTGATCTTAGTGATATTTTCGACTAGGCATTAGGTCCATGTGAGCTGAAGTAAATTTCAATTTGTCCGCCCCGGCAAATTGTTGCAGAGGGTTGATGGATTTTCCTTTAAGTGATTTGATGGTTGAATTTAAATTTTAAATATTTAGATTTTGATGATTTTTTTATTTTCGTGGGTATTTGGGTGGAGCTTTGAATGTTGGAATCACCCTCCGGTTGAGATCTACATTCAACACGGCCATCATCAAGGTGTATGGGGTTATTTGAAAAAATATCAGAATATTGGTGGAAGTTTGAACTTTTGTGGAGATTTGGAGGCATTTGTAATGGTTGGAGTCAATGTTTAAAATTGCGTATTCGGGTATTGAGGCATTTTTCATTCATGAGGCGAGGCGTAAGCCTCAAAATCAAAAGATTGCGTAAACATAAAATGATAAATTTTTTATATACTAATGAGCGAATAATATAAAACATAAAAAAGCATAAGATATTAAGTGAAATCAAAATATCCTAATAATAAGACAACATGAAATATAATTCAACACAAAATTCTATCTTTCCCAAATCCCAGTATTCTTTTCATTAACATATAATTCAAATTTCCAAAAATAAATAGCAATGACATATCACATAAGAACTCATAAGTCATCAGCACTGTCATCACTAAGGAGTTCTCATTTGAATCATCATTATATACTAATGAGCGAATAATATACAACATAAAAACGCATAAGATATTAAGTGAAATCAAAATATCCTAATAATAAGACAACATGAAATATAATTCAACACAAAATTCTATCTTTCCCAAATCACATTATTCTTTTCATTAACATATAATTCAAATTTCCAAAAATAAATAGCAATGACATATCACATAAGAACTCATAAGTCATCAGCACTGTCATCACTAAGGAGTTCTTCATTTGAATCATCATTATATACTAATGAGCGAATAATATACAACATAAAAAAGCATAAGATATTAAGTGAAATCAAAATATCCTAATAATAAGACAACATGAAATATAATTCAACGCAAAATTCTATCTTTCCCAAATCCCAGTATTCTTTTCATTAACATATAATTCAAATTTCCAAAAATAAATAGCAATGACATATCACATAAGAACTCATAAGTCATCAGCACTGTCATCACTAAGGGGTTCTTCATTTGAATCATCATTATGATGAACTGCTCTCTCCCCTTCCTCCTCTCCTATAGAGTCCAATGTCGAGCATTTACTTCAAGATTTATGTAAGTTTTAATATATATAGCGTGAGGCGTAAGCCTCATGCCAGTGAGGTAAAGAGGGCCTCAACCAAGTTGAGGCGCAAGCCTCATAAAAAAAACTTGAGGCGTAAGCATCGATGCATTTTTTACTGGAATTGCGCAAAGGCTGGCCTCAAGACGAGCCTCATATTGCGCAATTTTAAACCATGGTTGGAGTTAACCCCTCCGGTTAAGATTTATGTTCAACACGGCTATCATCAGGGTGTATGGGGTCATTCATTGACTAAACATTGTCGACCCTATCAATCTTATTGATAGGGGATTGGGTTCGTTGCTGGCTTTACGATTTTGTTAATGAATTTTCTTTGTTGGAAGCCTTGAAGGACTTATATGAACGTATAAAACAAATATTTCGGTCGACACCCTAACCCTATATATGTTGATAGTTTGAGCCGTTTCGATTCCCATCTATCCATATAGAATGATCGGGCTCGAATTGTGTTTATTTATTGACCCGCGCAGCATCCCTAGACGTCATGTGTGTTCCTACAACACACTTTTCTGGGCCCATGCGAATGTTTGGGGGCATTTTATAATTATTTGTTGAACCTTGTCGACTCTTATTTACCCACTCACGAGGATCAGGTTCAAATTTATTGACCCGTGTAGCATCCCTAGACATCACATGCGTACCCTTAACACACTCGCTGAAGCCCATGCAAGTTTATTATACATCCCCTTTTGTGTACCTATGTGCATACATATTACATTGCATATGCAGAGGGTATTTTTTATAATATTTTGGCGCCAATCAGTTGTGCGGGTGACCGCCATTTGAATGCAATGTTCTATTTGAATGCTCGTACACGCCTTCTGTCTTTTTGCAAGGATATTGTGGATCCGATGGCGTGGCGTTGTAGCAGCTTATGGATTGAGTTATTTATTGCTTTGTACAGGTAGACTGTCGTGCACTATTTATTATTTCCTGTAGGTGGATTGTAGTGTACTAACGAATCTCCTGCTTCTACAAAAGCTCGAAGGAACTTGCATTCGCTGCATTTTTTATGCATTTCGTTGTGGTTTTGGTCCTTACTATACATCCACTATTGCTGCAGGTAGATGTATTCATTCACAGACTGGAATTGACTAAAAGATATTGCATTTATTGAAATCTTTTTGCATCTACCCATAGGTGGCATGTTGTACATACATATGTATTCGTAGAGAGATTGTATGTATTGCAGATCTTTTTATATGCTACGAGGAAGTATCTAGTACGTATGGTGGACCTCTTGCAAAAATTTGAGAGCACTTACATTTATTATATTTCTTTCACATTTGCTCACAGATAACAAGTTAAATGTATAACGGGTCTTCTACTGCATTTGTTCTTAATTTCCCTGTATATGTTGATTGATGAACCGCTGCATTTACTTTCGTATCTTCCAGTGTTTGTAGGAGATTATTCTAGTTACTCGTATGTTGATCCATGTTGGCTCTACAATATTGTAACATTCACTGTATGTCGACACCCACCACTTGTAAGTATGTGGTTGCATTTGTGGCTAACTTCTTGCATACACTTCAAGCTTCATTGTGTTCATTGAGCTGGCATGTACATAGTATGTCCGACCTTTCCACTTACAAGGGATAGACATGTATACTTGCTACAGTATTATTGCAGGTGGTATAAACAATTATTGTAGACTTCTGTGCTCACCATATCCATTATAGAGATGTTGCTAGATCTCTAAACTTTACTCACAAGCCTATCACTACACCACTCATAGATAAGTCATTTTGTTCATTTGGAGTTTTGTCACTTATATGTATGGAGAGATCTACACTAATTTGTAGGGGCTGAACACATTTGCCTTTATTTTGATATTGTCCACAGAGCATTAACGTAGTCAACATATGCCCTTTGCACTTGTTATATGTAGCCTTCCAATGTTCGTAGGGAACTACTAATTCAACTACAAATGGGCCATCATTGATTGGAGAGACAATATAATGTTCCTTGCAGATTTCTCGTAGCCACTACAAATTCCTCCTTCAACTTGTAGGCAAGATGTTGTATGCTGCATCTATTTCATTTCTACTTTCAATTGATATATAGTGTGTAGAGCGAGTCTCTTATGGCAGCCTGTAGGAACTTGTGTCTATCGCCAATTGATCACCACTTGACTTGCAAAGGGGGTTGTGTGTTTGCTTAGTATTGAATTATTGTTGACCATAGGAGTGTCCTAATATTCAATGCATATTGCACTGAACATGTTGGCAAGAGACCCTGTTGTTTGTGAGAAAACTATATTTGCAAGTTCTTCATCATCTCTGAGAGTGGATCTACTCATTAGGAGCTTGTTTCATTAACACCATTGGACCCATTGATATGGACACTACAATTATCATGTTACTCATGTGTCGCTTGAAAGTTCTTTGTGGTAGCAACGAACATATTGTCATACTGCAAATCCTCTTGTTCATGTGTTCTACATATGTTCCTTTACATCTCAATTGAGGAGACAACTTCTCAATATTCCATTGACAGTATTATGTTATTGTTAAAATAAAATTCTTTACTACTCATTCATTTCAATTATATTCAAACTCAAGTTAGGTCCAAGCTCGAATTACGCTCAAATTTGTGTCCAAAATTAATTTTTCTTATTCGCACAAATCCCGTCTTCTTGAAAGTTTAAGTTTTATATTCAGTTCATGCTTTAATTCAAACTCAGTATGAGTTTCTACATTTATCCAAATCTCCTGTGGTCCTTGAAAGTTCAAGTTCTTATCATTTTGATTGAAGTTTAAGTTAGGTCCCTTATTTGCATTTGTTTAAATTCAAGTTCAAGTTCACAAGTCCACTGTTCATTTGAGTCCAAGTCCCCTGTGAGTGTTCAAGTTATTTACACATTTGGTTCAAGTTTTATGCATTTCTGTTCAAGTACAGGTCCTCTGTATTGCTGCTCAAGTTGAGTCTTTTTTGTTAAAATTCTATATATTTTAGTCTGAATTTCATTAGCATCCTGGCATATCCCCCATTTGGGGGAAATATAGGGAGTCTGGGTCTTCCCACCATGCTAAGAAAAACATGTATGATAGGTGTCCGTAGACACCGCGGTCATGGTCTTCAATCCAGAATGCTAAAAAAAGAGTGTATGGGGCTCCAGAATTACCTGCTTAAAAAAAGCACAGTGGTTTCCCCGCAGGCACTAAGGTGCATATCAGTACTTTAAAGTTGTCCCCGTCACGGTAATAAAAGCGTGTGCAGAGCCTACCTTCCTCATCGCATATGTCGCACCGGGTTCCCTCCTATAATGCTAAGAAAAGCGTGTATATGTGGTTAAATGTCTCTTCACATGCGTCGAAACAAGATTTTAGAGTCGAGAGCTGCCTACTTGCCTCGTCGTAGGTATCACACTAGGTTTCCTCCTACCACGCTAAGAAAAGCGTATATAGGTGGTTGACCAGCTAGTCACACATGTCGAGGATAGGATTTTGGGTCCGAGAGCTGCTTACATGCCTCGTCGCAGGTGTCGCATTGGGTTTCCTCCTAACATGCTATGAAAAGCGTGTATAACATGCTATGAAAAGCGTGTATATGTGATTGACCGACTCATCACACAGGTTGAGAATAGGATTTTGGATCCGAGAGCTGCTTATCTGTCTCGTCGCAGGAGTTGCACCGAGATTCCTCCTACCACGCTAAAAAAAGCATGTATAAGTGGTAACCGAGTTTCCTTCTACCACACTAAGAAAAACGGGTATAAGTAGTTGACCGGCGCGTCACGCACACCGAGGTACAAGCATGCTTAATTTATAATTAATTTAAATTCCTATAATTAACCATACTTAATATATAATTAATTATATTTAATCTCTAATTAATAATAAATTAATTGAATTTAATTTAGAATTAATCATAAATTAATTATAATTAATTATATTAATTTAAAACTAATTATAAATTGATTGGATTTATAATTAATTAAAATTGATTATAATTAATTATATTGTAATCTATAATTAATTATACTAATTTAAAATCTCACAACAGAATGAATCCTCCATTTCCCTCTTTTTATTGCCCTAAGGGGCTTGTTTGGCAACAGGATTTATGCAGGATTTGGCCGAAGAAGCACACGAAGGGAAGAAAATTACCTTCACAATGATCGAGTTCCCTCCCTTGCTTCCGATCAAAATGTTGTCTTCCGATCTGATAAGAAGAGAAGGTCGTCGAAGGGGCAAACCGACCAACGACGCAGGAGTCAAAGAAGCGCGATAGGGAGAAAGTTATCTTCACAGTGAACGAGCTTCCCGTTGTTGCTTCCGACCAAATGTCGTAACTTTCGGTCCGACGAGAAAAGAACGTCGTCTATGGAGCGAAGTCGATTGCAAAGAAGAAGCACGCGAGAGGGAGAGGTTTCAGACGAAGAGGAAGAAGGGATTCGGAAGAGGTAGCGGGATGAGGGATTCAGAGGAGGTCGAAAGCTTCATTTCTTCACCCTTTTAATAGCATAAGCGGGGTAGGCTCAAGGCGGAGATCACACGAGAACGGGATGGTATTAACGTGCAGAGATGTAGGTCATGGCCGTAGGGTTTGAGCGGCGTGGCCATTCGTGGCTGGACAGGTACAAAGATTTAGCGATTTTTTTTCGTTTTGTGTTCTGGACATAGATCAATAGGCACAAACTCTATAGATTGGATACGAGTCATCATATGCATGCAAGCCACCTTGGAATGACTATACTTACTTTAAGTTCTTAGGAGGCACAAGGCAATGATAGCTTTAATTTTTAAGGAATCAACTTCAATAACACTAATGATGCCATTGTTTAAAAGTGTGTAATATGAGGCCCGCCTTAACGCAATTCCAATGAAAAACGTCTCAGCGCAATTCTAGTGAAAAAAGCCTCGAGGCTTATGCCTCGAGTTTTTTTATGAGGCGCGCCTCACCTTACTGGTGTGAGGCTATGCCTCACCTGATTTATATATTTTTTATTAAAACTTATCTAAATCCTAAACTTAAGCCTCGAACAAATCATATCTTCATGCACCCCTAAGCAACAACAACTTTCTCTCAACTGCCTCAACCGCCAATCCACCGCCTTTATTATAGCCATCACCGGAAATCACTTGAAAGCCGCACACCATCACCACTTCCTTCTCTAAAAATTTTGGAGTATTATTTTCATCTTTATGTTAATGAAAAATATTTATGAAAAAGAAAGATGATTGAAATAAATGAAGAAGAAACAAATTGAAATGCATTGAACTCCATAGGATGAGGCAGGGAAGAGACCAATTTATTATGTCAACGACTCAAATAAAGACACCCTCAGTGATGACGGTGTAAGTGATTTCTGAGTTGTTGTCAATTATGTCAGTTTTTTTTAAGAATTAAATCTAGATGAGTAGGAAACTGATAAAAAAGAAATTTGTAGTTGAACTTGATGTTATAGGATACTTAACGTAATTCTTATAATTCATATTATTTTTCTTTTGTACTATTTAAATTTCAATTCTATTTCACACAATTTATCAATTGCCACTTCATGTCCTGTGCAATTTTTTATTTTACTTCATAGTTCAATAGAAAGTTAATATGTCATTATTTAACATATTATTTAGATATTATACCAAAATCATTTTTAAGATTTATTTTCACTTTACGCAATTTTTGGATTTTGAGGCTTACGCCTCAAAACTCCATGAGGCTTAGGCCTCGCCCCACAAAAGAAAAGCGCATCAATGCCCAATTGCGCAATTTTAAACATTGAATGATGCCTTATAAAAACCTAATGATTTTCCTGAGGTCCCAAAAGTGCATTTAAGGTGACTCATCTTTAAGTCAAAATAATCTAATCCCTTGAAGAAGGGGACAACAAACATTGTAACTAGTTCCCTACTCCTTAAAGGACATAAGCTGAACTTGATGAGAAGTACGAGTGGCAGCTCTCCATCCTATATGTTTAAAAAGATCATCAAACAAGTGGGCCATCCCTTCTGCTAAGTAGGAGAGCTTCATTAAATCAATAGAGAGCCTCGTTAAGTCAATCTACCACATAACTGCAATCCAAAGGCACTACACCTCTGACTGCCAAGTTCGATAACACTCCCAAGATAATCTAATCTATAAATATTTTTAGTTAGCTAAGTTTAAAGCTAAGAAGATAGCTAAGATGGTTAAATTGTTAAAGTGGAGAAAGATCGTTGATCCTACCAACATTGAAAATAAAGGGCCACTGTTGCTTGCCTAACCATCATCCTCCTAGAACATGAAATCTGCTAAGGTAGCTTGCTATATTGTCTTATGTAACAAGGTTCGACCATTCCAGGGATAACTTGAATTTCATAAATTCAAAAGAAAGAGAAAACTCCCAACTCATATGCCAAACCAACACAAATCATATCAAGAGCAACTCTAAGTCCTCTAACAAAGTTAATCGAGCATCCTACAGTTATTCAAAAATAGCAACGAGGGATAGCATCAGAAAGGTCCCCAATGATATTATTGATATTGAGCAAGCAACTTACCTTGAGCTCGAATGTTGAACATGTTGAATAAGTATAGCTTCAAATGAAAAATAACTCTCTCACTACGAATGAAAAAGCTTGCATCTAAAAAAAAGGCCAGAATATTGTGGTGCAAGAGACAAACTCCCTTGTCCACAATAGAAGTAGGACAAAACAAGCAACATAACCTGACTTAACTTCTACTACGACCAGGGGCGGAACCATTCAGGTTTTAGAAGAGGGCCTTTTTATAATTTTGCCCCCCAAAAATATTTATTTTGCCTTAATCAAACCGGTCGCTCTCTCCGTCCTGTCGCATTCATCCCGATCCCGCACAGCCGCTCCGAGCCTCCGACCCCGTTTCTCTTCTCTGGCGAACCGTGCGCGAGAGATCGCCTTCGACGCCGACGGCTCTGCCTAATGCCTTCCACCTTCGTCGCTTCTTCTGGTGGTTCCACCTTCAGGCTTCGTCGCTTCTTCGACACCGACGGGCGACGCCCCTGCCCGCAGGACTGCAGGCGTTAAATCTTCTATTCAGTATTCCAAATTTCTTTTCTTCTTAATATTGATAGTTCGAGTATGTGTGATTAGAAGATGCTTTCAACTATTTGTTGGGTGATTCCTTGATTGCTTTGTCTTCATTTGGTCGGCGGATTTCTGGTTCAATTTTTTTTTTTTCATCTTCTATAGTTATGCTGGATTATGTGGTTAACAGGCATCATTTTGCATTACTTCAATATGTTGATTGGATTATGAGGCTTGAATAACTCGGTTCTTGTCTACTGATTATCTCTATTCTTAGTCAGTCTTTTTGAATCTCCTCCTAGCACTGCCCAAAATTCACATGACAATTTTTGTCACCAAGATCTCCCTCTCAAAAATAAAAATGGTACTAATGGTTGACGTTATTGTTGAAAACAATTAATTAAAGGATAAACCTCTTTTGGCTATGTTTTGGTAATTTACCTAATAGTTGCATCTTGACTGTTTGGTTTAGGTAGTGTTGTTAAGGAATTGGTTTGACCAAGTAAATTGGAACGTGTATTTCCCTTTATGATTTTCTACTTAAAATTTAAGTGTGTACAATTTTAAAAATGGTTATTCTAACACTACCTTTGCCAGGTCCCAAGTCCTGGATGAGAAAAGTGGAGGGTTGCGTTAGGTAGTCAACAGCCAACGTAAAACTTGTCAAATAATAATGACATGAATCCTTTAAGAATAAAGGTGATGCACAAGATTTTGCAAATTATAGAGGAATTAAGTTAATGTGTCATATTTTAAAACTATGGGAGCGAGTTATGGAGCATAGGTTGCGGCGTGATACTAATGTTTCTCAAAATCAATTTGGATTCATGCCGGGTAGGTCGACAATGGAAGTCATACATTTATTAAGAGGTTTGATGGAGAAATATAGAGAAAATAAGGAGGATCAACATATGATATTTATTGATTTAGAAAAAGCATATGATGAAGTTCCAAGAGAAGTGCTATGGAAAGTTCTTGAAAAGAAAGGAGTTAATGAAGTTTATATTCAAATCAATAAAGATATGTATGCATGAGCGATTACTTGTGTTCAAACACAAGGTGGTTTGACCAAGTATTTCCCTATTTCGGTTGGGTTACATCAAGGATCAGCCTTAAGCCCATATCTTTTTGCTTTAGTCATGGATGTTCTCACTAGACATTTGCAAGAGGATGTACCTTGGTGTATGCTTTTTGTTGATGATATTCTTCTTGTTGATAAGACTAGAGAGGGAGTTGAAAGTAAACTTGAATTATGGAGGTCAACATTAGAGATTAAAGGTTTTTGCTTGAGTAGATCTAAAACGGAATATATATAGTGTAATTTTAGTAGTAATAGACCTAGTGAGGGGATTGTGACTTTGGGCGATCAAGTCATTAATAAGAGTACACGTTTTAGATATATTGGATCTATTATTCAGAGTGATGGTGAAATAGATGGGGATATTATCAGCAGAATTCAAGTTGGATGGTTGAAGTGGAGGAATGCATCGGGCTTGTTGTGTGATAGAAAAGTACCCCTCAAACTTAAGGGAAAATTCTATAAGATGGTAGTGAGGTCTGCAATGCTTTATGGTGCTGAATGTTGGCCCTTAAAAGAGAAGCATAATATTAAGTTAAGTGTGGCAGAGATGCGGATGCTCAGGTGGATGAGTGGCTTTACCCTTAGAAATAGAATACGAAATGAGCATACGTGAAAAGGTTGGAGTAGCTCCAGTAGAAGATAAGATTAGAGAGAGTCTCCTTAGATGGTTTGGTCACATAAACGGCGGCCTTCCAATATGGTTAGGAGAGTAGAGGTATTAGATTTGACTTATATTAAGAAAGGTAGAGACAGACCTAAAAAGACCTGGTTAGAAAATATTGGGAATGAACTTTCTTTATTAGATTTAAACGAGAATTTGACCTTCAATAAGACATAATGGAGAAAAAGGATTCATGTAGCCGACCCCACGTAGTGGGATAAAGGCTTGATGTTGTTGTTGTTGTTGTTCAAAATTTCCTCAATCAAATAAATGGCCAAGCCTATTTTCGTTTTAATTTTGTTAATATTTTAATTTCCACTTCTCTATCATTATTCCTGCACAATGTGTAATGCAATACACTTCACTTTCTTTAAATTTCCATTAATATTCCTTATTAGGCAGCTAAATATGTATATTCGGAGCAGAAGGGATTGTTGTGTAAGTATCATGGCTTTGAGTTATTCAGTAAGTTTTTTTTGTTTCAGCGTCCATTATGAATCATTAATGTCAAGTGCTTAGTTTGCTTAGAAGATGAAGGTGTGGGAACTGATAGCGAACATTCTTATTCTCATTTTTTTAAAAGAGCATGGGTTCTTATCTTTCCATATCTTGCATCTTTTAACTACTTTTTTTTACATGACTGAGGTTTGAAGTGGATTTCAACAAAAAAAAAATTTGATGTTGGTATCTTGGAAGGGAGCATGAATTGTAAATTTCAAACATTCAAAAAAGTGTGTGAATAGTATAAGATGTGTGACGATATGAGCTACTATTCTTGTAAAATGCATAATAGCCCGAAATTCTCTCTTGATAAGAGCTGATTCTTCTAAAATAGGTAATAGTCTCTCACTTATGCAAGTTTGAGGGCTTTTGTCAGTTTGTGTTCATTTATATTTTTTGCATGTAGTTTGAAACCCGCCAGGGGGCACTACTCCCTTGGACCCCGGCATATCTGCGGGGCGCTGCCCCCTTGGACCCCCAGCATATCTGCGAAATCACTATACTTTTACTTGTAATTTTGGCCCCCCGCACCAACCCCCCCCCCCCCCTCTGAATTGTAAGGCTGGTTCCACCCCTGACTACAACCATTCCTTAAAATAAGTTGCTAAGGGGGCCTTTCACATCTTCGTCCTCCTTAGATTCAATTCTGATATATGTTCCTCATAGAGTTGTTTGGAATGAAAAAATTGAGGGATCCTAGCATCATTTATTTTTCATTTCTCTACCATTGAGCTCAACCTCTTGTTCTTCTTCCTTGTTGGAGAGTAGGCTTGTTGCACTTGTTGGATGAAGAAGTTCACTACTATGTAGGTAGGTAATGCTCCACATCTTCATAGATGCTTATTCACCAAAAAAAAAAAAAGTTATATGTCCCCAATGATATGGAATTAGAAATCACTCAAATATATTTCATGCATTGATGAACTGCTGATATTATCATCTCATACTCATACAACTATGAGCATCCTATGATAGCCCAAAATATTGTGTCAAAATCAATGAAGTGGAACTCATATTTTGTTCTGTAACCACCGAACTAAAAGGAGAGTGCAAAGGACCTAATTATTCTTCTACCCCTTCTCGTTAAATTTGTGAAGCAAGAGAACGTCTGAGCTTAGCTTTTGAATGTTGAGTGCATACCGCTTCCCGGCCTTGATATTCATCAAATTAAATAAAGCATCATAATCAACCAAGATCTAGTTATGCTTGACTCCATTGACGTGCACCATGATAAAAAGTAAATGCTAGTAAATCAACAAGGGCATTAAACTAAACAATCAGATTTTAGGAAATTTGTGAAAACAAATAAATCAGACACAAAGAATTTAAAATTATAAATAGGAATCTTAAGACATATTTTTAATAAAACAAGCATTGCCTAATTGCTAATGGTGAGCTTCAATAGCATATACAAGAAACATTAAAAAATCATACTAACTTCAGTTATATAATAAGAAAGTAAACTATCAAAAGATCTACAGATAAAACAAAATAATCAACATGGAATTTTATAAGCTTTCAGCTTTCATAAAAATCGCTAAAAGGGCAATTTAACCATCATTATCATTAATATTAACCATAACAATACTTAGGTCAATCCCATATTCCCATGAGTCCTTTTTTTTTAATTCATTCATGTTAAATATCAAGATTGATAATTGCACTTTGTATGACATCTTTGAGATAATTTATTTGCAAATCACGATGATTATAGCTTTGAATTTTATAGATTTTCCACATTGAGTGCATACCAATTCAGAATTGTTAACCCCTACACCGAAACGCGCGCTAAAGAGGCGAAATCGGCAACTCAATGACGGTTGGCAGGCACAACGCATCACTTGAAAGGTCAAATGACCTCGATCGTCGAATAGATTGCGCCGTTGCGATCAAAGCATCAAATTTGCCTAAGTGGGGCCGGCTCGCAGTTGAATTGGAGGAGACCGATCACAATCGACGACCAACGCCTAAAAACGACGCGCAACGTGGCCCAAAAGATGTTCAATCGCAAAACAACTTCGTCGTTGCGTTCGGAATGTCTGAGTCGCCTAAAAATGGCTATAATGTCACACAATTAAAATTGCGGGACAAAAATGGCATAGTTTTCGAGGCAATAGTGCTCGCATTTCAAGAAAATTGCTTGAAAATCGAAGAAAAATCATGTTTTGAGTTTTATTTTATTATTATTATTATTATTAATTGAAAAAAAAAATCAGAAATCAAATCGCGCATTACCTCGAGTACAACTCAACGCCCGGCCACGAACACTGCACGTCGATTGTGAGCTTCGCACGACTTCTGCACAAACTCCGCACATCCTCCATTCTGCTCGTGTTAATAGAAGAAGTGAGTGAGACTTGGTGTTGTTCTTTTCACTCGTAATCGAATTCTTGGAGCTCAAAAATCCCGCAAGCCAACTTCTCTGTTCGAACGAATAGACCTTCTCTCATCTCCTTCCTTTATTCGAATTCCAGCTCATCTCCACACGGGCACCTCATGATCTCCGTCTCCTCTTTGTTGAGTCAAACCTCAAATATCCACAACAGTAACCGGTCACAGCCTCTAGTCCCATTCAAACTCAACCTCCATCTACGCTTGCAGTCCATATCCACATATCCTTTGCTCCGATCAAACTCCTGACCCTTACGTGTAGCTCAACTGACCCTCTGCTAGCATAAATCACTAGATCCTACTTCAATCCACGACCTGTTTGGTCTAACTGTCTCGAACACGCGAGCTCCCGCCTATTCGTTTTCAAGCAACTGACTGTCAATCAAACCATAGCAATCGTGACCTCCACACCAAGTTCGGTTCGCGCATCCAACTGCACTGAGTCAATCTCATGCACGCAGGCACCGAGCTTGACCACAACCTCCGATACCTTGTCGTCCAGTCTGCTTATTACCTGTGTCGGCCAAACTTCCTGGTTGTCTATTCTTCCTCGCGCATAGGCTCTGTTCGAATCCTCCAACTGGTTCCCTCACCCAATTTTACAAGCTGCAAGACCCCCCAGCTTCGGCCCCTACCCGGTCTGATCGGACCTTGCCTCCAATTTCTTCTCACCTGACGCTTCCTCACAGTTGAGAGATCCACCTGCGGCAAGCCTTCCGAACTTTGATCGAGCTCTCTTGCCTCAAGTAGACATAACAACCGAGCAGATCCCCTCATGTCAAAGCCTAATCTAGCAAACACAAGCCGCACCCTACCTCCCTGTGTCTAGTACTCCAAAGCAGCAAACCGAACCGAACTCAATAGAGTTGAGCAGCTCCTGTGTCGACCTCAGCTTGACCAAGAGAGCAAGTAAAATTATTTTGTTATTTTTTATTATGTTAATTATGATTAATTATTGTTAAATTATAATTAATTATAGTTAATTACAATTAATTATCGTCAACTATAATTAATCATTGTTGATTATAATTAACTATAGCAATTATGGATAATTATTATTAATTATAGTTAATTATTACTAATTATGATTACTTATTGTTAATTATAGTTTATTATCATTAATTATAATTAATCATCATCAATTATCATTGCTAATTATTATTATAAAAATAATAATAATAAAGGGTTATAAACAAAAGAAAGAAAAAATAAAAAATGAACGAAAAAAAAGATAGCAAAATTCAAAAAACGAAGGGGGGAATTTGGTAATTTTTATTGTTGCCGCCATCCCGACATCACCGCCCTCGACCGACATCGCTAACATCACCGTCGCCACCCGATCACAAAGGTATAATCCCAAAACCTGTCCTCAAGCGCCACCCGATCACAAAGGTATAATCCCAAAACCTGTCCTCAGCGCTTGCAGTGCAGCGAGCAACCATCAATGCGTGTTTTTCTTAACGTGGTAGCATGGAACTCGTTGCGGTGCTTGCGGCGAAACAGGTAAGCCTTGTGCGTGCTTTTCTTAGCGTGGAGGGAAAAAACTTAAGCATCCATGCACGTGCCTCAGTGACTGCGGGGAAATAATTTTGCATTTCAAATAAGTAGCCCTGAAGGCCCATGCACACCTTTCTTGTCATGGTGGGATTAAAGACTACGGCCACAGTGTCATCCGATATCGATAGTACACGTCTAAGACCCCCCAAATTTCTTGTAAACTTGGAAGATGTCGGGCTGCTACCAAAATTCCAACTAACAAGGGACCTAATTTTAATAAAATGAAGGGGAACATGACTTAAAGTGAACAACAGAGAACTGAACCCTAAAGTTTAAAATGCACAAATAAATTAAAATGTGAATGTTAAATGATAATTCAGTTCATTCAAACAAGTATAAATGACCAAGCAAGGTACTCTTCATATACACTATATGCTATCTACGAGCAAATATAAGAAAGTTATAGTAAATACGAGTACTTACAAGCAGAAGGTGGCAAGTGATATGTAGCAACATTTGCAAATAATAGCAGATGACCCATCAGGCTACAATGATCCACCTACAGGTAGCAACGAACAACATGCAGCAAATGTTGGATCATCCCTATAGTCAACAACCATTCAATGATAGGCAAGTGCATTGATCCCTCGCAAGCAAAGATCAAGTGATCAATGTACAACATTCACATCAATGGTACCCTGCAGGCAGGAGATACAGATGCGCATTACATGAAAACTTGCTAGCCAACATGTATATGGAACTATTGATGAATGCAGCTCAACTGATAGCCTACATCAGCACACTAATGTACAATACCTGCTTGCAAATGATAATATTCCCTGCGAACATCCACAAGCAATGGTGATAGTAGATATGCTGCAAGGATGATGAGTCCCCTGTGAACATTGATACGCGTGCAACGTGATATTTGCGAGCAGGGGATATGGTGTTCCTGAAGCTTAGTCCTTACAGACAAAGGACGGTCGCTAACAGGAAGAACAAAAAACTAGCTCCAAGATATTTTGGCCTTTATAAGATATTAGAGAAAATTGGAGCAGTGGCGTATCGTGTGAGGTTGCCTCCCACCGCCACCATACATCAAGTGTTTCTGATGGACCGGCTATTGATGGAACGGCTGAGCCGGTCCATCCTAACCCCTTGCGGGTCTACAGGAGGAGGAGGGGAGGGGCAGCCGGTCCGGGTGAACCAGGGGGGGGTTCGGCCGAACCCAGGGAGCAAGGGGGAAAAGCCACGGTGGGCCCCTTGGGCCCACCTATTTGAATTTTTGTGGAACCAAGGGGGGCGGCCAGCTTTTGGGGGGAAATTGGAGGGTGGATGATGGGGGGCAATCTTGGGATGAGGGGGAAGTTGTGTGATTGTATGAAAGGGCCATAAGGGTTTATTTTTAGGGCATCATGTGAAGAAAGCTCTTTCTCTTTTCCTTCTTATTTCTCTAGGGTTTCTTTTGGGAGATTTGGTCCTTCTCGAAGTGGACTAGTTTTGTATTTTGTTTTGTCTTGAAGATTAATGCAAAGCTCTTTTGTTCTTCCTCTCATCTTTCTTGTTTGGTGTTGATTGAGATTTGGTGGAGAAATTCCATTCTTGAAGGAAAATTAGGGCAAACCCTAATTTGTGAAACCAAGGCGTATCAATTTGGTATCAGAGCTCTTGATCCTAGACGGCATGGCGTCAAAGAAAGTGGAAGTTTTGGAGGGGGAGATGGGCCAATTGAAAGAGGAGGTGGGGGAGAAACTCTCGTCGATGGAAGGCAAATTTTCATCCCTTGAAGAGAGATTTGGGGGAATGGAAGAGATGATCCGAAAATTGCTAGAAGCTCAAGTTGCTCCACCAAACCCTAAGGAAAAAGGGAAATCTCCGGTGACGAATCAAAACCCTAACCCTAATTGTCCAATTAGGGAAGGAGTAAATCAGAGTGAAGATGGCATGCAAGGCCAATGGCAAAGGGAAGGAGGAGAAGGGTCTAGAATAGGTGGCCCTTGGGGGATGACAGGTGGTCAGGGAGGCCGGCCATACATGGGCTCGATAGGCCCCCACGGCACACGTGAAGGATGGCCGAATCAAACGGGGGGGTTTCCGGAAGGAAATCGTGCCACGTGGGAGCAGGAAGGAAGAAGGGAGGACTACGGCATGGGCTATGGAGAGCCAAGAGAACCACTATGGAGGGGACTTCAAAATCCTTACCCGATGGAGAGAAGGTGAAGACCACAAGGTGAGGGATTCACTCAGGGGACATGGGGAGATGGAAGAACCTTCCACCGAGCTGACAACCGCATGAGGAAGTTGAAGATCCCTATTTTTGAAGGGGAGGATGCGTATGGATGGATCTACAGGGTGGAGCGCTATTTTGCGGTGAACGGTGTCACAGAAGAGGAGAAGCTGATGGCGGTACCGGTATGCTTGGAAGGGAAGGCTCTGGCCTGGTTTCAGTGGCTTAAAGGGAGACAACATATTAGGAGTTGGGAAGAGTTCAAAGACCTACTACTTCATAGGTTCCGGGTGTCAAGTGAGGGCACCCACTATGAGCAGTTGTTGGCTCTAGTGCAGGAGGGCACGGTGGCAGAGTATAGAGAGCATTTTGAGCTACTATCAGGCAGACTGAGAGGGATTCCGGATGACCTTCTAGAGGGGAGTTTCATGAAGGGGTTGAAGCCTCACATCAGAGCAGCCATCAGAGTAGTGGCTCCCCAGGGGTTAGTAAGGATCATGGAGACTGCACAGCTGGTGGAGGACAAGCTGAAGGTGGAACCACCGAGGAGATCAGGGGTGTCTTACCCCACTTTCCGACCACCACCCATGGGTGGAGGTACAAAGGCGGTCACCATCCTCCCTCCTAGGGAGGTAACCACGGCAAGAACCACTACAGCAGTGAACCAAGGGGGGTTCAAGAGGTTGACTGACTCAGAGCTGAAGGAAAAAAGGGCCAAGGGCCTTTGCTACCGCTGTGATGAAAAGTTTACACCAGGGCATAGGTGTAAGGAGAAGACGCTACATGTGATCCTAGTGGAGGATTCAGAGGAGGAAGAAGAGGATACAAGAGCAACTGAGGAGGGTGGAAGTGAGGAAGAACACCCTCAATTAGCTATGGTGGAGGTCTCACTCAACTCCATAGCGGGACTGACATCGCATTCCACCATGAAGCTAGAAGGGGAGATTGCAGGCTACAAGGTGATGGATTTGATTGATAGTGGGGCCACCCACAACTTCATTGCTTGCAGATTAGTGGAGAAGGTGGGGCTACCAGTGACACAAGGGAGAGGTGTAGGTGTCATTTTGGGCACAGGGAAGAAGGAGAACTGTAACGGGAAGTGTAAGGGAGTGACCCTAACATTGCAAGGAGAGGAGATAGTTCAAGACTTCCTACTACTGGAGTTGGGAAGCACTGACGTGATACTTGGGATGCAGTGGCTCCAGTCCTTGGGGGAGATGAAGGTGAATTGGAAGAAATTGTGCATGGAGTATGGGAAGGGGAGCAGGAGAGTGACGCTACAGGGAGACCCCAGTTTGTGCAGATCCAGAGTGGCCTTGAAGTCCATCTTCAAGACTTCGAGAGATGATGGAGAGGGCTATTTGATAGAGCTACAGCAGGTGGGCATAGAGGTAGAAAAGGAGCAAGAAGACATACCTGAGGTGGTCCAGGAGCTTCTACAACAGCACTCCACAGTGTTTCAGATGCCCAAGGGGCTACCCCCTATCAGATCCAGGGAGCATGCTATTGTATTGAAAACTGGAGTAGCACCCATCAGCGTGCGACCCTACAGATATCCTCATGCTCAGAAAGAAGAGATTGAGAGGTTAGTAGCAGAGATGATGGAGGCTCAGGTGATCCAGCCCAGTGTGAGCCCATTTTCCAGCCCTGTACTCTTGGTAAAAAAGAAAGACGGAAGTTGGCGATTCTGTGTGGACTATCGGGCCCTCAATAAAGAGACTGTGTTGGACAAATTCCCTATTCCGGTGGTAGATGAGCTTCTGGATGAGCTTGGGGGAGCCACCATCTTCTCCAAGGTGGACCTGAAATCTGGTTATCACCAGATTAGGATGAAGACTGAAGACATTCAGAAGACAGCGTTCCGAACACACGAGGGTCATTATGAGTTTCTAGTGATGCCATTCGGGCTCACTAACGCTCCTTCCACCTTCCAAGCCTTGATGAATCAGGTCTTCCAGCCCTACTTGAGGAGGTTTGTTCTAATTTTTTTTGATGATATACTGGTATATAGCAAATCTCTGCAGGACCATGTCACCCATCTAGGGGTGGTACTCACTACCTTATTGGAGCATCAGCTATATGCCAACCAGAAGAAGTGTTCTTTCGCGCAGAAGGAGGTGGAGTATCTGGGGCACATCATTTCAAAAAGTGGGGTGGCGGCTGACCCCACTAAGATAGAGGTCATGATGAAGTGGCCTACACCAAAATCCCTTAAAGGCCTAAGGGGATTTTTGGGACTTACTGGCTACTACAGGAGATTTATTAAGGGCTATGGTTCCATAGCAGGCCCTTTGACTGATCAGCTGAAGAAGGACAACTTTCAGTGGGGAGAGAAGGCAGAGGAAGCCATGAAGACTCTGAAGGAGGCCATGACTAGTGCACCAGTTTTGGCTCTCCCAGATTTCACCCAGCCATTTGTGGTTGAGACCGACGCTTCGGGAGTGGGCTTGGGAGCAGTACTCATGCAGAGTCACAAGCCAATTGCTTTCTTCAGCAGGATCCTATCACCGAGGGCGAGGTTGAAGTCAGTTTATGAGCGGGAACTGATGGCCATTGTGTTGGCCATTCAAAAATGGCGGCCTTATCTATTGGGGCAACGATTTATAGTTCGTACTGATCAGAGGAGCCTCAAGTACTTACTAGAGCAAAGGTTGGTGGCAGAAGAACATCAAAGGTGGCTAGCAAAACTATTGGGGTATGAGTTTGAGATTCAGTATAAGCCCGGAGCTCAAAACAAGCGGCAGATGCTTTATCCCGTGTGGAGTGCTCACAGCTGATGGCACTATCTGTTCCCCAATTGGTTGATTGGGGTGAATTGGTGAAGGAAAATCAACATACGGAGGAGTTAGAGAGAATCCGAGCGGCTATCCAGAAGGGAGAAGGAGGGTTCAAAGGGTATCACCTAGAGAACTCTCTTTTACTATACAGAGGGAGATTAGTACTACACCGCGACTCAGCATTTGTCCCCATTCTTCTACGGGAGTACCACGCTAGCCGTATTGGTGGACATTCAGGGGTGGAGAAGACCTATCGACGGGTGAAAGCCGAATTCTTCTGGAAGGGGTTAAGAGGAGATGTCGAAGATATGGTGAGCAAATATGATATT
Organism: Dendrobium nobile; assembly: GCA_022539455.1. Taxonomy (NCBI): domain Eukaryota; kingdom Viridiplantae; phylum Streptophyta; class Magnoliopsida; order Asparagales; family Orchidaceae; genus Dendrobium; species Dendrobium nobile. Next base: position 72,380,686 of record CM039736.1, read on the forward strand.
TGTCAACGGAACAAGTATCAAGCTTGTGCCCCTAGTGGATTGCTGCAGCCCTTGGTGCTTCCAAACAAGATTTGGGAGGAAGTCACCATGGATTTCATTGAGGGGTTACCCAAGTCGGAGGGATATACAGTCATCATGGTGGTAGTGGATCGTCTGAGCAAGTACAGCCATTTCATTCCACTACGGCATCCTTTTTCAGCTCCTACTGTTGCATCTACTTTCATCAGAGAGGTGGTTCGATTGCATGGGGTCCCCACTTCTATTGTCTCAGATAGAGACAAAGTTTTCTTGAGTTCATTCTGGAAGGAGCTTTTCAAGATGCAGGGCACATTCTTGAAGCGGAGTACAGCATACCACCCACAGACGGACAGTCCGAGGTGGTGAACAGGAGCGTGGAGACTTATTTGAGATGCTTCGTTGGGGAGAGGCCTAAGCAATGGGTCAAATGGCTGCCATGGGCAGAATATTGGTACAATACTTGTTACCATACCGCATCTCAGTTTACACCGTTCAAGATCCTTTATGGGAGGGATCCACCACCATTGGTAAATTATCAGAAGGGGGCGACTCCTGTCTATCTAGTGGATCAATACTTGGAGGAGAGGGATAGAGTGTTGGAAGAATTGAGGGAGCACCTATTGCGAGCCCAGCAGATCATGAAGACCAGGGCAGTTTCGCATCGCAAGGAGATGACATTTGAGGTGGGAGAAAGAGTGTACCTAAAGCTGCGGCCTTACCGACAGAAGACTGTGGCTAACAGAAGAAGTGAGAAGCTCTCCCCACGATACTACGGGCCTTTTGAGATCGAGAGGAAAGTAGGAATGGTGGCCTACCGCCTCAAGTTACCACCTCAATCCTCCATACATCCTGTTTTTCATGTGTCACTATTGAAGAGGAGCATAGGTGAGAACATCATGGCCACTCCCACCATACCACGGGGCCTCACAGGAGATATGCAATTCTTATTAAAACCACTACAGGTGAAAGAAGTAAGGAAGAATGATCAAGGCAAGAGGGAGATACTCATCGAGTGGAAGGACCTTCCGACGCATGAGGCTACGTGGGAGATATATGAGGCTATGCAGGATCAATTTCCAGACTTCAACCTTGAGGACAAGGTTGATCTTCTAGAGGGCGGTATTGATGGACCGGCTATTGATGGACCGGCATCCTAACCCCTTGCGGGTCTACAGGAGGAGGAGGGGAGGGGCAGCCGGTCCGGGTGAACTAGGGGGGGGTTCGGCCGAACCCAGGGAGCAAGGGGGAAAAGCCACGGTGGGCCCCTTGGGCCCACCTATTTGAATTTTTGTGGAACCAAGGGGGGCGGCCAGCTTTTGGGGGGAAATTGGAGGGTGGATGATGGGGGGCAATCTTGGGATGAGGGGGAAGTTGTGTGATTGTATGAAAGGGCCATTAGGGTTTATTTTGAGGGCATCATGTGAAGAAAGCTCTTTCTCTTTTCCTTCTTATTTCTCTAGGGTTTCTTTTGGGAGATTTGGTCCTTCTCGAAGTGGACTAGTTTTGTATTTTGTTTTGTCTTGAAGATTAATGCAAAGCTCTTTTGTTCTTCCTCTCATCTTTCTTGTTTGGTGTTGATTGAGATTTGGTGGAGAAATTCCATTCTTGAAGGAAAATTAGGGCAAACCCTAATTTGTGAAACCAAGGCGTATCAGTTTCATGTATCACAGTTGAGGAGAGTTGTCGGGAATCACACAGCGAGTTCAGAATTGCCTCAACATTGACTAAGGATTTAGAAGTTGTATTGGAGCCCCTTGAGTTACAAGGGGTGCGTCAGCGAGGAGGGGTAAAGGAGGTTGCTGATCAAGTGGAGGGATTTCCAGATTATGATGCGACATAGGAGCCTTACGAGAGGGTGCAACATCAATTCCCATCTTTCCACTTTAAGGACAAGGTCGTTCTTTGGGAGCGGGGTATTGATACGCCTAGACCGGTACAGGAGGGACCAGTCGAGCTGGCCCAACCCTTGGGCCGGCTCAGCACCTATAGCAAGCAGAAGCCTGCTAGTCTGCATGCTCAAATTGCTGCCCCCTTGGGGGTGGGGTCCACAGCTTAGGGAAGAGAGAGGGGGGTTGTTTAGTCATTTTGTTTATTTTTATGTTGGCTTTAATTAGGAGTTTGCCTTAGGGTTAGGGGGACTTTTTGGTGGCTAAAATTCTGAGTACTTTGGTGTTCTTGGGCTCTAGCGGCATCTAGAAAGTTCTGGAGAGATTGATCCTCCTCTTGAATAGAGGATCGTCTGTATCTTGTTGTTTTTCTTTCATGTTCTAGCAATCAAGAGTGCTTCTCTTGTGTTTTCATCCATAAAAACCCTAAATTTTGCTTGATCAAACCACTGAAATTCTAAATTTTAGCGATTAAATCCGTGTTTTTCCTATTGTTTCCTATCATATTAACCATAAAATTACCACTCAGGTCATTTCATGAGTCTTTTTGTTCACAATCATTCATGTTAAATATTACATTGATACTACACTTTGCATGAGATCTTTGCGATAACTTGTTATCCCTTCACATTTTCTAATTTTACAGATTTTCTGCATTGAGTGGATACCACTTCAGGGCATTGAAATTCATCAAATTAAGTGAAGCATCATAATCAATCAAGATCTAGTCAAGCTTGGCTTCATTGATGACCACCATGACAAAATGCGAACGTTAGTGAAGCAAGCAAAGTTTAAGGAATTTGTGAGAACACATCAATAATTCAAATAGACTTTCATATTATAAATAGGATCTTTAAGTCATATTTTTAATTAAACAAATATTGTCTAATATCTAATGGTGTGCTTCCATAGTTCATATGAGAGAGTACAAAAAAACCATGCTTACTTCAGTTGTGTACCAAGAAAGTTGAATATGATATATTCCACAAATAAAACAAAATGATAGCCATGAAATTTTATGAATTGGCATAAAATTCATCATAAAAGTAGTTTAATCATCACCATCATTAATACTAACCTTAACATAACAACATGGGCTAGTCTTAAGAGTCCTTTGATCTCATTCCTTCATATTAAATATCACATTTGGTAACTGCACTTTCTATGAGATCTTTGCAATAACTTATCATCATGTATATTAATTATATCTTTCAATTTTATAGATTTTGCGTGTTAAGTGCATACTGCTTCAGGCCCTTCACATACATCAAATTAACTGAAGATCTAATTAGGCTTGGCTCCATTGATGTCCACCATGACAAAGAACGGATGTTAGTGAATTAAACAAGCGTGCTAAAATTAACTAATTGGGTTTAATGAATCTGTGAAAGCAATTAAATCAGTAAAGAAAATTTACTACAATAAATAGCATTGTAAGTCAACTTTTTATTAAAACAAGTATTCTCTAATTGTTAATAGTGAAATTCCATAACTCATACAAAAAAGTACAAAAAAAATCATACTTCGGCTGGTAACAAGGAAGTTACCTTGCTAAAATCTAGAAATAAATAAATGATAGTCATGATATTTTATAATTTGGCATTAAATTTATCATAAAAACAATTTAACATTCAGCGTCATTGATATTAACCTTAAAATAAATATTTAGGTCAATCACTTCAATCCTTTTTTCCCATTCATTGATATTAAATGTCCCGATTGATATATGCAGTTTGTATGAGATCTTTACAATAACTTATTAACTCTTCCCATAAATTATATAATCCTTTTTTATTGTTTTATTTACAGCTCAATGTTTTCCAAAACACAATATACAAACTATATGAAAGGGTGACAGGGTGTTACAACTTCAAAGCACAAAACAAGACTGCATTTCTTTTATAGTTACAAAAAATATGAATACATGAGTAATAGTATCATTGTTTTAATAAAAATATATTCTATTACATTAAATCATCATAACTTTTATCCCAGCTATAAGGGTGGGCTTAATCCTCTTTTTTCTTTGTTCAATTGAGCATTGCATCAGTGTTAAAAGTATTCTTTGTAAATATTTTTAAACAATGTCTATCTATGATACCTTAAGTATATCCATTTTTATTCTAGATTTTATCTACCAATATAACAAATATATTTCTACCCATCATTGTATAATTCCAAATTATCCATGCCTATTTTCAACAACATTATCTTAAATAATTATAATTCCTACTTTCGTTACACCCTTGCAAGAAAATCTCATTTTCATTGCACTCAACTTACACAATTGATGATTTTATTTACTGCTCAACGCTCAAATCCATACAACAGAGTCAGCCTAGTCGTACATTTTATTAAACTTAACTTTAGGTCTTCTACTTATCCCATATTATTGAAGCATTTCTCCATTTTAACCACCCAATATTAACTCTCAAAGTTATATCCACGTCTATAGTCTCATTCTTGTATATAATGAATTCAAAATACTTAACATTGTCACCAAGCTATTACTTTGGCTAACAAAAAAATTGATCGGTGATTATTAACATCACACCCACTAAATTGCATATCATATACTCAACATGCTAATTATAAGCCTTCTACTTCATAAAATTTTTCCCATTATCCCAACATTTCATTTATATTTAGTATATCTCTTATTAATTAAAATTACATCATATGTGAAAAAAATACACCAAGGTAACTCACTTTAAATATATTTATAAGCATATTCATAACCAATACATAAAGATATGAACTTGATGTTGATTCTTGATATAATTCAAACAAAGACTCATTGGTCATTCCACAACTTCTAAAACTAAAAAGTGTTCCATTATATAATCATATGTAAGTCCAACCTACTTGTGACTTATATTTCTTCCTTGATACACAAGAAATTAATTTTCTTAAACTCAATCATATGCCTTCTCAAGATTAATAAAATCATATGAAGATCCTTTCATTGCTCGTTATATTTTTTTTATACACAAAAATTAATTCCATAATAGACTTTCCTAGCATGAAATCAAATTGTTTATTCAACATATCTAACTATTTCAAACTTATGCTCAAACTCTCCCCAATAATTCATTGTATGGCTCGTAAATTTGTTAGTCTATGATTACTGCAAGCATGAACATTTCATATGCTTCTTTTCCAATTATTTTGTCATCTTACTCTTCAAGAATCTATTGAAAAGGCTTATGCACAAAACTATTGCAATATCCCTTACAACTGCACAAATGTCAATAACAAACTCATATGGACCTAAAGCTACACATTTATACATCTTCATAAAAGTTAGCTTCACCACTTTCTTTTTCAATCTATAATATATCCCATTATTTCACTTATGATGCTCTTTAGAAATAGTTGCGTACTCTAAAATCTCATTTAATGATTTCTCGCATAATTTCCATATTTACTTTATGCCTCCACACTTAATTAAGATTAAGATCCTAGAACTTTTTCTTCTGATCCAGCTCTTTCGATTAAATTCACTTGACCACTTATCTCTTCGCTTTGCTATTTTATATATCTCCTTTTTTCTTATCTTATCACTAAGCCTATTACGTTTAGCATAAAAAATTATAGTTTTTTCTTTGTTTATAACATTAAGTTCATGACTTCTAGCTTTCTTATAATCATTATAATTAGTCTCAATATTATATATCTTTTAATTCTTTTAAACACATTAGTTTAACTTAACAACCTTTTGTATACGTCTATTCTGCCACCAAATCTCTTTGTATTAGTGTATGATTTATTTTTAGGTTCTCCTAACCTTCTATGAAAATATTGTTACTGGAACTAGCCATCTATTTCAGCTACGCCACCATTAAAGAGTTTCAATTAACATCTTCTAGCAATCTATATTGAAGAATTACACCTTTCAAATTACACTATCTTTCATAGGGCAATTATTTCTACTGATCATTTTCTTTATACTCCTAAAATATACATTTATAACTACTAGTATATATTGTGTGGTCAAATTTTCTTTTGGAATCACTATTATCATTAAAAAAAGAACAACAATTAAAATTTTGTATGCATTAAATGCAAAATTTAATAGAAAAATGAAGCAATAACTTGGCAACAATAATTACTACAAGAAAAGAAAAATCAAGCAACGAAAAAGTCAAAAAGTATCCGCACTATTATAAAAAAATAAGTGTAATTGAAGCATGCAATTAAAAGCTCTTGCAGTTCAAGAGTGATAAGTATATTTCACTATTTCAAGGCACGCTTTTGTTTTGTTCAATATTTTTGGGAAAAGAAAGGTACTTAACTTATTAAGCATGTGCCTAAGTGTACTCTTGACAAAAATTAGTTTTCCCACGTGTTATTTTGTAAAAGAATACTCCTTAAAATTATTATTTAATTTCCAAAACATATTTCTCATATTCCTCCATGTACCTTTAAAACAAGATAAAGGCAACGCTCTCTTCCTAGCTGAAGCAAAATTCTAAAAATATGATTTAGGTTAACATAGGCATCAACTAGATCCATTCCAGCTGAACAAAAATTTCATTTTTTACAATTTCTTATGCTAATCCTACTTCCAAAAAAAAAAAAAGCAACGCTCTCTTCTCATTTCTTTCTCTTTCTCTTACCATATTCATTAGTTAAAGGTATCTTCAATAAAGCACTTCAGCCAAATCTAACAGCATAGAGAGGTGTTATCTTATTGTCAAACAAGCATGCAAAGTGAAACTTCAATCTTAGTTTTATATTTATCAACGAACAACCCAAAAATGATCACTCCTTTCTTGTTAGGGATTACTATTCGCCTTGAGGCTCATAGAAAAATTCATTTTTTCTGCATCTCCTCACTCCATCACCAAGTCTCACTACTTGCATTTAACTTTCTTATAATATTAGAACCTCCATAGGACTCTCTTAAATATAATTAATTATCTTAACCTATAATAATTCAAATGCAAACTTAAATTTCCAAGTTCCTTCTTTTAATAATCTATTTTTTAACATTAATTGTGCTTCTCTTTCAAGTTCCAATATCTTACCACATGTCAATTACCTCTTTAGATTTTTTTCTAATCACATCTAAAGTATTCAATCATGATGACTATTTTGTTTTTGGTGATTAAGCTCTTTCCTGTAAATCTATTGCATTCATACGAGCAGAATATTCTACTACTTTAAATAGAAATTAATCTCCATGTTATGGCGTAGATCTGTTGTTGATAGTAACTACATAGTCTACTCTCTTCTTGAAGTATCTTCATTTTTATTATGTCCAGTCCTATTACAAATCATTTCGATCATGTTTTTATTACCCATTTCATGGCAACTAAAAAATTTACATGATATTGATGCTATCTTGATTGTCTCATTAATATGTTAGAGTGATGATCCATTTCTATCGAATAATGGCAGGTATAGTTTAGTAGTAAAAGTCTGATATCAAGCCACAAATCAGCCTATAAAAGATTTTCAAAACTAACTAGTCTTCTGCAAAATAATTATATGTTTGTTCCATCAAGCACTATAAAGTTTAAAGAACAAAGCAGCCTAAAATAGAGACACTTAAGAACCACTAACTCTTGCTCTAAGCAAGGATCTGAACCTCTAGTATGTGTAGGTTCAAAGTCCACATCAGCAATATCAAATACCACTCCGCAATAACCTTGTCACCACTGCCAAGAACTCAAAAAAACTAAACCAACTTCTCAAAATAAGTAAAAGTTATGCCCAATACAACTACTTTTACATTATACTAATTCTAGTTTATAGAGTTCCTAGAAAAAGCCAATAAACTTATGCACAATTCAGCAAAAATGTGAATATCCAGTTTGTGTATATGTCTAAATTCCGCATCTAAAATATCCAATTAATATTACCACTCTACAATTGTAATATCCCGTATTTTGACTAAGGCAAACAATTTTTTCAAAAGTCAATATAAGTCAAAATCACAAACCGTTTTCATCATAGCACTAATATTATAGTATTTTAATTATAGGAATTTTTTCGTGATTTTTTAGCACCGATGAAAATTCTTAAGAATTTGACACCTGTCGGTACAATAGGGAATTTTGAAACCGTTAGGTGTCCATTTTGCAAACTAATTTTACCAATATTTTTTAAATAAAATGATTTATTTTATGGATATTTTCTATAAACTTTGAAGCCCTACAAAATTTATATGCATTTGTATATTGAAATTTTGATTAATTATATAATTATATTTGATGTGAAACATAATAGGAATTGCAGGAAGTTAATAAAAAAATGTTAAGCTTGCTAATTTTAAAATTAATGTTTCATAATATTAGATTCTAGGATTTCTTAGTTGTTGTTGTGCTTTGGCATGCAGTTACAAGCGAGATTAGAAGGATAATTTAAATTAACAACAAGATTATAGTAAAGCTAAATGCATAACTAACATAAATCTACCGTTTAACAAATAGAAATTTCACCTTGAGTTTCCCTCACTATCACTATTGAGGTTGTTTTAACGGGAGAATAATTTCAACAAACTTAAAGATGCCACCAAAAGACACAAGGCGCCTATAGTATAACCCAACGAAAACTTAGCCGGAGGGGAAGAAGTTGGTAAATGTTGAAGAACTCGCCACTATCCAAAGGTTTGATGTTCTTCGACGGCCACCGTCAAAGTGAAGAGGAACCGGTCGACGAACTCTTCAACGATGTGGTCAATCTCCAAGTTGAGGTCGAAGAAGGATGATCTCAACACATCTACTCTTCCTTGATCATCGTATATGAATCCATGGTCTCTTTCAGGATCGGCCATTCATGGGGGAAGTAGGCCAAGTGGGAGTGTGTCTTCTTCCTTGGAAAGTATGTGTAGCAAGAGAGAAGAAAAGTAATCGAGGAGTTAGGGCTTGGAGGGTTTCGACCAAAGCTAGGAAAAGAGGCCTCTTTAATTTCAGCTTTTGTCAGTTTATGAGCTCATTATAAGTGGTAAAATATTTTTAGGTTAGGGCAGATGATTAGGAGTGTGAGATTGATCAGCATTCCTCAGGTTCTATTTCTTTTTTTGTTTTAGATATTCTTTTGTACTTATGATAGAGTAGTTGTGGTATGAATGTATAGATCCTGAGTAGTATATATAATTTTTTAGAAATGAATAAAGATATATATATTGATGTTTTGATAGATAGTTTTATTTCTACTAATATTTAGATTGATAAAAGAAATTAGATAGCTCTGATTGTATAAATTAAAAGATAAAAAAAAAATTCTTTCAAATTAAATTATGGGGCATCACAACAATAACCATAGTCACCACTATCAAGCACAAGAAAAACCTCAAGCAACTTAGCAAAACAAGAAAAATATATGCCTAATTTAACTACTTCAAAATTAGAGAATCAAACTAATTCCAATCGATTGAGTTGCAACTAAAAATCATCAATCGTCAAATCTATTAAACTAAAATGTGCTAGGCAACATTAATGATATTGAGCAGCCCAGCCGTAAAACTTAGCTAAAAACCTAAAATCGTTTCGGACAACTAGTTCTGAACCCCAAAGAATGCACTAAAAAGACATGCCTAAACAATTATAACGCATACTGGTGCACACTATAATCCCATCTGTAATTGGCCTTCTATAGAAAAACTAGAACAGAGTTCCGACGCATTAGACCATACGGGAACAAGAAAACGAAAAACAATGTAACATGTTTCGCAGACTCACCCGCTCCTATCGGAAACCTCCCTAGAAATTTTCATCTTCTTAGTGCCCCCTTTGTACAAATCCTCCAGGCTGCAAGGCAATCGGTTTTCTATAGCGGCCGCTTTCTGAGACCGCTGCGGATTCATCGACCCCTCCCCACCAAATTGCGAGCCTAAGAACTCATCACCAAACATCCCACTAGGAAATCTCGAGCCACCCCTCATTCCATTAACCCCTGTGCTGCCACCCCCACCAAAAAATGGGCTCGAGAACCCAAAGAATTCAGTAAAAATGTCATCAGCGCTCCTTGGATTGAACCGAAACGTAGTGGATCCGTCCCCTCCGCTGAAGAAGGAAGATCCTCCTGAAGCGCCTGACCCTGGCGGCGGGACCTGTCCTTTCAACCCTTCCTCGCCGTACTGGTCGTAGACTGCTCGTTTCTGGGGATCACTGAGGACCTGTGGAGAATGTCAAAAGGGGTTGAGCCAAGTTTGGATCTTTGGTCTAATGGTGACATAGTTTGCACGTTAAACGATCCGAAATACCTCATAGGCTTCTGAGATCCGCTTGAACTTGGCTTCGGCCTCCTTCTTGTTGTTTGGATTCTTGTCCGGGTGCCATTTCATGGCGAGCTTCCTGTAGGCCTTCTTGAGATCGTCATCCTTGGCGTTTCTGTCGACCTGGAGGATCTTGTAGTAATCGACTCCCATCGCCGATTCTTTCTTTCTCCACTTCTCGCTCTTTTCTCCTTTGCTTCCTCGTTGTTCAGTCACACGGTGTTCCTGATCACAGTAGTGGTGAGGTATCGAGGACAAGGAAAGGTGGGAGAGAATTGAGAAGATCTGTGCATATAAATGTTGAGGCAAGATTCACTTCATCCTCAATGGATCCAAAGCAGTAGGTGTAGTAGAGTCGTCCGCTATAAGTAGGCCCTAATTTTGCCCCAAAAAATAATTATTGAGACAGATATTTTAAGGGGAATTTTAATTTTATGTCTCAAAATGATGAAAATTAGATAACTATGCTCATTATTTTTGTCTTTGAAAAATATGATTCATTTATATCAAAATACTCTCACTTGTATATGTCGATTTCTATCACTAATGATTCGTCCAAATTAAATTTGAATCAAATTCGAATTAGATTCAAACAGTGTCTAAATATTTATTGAAATTTGTTCGAACCTCGAATCAAATTGAGCAGAGTAGTTGTTCTCTATTCTGAGCGACATGAACGTTATTATTTGCAATTCTGAGAGGCATAAATGTCATTATCCATGATTTCAATATAGAGTGATTCACTACAAGAACTCACTAAGAAACCATTAACTGGAGCACTATGTATGAAGGAGAAGAGGGATTTGCATGATCGAGTCCAGTTCAAATAATGTTTGAACTATGCTCGAGTATTATTTAAAGAAGGTTCGAACAACTTTGAATCTTGTTTTGATTAGAATCAAGCTCAAATTTAGGTTTGAATTAAGTTCAAACATGTGTTTGAAAAAGGTTCAAATTTGAATATATTTGGCTCATTTTAGATACTCGACTTCAAAAAGCTATCACCATTAAGGGTAATTTGACTAAAAATGAATTTCAAGCATATTTCTCAAAAAATAATAATAATAACAAATACATTTCTCTAATTTTTGCAATTATGATGCATATAAAGTCAAATTTCCCTTTTATTGTATTGAATCACACTCAAATTTAATTGGTCAAATACTATGCTCTTTATTTTCTCGAAGAAATTTGCCCAAAAATTTGTTCCACGCTAAAAAAGCCCCTCTTATATTTGTGGACTACTTCTTAAAGTTTACCACGAATGAACTAATCCAATATAAAAGCTATAGGAATCATGCACAACAAAAGCGATCAATAATCTAATACATGAAAGCCATAATTATGATGACCATATAAAAAACCTAGTAGATACATATAGGAAATAAGCAATACTATATGTAATATTTTATAAGATGAGTAGATTATATTAAGCATTATGTATGTACCTCCAAATATTCAAAAAATCGGGTTCAAGTCAAGTCAGCCCAATTCAAGATAATTCAAGTCAGACTACTTGGGTTCAACTCAAGTGAGACTCAAAAGTCTACAAATTAACTTGCCTCAATCAGATGAATGTGATTTAAGAACTCATCCCAAGCAATTAAGTATGATTTATAAACTCAAGACTAGCAACTTCATTTGCAAAAATATTTACAGGCTATTCATTCACCAATACTTGCCAAAGCCAGTGACTTTTTATGAGCTTGATTGACAACTTTACTAGTAGAACATCCTAATTAAGCTATACATGTTTTCTTTTTTTTTTTTTTTGTTTATTCTTATATAGATCTATATATGGCCAATTCTATAATGTTCAGGCCCCAATCCAAAATAGGGGGTCAAAGAAGGAATGAGCTTATTTTCAGAATTTTCTATACTCAAACTTGTTCAGTATAAATCTCGGAGTTTATCATTTTTTAATTCTTTTTTTTTTCTCTCGCTCTCTTTTTCTTCTCTATTCTCACTCATTATTCTCAATATAATTGGGTATGCATCATAGACAATTATGTATTCAAAAATATAATTTATATGATACTTAATTACATAACTACAAAAACTCATATCAATTAAATTGATTCTAAAAATACATCCAAGTAATGATATCAAATAAATAGTTAAGCTAAATAAAACTATTTGAATATAAAATATATGCAAAGAATGATAACATAACACCAACTTATAAATTTATCCCATTTGAACTCTAAACACGTGTATCACCATAAAAAAGATTACGTTGATCGAATAAATTTGTAGCACTTATAAATTATTAGGTGATAACACACAAAAGTGTTTTATCATCAAATCACTAATGTGTTAAATATGAGTCATATAGGCTCATATGTTAATCATATCCCTTTGTTTGATGATGATGATAAACCAATTTTGGTGTGAAGGAATAATAATGATGATTATAAATAAAATTAAACTCTTTCACATTCTATGTATAAAAGAAATATAAATTCTCCACTTAAATGCATGCATATGCTTAACATCATTTTTTATGTGCTCCGACATATAATTTCTTCCCTTTTGAGATCATCAAAAAGGTTCTCTTGCCAAGCATTCAAGTCACCCATAATCTTACATGCCCTCACTTGCTTAGAATTGAGGCTCTATAAGTCACAAAGAATGACAAGTCCTATTATGATCTATGCATTTAGGCATTGAACTTGCCTAAGGAACACCATATGTTGCATGCCATATAAGGCTATTTATCATCAAATTCTCGACCATCATACAAAGTACTCATCCATATAGTAGAGATTCACATTAAGGTCTCATTTGGGACGATTTTCTTACTGCTTCTTAAAGCTGCTGCCTTAAGAAGCAGTAAGAAAGTCGTCCTAAATGAAGCCTAAGAGAACTCCTTAAAGCCACTTGTCCTCTTATTGGAATTTGTCTAATTCTCATAACTTGTCCACAATTCTACCAAATAGACAAATGAAACCAGCCATAAGAATGACTATATTTATATAATTGATACACCATTTTTATTTTTTATAACGCATCCTATATCATTGGCCTTAACTCTGCGTATAAATAAAGATCATTAATTAAGTGTAAGTATTACATCACATCATTAAACCCGATATTTGTTAACTCTTAATAGGTTTTCTATCTAGAATCACTAAAATTATGTTTGTCTAGAATATCTATAGTTATGCTTTTACATGTTATTTATCTGTCTAAGAGCCCAAAAAATCGCTTTGTAATTTCCTAACAATAAAAGATAATACTTGACCCATAATTTATTTGTTTTTCTCTTTAAAAATCTTAGACTAAGCCTGAAATTATAAAAAAATCTCAATATCACTTCATAAATAAAATTAGATCTATATGCCCATCTCATCAAATTATAAAATATCTTACTTTATGATTTTGTATGATGTGGGTCACTGAGAATATTAGAGTCAATATTTAATTATAATTTAAGATTATTTTTGTAAAATATTTTTAAGTTAAGATAAATCTTAGTATAACATTAAATATTAATTTTCTCTTATTTTTAGATGAATTGTGGATTTAGCAAAATCGGGGAAATAAGAATTTAAAAATCGCAACGCGAAAATGAACGTCAAGTATGAATTCCTTATTCCTTAACGGAAGAGTACCCCGCGATAGCGAACACAATCTGAAGCAGTAGGAACCAAGCATTGGAAAAGAGGGAAGCCATGGCCGACTCCACTCTCGTTCCTCGGGTCAAGCTCGGGTCGCAAGGGCTTGAGGTCTCGCTCCAGGGGCTCGGGTGTATGGGCATGTCCGCCTTCTACGGCCCGGCCAAGCCGGAGAAAGACATGATCGCGCTCATCCATCACGCCGTCCGTTCCGTCGTCACGTTTCTTGATACTTCTGACATCTACGGACCCTTCACCAACGAAATCCTCCTGGGAAAGGTTTTGATCGGCATCTTATAATCCTCTTTTAGTGCTTAGTGTTTTAGCTGACGGTTTTGCAAATTGCTTTTGCACGATTGTTGTTCAATGTAGGCTCTAAAAGAAGGGCTTAGAGAGAAAGTTGAACTCGCGACCAAGTTCGGAATCAGATTCTATGATGACGGGAGGAGGGAAATCTCAGGGGACCCTTCCTATGTGAGAGCGGCCTGCGAGGGGAGCTTGAAGAGACTTGGTGTTGACTGCATCGATCTATATTACCAGCATCGGGTTGACACGCGTGTCCCCATCGAAGTTACGGTACGTTTCTTCCGCCAATCCCGGTTGGGGAGATTTTTATGTTGGTTTAGCTTTAAATTATTGTGTGCCCTGAGTTAGTATTTTAATTTTATGTTATTTAGTATTAGTGTTGTATTAGTGTCAATATTGAGTAAAAGACTGGTTTAATCACAATAATTTTTTGAGCTAAGCTCACCTCCAATTGAGGGGATTCTAATCCTTCCAATTATCATGTTATTGCACTATAATCAGTAAGTCACCAATTCCATTCCTCTAATATGATTAAATGAATGCTTTTTAAGATATCTTTCAAAATTAGAGATATATGGAAAATACAATCAAATCAATTTGATTCTGATACACAACTCACCTTGGTCTGTTGGTTGGCAACTTAGGCTACCAATAAGAGATCTTGGGTTCGAGTCTTGTGTATGCAATGTGTATGAGTCTGCCTTAATTGACCTAAATGTCAAAAAAAAAAAAGAAGTAATCTCCTATTCCTTTTTTATCTCTAAGCAAATTTCTCTGTTATTCATAGTTGTTAAATATGTTTTTTTCCCCCTAAAGTACATGTTTTTCAAAAGAAATAAAACAAAAATAAATATAGGGGCCTGTTCGTTTTATAATTTTGTTTTTTTTCAAAAACAGCTACGCATGTTAGGAAACAAATTTATTAGCTGTTTCTTGGAAATAAATTAATATTGAAAACAGCATATTTGATGTTTTCACTTGTTTCCAAAACATCCATTATGAAAACATGAAACAAATACACATCCAAATATAATTTTGTTTTAAGTGAAAATTAAAAAAAAAAAAAAAAACTAAAACAACTAGACGACAAAATTATACATATTACAGCTATTGTGTTGTGTCTTATTTTCACGGCCAATATTAAGGAAAACTACTATAGTGAAAATAATTCCTTCCAAAATATTAATTGGTTAAAACATTTATTTATGTTTTTTAATTAATTGGTTGAAACATTCGGAGGCCGAGTGTCATAACTAGGGCTATAAACGAGTCGAGTTAAGCTTGATTTATCTTGCTTGAGCTTGAGCTTGATTAAGCTAGAGTTAGAGCTTTTTTAAGTTAGAGCTAGAGCTTGAGCTTTATTCTAAGCTGGCTCACGAGCTGACACATTTACTAAAGAAAACACTTGGTCCTGACACAAGAGCACTCTTCATAATTAATTATGCTTTGTTCAAGGGCACGCATTTTTTTAAGGAATCTAGTCTCTGATATTAAACTCTTGGTTAGCTTCCCTGACCGGAAAGTACTAGTTTTAGTCATCATAAAATTCAATAAATGTATGTTTTATAGAAAATTTTGATTTATGGTGGCTGATAATTAGCTAAAGTTCAATCCCTTGACATTACAAGGAAAAAAATGATTGTAAAGACACTGTGCATTCGGCATATATGCAACAATGCCATATGAAATACGTGGATAATGGGCTTGGTTTCAATTAATTTCAAGTGCACCATGCAAGCTGGATTTGAAAGGTTGGATGTAAGAATAGGTTGGCCATGGAAGCATTGGAATATTAATTTGTAATGCACGTTGTAGATAATAGTGGTTGGGCTTTATTCCCTCAAACTTCACTTTAATGACATGCCATATTGGCTTGGGGAGATTCCAGGGTAAAGTTATTCCCTCCTCAGATCCTTGGTGGGGGCTCTAGTACTGAATACACCTTTTTTATTAACTTAGGCATTTTAAATATAATGATTATTAACACTTCAATATGCCATTAGAATGATGCAGATTAATATGCTCATGCTTCTAATCACTTCACAAATTTTTTTTACTATTTATTTATAATTATTGTGGATTGCTGTTGTCTTGATGTACATTTATATTAGCTTATATAAGCTAATGATATTTATGATGACATATATAAGCTCACATGCCTAAACCACAAAGTAATGATAAGATTAATGATGATGATAATATATATAAGTACATGCAATAAATTTTTTTTGCTCATTTCTTTGATATGTTTGTACTTTAGAAGGATTTTGTTCACTAAAACCAAGTTACCAACTTTACCATTTAATCTTAAGGTGGGAGAACTTAAGAAGCTAGTTGAGGAAGGAAAAATAAAATATATAGGATTGTCTGAGGCTTCTGCTTCGACAATTAGGAGGGCACATGCAGTTCATCCAATTTCTGCAGTGCAGCTAGAGTGGTCTTTGTGGTCACGGGATGTTGAGATTGACATCATTCCTACCTGCAGGTTTGTTTTATATATATTAGACATTATTGGAATGGCGTAGGGTGTTAATGATATTGTTTCCCCTAAACTATCTCTCTATTTTATGTGCGTAACAGGGAACTTGGAATTGGTATTGTTGCATACAGCCCACTAGGGAGGGGCTTCTTCTCTTATGGTCCGAAGGTAGCTGATGAGCTATCAAGCCATGACTTCCGCAAGGTGCATATTCATGCTTGAAAAATGTACATTTCTCTTTAATTTGACAGTTTGTTTTAGAGTTTAATAAATAATTACAAACTGGACTAATGTGCTAGTTGTTGATTTAACATTTTATCTGTTTTTCTGTCTTCCCATATGTTGTAGTCAATATATTGATGCTTTCACGGAGTGGCAGCATGTTACAATGCTCTTGTTAGTTGATCTAAGTATAGAAATAAAGAAGTCTCCAGCACCACTGATACCCATAGATTATCTAATATGCCATTCATGGCTTTTAAAACCGGATTGGACCGGCCGGTTGAACTGTGAACCAGCCGGCTAGCCGGTTACGATTTGCTTAAAAACCACCTTCGCAAAGAACCGGTCCCGGACCGTTCGAACCGCCGGTTCAACCGGCGAACCGGAAAATTCGACCCGTTTATAATAACCGGCCAGTTCGAACGGAGCAAGTTTTGTGCCATTCGATTTAATCCAACGACAAAGATTTATTGCTGTGTAAGTAAAGATTTAAAACAAATAGAAGCCTAAAACCCTACTATTCATTCGTTCGTTCTCCTCCAGCTTTCGAGTTTCACAAGTCGCGACTCCTCTCATCGTCCGTCGTCGTCGGCAACTGCTGTTTCGTGAAGCACCAAAGCCTATTGAAGGCTTCCTTAATTGATGTCATATTTATATTATTTGATTAATTTGATATGAAAATAGAATGTAGAATGAAGGTATTAGAGGAAAATTTATCATTTATTTTATATTTTTAAATAATATTATTATTTAATACATCATCCGGTTCGACATTACATCATCCTGTTCGACCAGTCGAACCGTGAACCTCTCCTTCTTCTGGTTTGTTGTCCAGTCCGATTTTCAAAACCTTGATGCCATTTACAGTTTCTCTCGCATTGATATTCAACTTTTTTTAGGTTAATAGATTGGCTGTTTTGAAGAAGAATTCTGTGAGTTGCAGGCTATAGAAGGATATCCATCATTTTTTTACTTAACTGCGCATCAACCCAAAGATTATCTAAGCATGTTTCTTGCCGAACTCCTTTACTATGAAAACGAATATTAAATTAGTCTATATGGAACGAAAAGGATTTGGTATAAATCTTTTCAAGGTAGTGTATTTGACGAATTTTCACCCGCCTCTTGATATGCAGAGGGGGTGAAAACTTTGCCTTATCAGTAGCATTTCTACTACATCGAAGTTACTCTTACAGTCTTATGTTATGCAAAGAAACTTCCATGATTCTCTTGTTGAAGAATGCCCTTTCCTGATAAAAAAACTGTTAAACCTTTTCGAGACTTTAAAATTCCCAATTGATTCAGGATCTTTTTTAAATTGAGTTATTTATGTAAACGAACACATACACATTTCATTTATTTTCTATTATGCCATTGTACTTTCTCTATTTAAAACATTCCTGTATACGCTCTAAGTATGAATGAAATAATATTTTTCTTTTCTCTTCTTCCCTGTCTCGTCGTTCTTCTCTGTTCGTCTGCAACTATTTTCATTCTCTTCATGGTATCATGAGCCAACCCATGGGGGATCAAGAATCTGCAAATTCCCACCCTCCCTCCTCTACCAATCTCTCTGGCACTTCTCTCACCGAGATCCACATTCCGCTGCAGCTGAAATTTCTCATCTCCAATGTCAAGAACCTCGTCCCCAACGCTCTCACCACCGAGAACTACGCCATTTGGCGCATTCAACTTCTCCAACAGTTCACGGCAAACGACTATGCCGAACATCTCACCGGCACCGCATCTTGCCCTTCAGACGCCTCCTCTCAAGAATTTCAGCGATGGCATTTGGTTGATAACAATCTTCTTTCAGCCCTGTTTTCAACTATATCTCCTCAATTCTTCCCCACGTTATCTCTTGCACTACGGCACATGAAGTTTGGCTTGTTCTTGAGAGACGTCTACAGCCCACCTGCCGGTCGCGGGTCATCCAACTCAAAAACGAACTCCACCATGTCCAAATGCAGAATCTGACCATGCAACAATATCTCAACCATGTCAAAACGATTGTTGACAATATCGCTGCCTCCGGCTCCAACGTAGACACGGAAGACATCATCCTCCACATCCTCAACGGCCTTCCATCCACCTACAATTCGTTCAAGGCTGCCATCCGAACATCTCCCTTACCGATGGATCTTGATAACATTTACTATCTTCTTTGCAGTGAAGAGATCAATGTCAACCAAGAAATTGCAAGAGAAAGCTCCACTGCCTCCGGTGTCACAGCTTTGCATGCCATGAGTTCAAACCAATCTCGCAATCGTCCTCCGCGCCGCTTTACCAAATCAAGAACCTCTTCTGCAGGCCAATCAACAATCCAGCAAAATCAACCTACCTCCGCCTCAACGCCTACTATTCCTTCTTCAGCCCGGCCAACCTGCCAAATATGCAACAAAGTTGGTCATATAGCATTAAACTGCTGGCACCGCTCTAACCCACGGTTCGCTCCCACCAACTCTCGTTCGATGACTGCTCTTCTTGCGCAACCAAACCAGAACAACTCTCAAGATTGGATCATAGACTCGGGCGCCTCCAATCACCTCACACCGGATCTCAACAACCTTCAATATCCAGCACAATATCATGGTTCTGACAATGTCTCCATTGCAAATGGATCGCAACTACCAGTCACTCACTCCGGTCAAGGCCTTCTTCCCTTACCGGAGACTCCTCGTAAGCTACATTTACATCAAATTCTTCATGTTCCGCAATTATCCCATAATCTTTTATCGGTTTCCAAATTAACAACTGACAATCCTATTTCCGTGAGTTTTGATGCTAATGGTTTTAAAATAAAGGATCGCAAGGACCGCCGTCTTCTTCTTCATGGGCATCTACATGATGGACTGTACAAACTTCGCCGTTGTCCCGCCTCCAACTCGACGGCCTTGAACGCAAGCATCAATCAAGAAACTCTCTGGCACTCACGCTTAGGACATCCTCACCAAGGGCTGCTCAAAGCGTTAATACCGTTTCTTCCCAGCATTTCTCAGATTTCAAAACAATTTTCCTGTATCTCTTGTACAGTGGCTAAATGTCACAAATCTGTTTTTAATAAAAGTCTATCTGTTTCATCTCACGCTTTTGAACTAATACATTCCGACGTTTGGGGGCCTGCTCCCGTGTACTCTATGGATGGTTTTCGCTATTATGTGCTTTTTATAGATGACTTTACTCGTTTTTCTTGGTTGTATCTTATGAAATCCAAACAGGAAACACTCTCCAAATTCAAATTGTTTCACCAACTCATCCGCACCCAATTTCAGACAACACCGAAAATTCTCAGGTCCGACGGCGGTGGAGAATTTACTAGCCACGCGTTTACTGACTTCCTACATCTTCACGGTATACAACGACAATTCAGCTGTCCTCATACGCCGGAACAAAACGGACTAGCCGAAAGGAAGCACCGCCATCTAGTTGAATTGGCTCGTACCCTTCTACACGCCGCAAGTCTGCCAAACACTCTCTGGGCTGAAGCAATCTCCACTGCAAATTACTTGGTGAATCGCCTTCCCTCTTCATCTATTTCTAACCAAACTCCTTTTTACAGATTACACGGCCACAATTCTTCTTATGATCACCTCCGCACTTTCGGTTGTCAATGCTTTCCATGGCTCCGACCTTACACTGCGGACAAGCTCTCGCCTCGTTCCCGTGAATGCATTTTCATAGGCTACTCACCCTTTCATAAAGGTTACAAGTGCTGGGACATTCTTTCCAATAAAACTTTTATCTCTCGGCATGTCAAATTCAATGAATTCCAATTCCCATATCAATCCATCTCTCAGGTGAATTCTGTCCCTTCCTCGTTCTTCCCGAACATCACTCCTCCCTCACTTCTTATACCTCCGTCTTTAGCTCCTAAACTCATATCAAAACCAATTCCAAAACCTCTTCCAACACCACTACTCACGTCTCCAACCGAGCCGCACACTGAAGTTTCCCTCTCAAATCCTACTATTCCAACTACCGTTCCTAGTTCCACTACTTATTTACCTTCGCATCCAATGCAGACTCGGCTCAAGTCTGGCATTACTAAACCCAAACAAATCTTGTCTCTTCTTACAACCAATCCCTCCATCTCTACACCCACCACCTATGCTCAAGCCGTCAAGCATTCTTAATGGCGTCAAGCGATGTCCGAGGAATTTCATGCGCTGCAACAACAAGCCACTTGGACGCTCTTACCTGCTCCGGAAAACACCCCTATTCTTGGCTGTAAATGGACCTTTAAGATCAAGACTCTACCCAACGGTCAGGTGGAAAGATACAAAGCTCGTCTTGTAGCTCAAGGCTACGACCAACAATACGGCGTCAATTACACCGAGACATTTAGTCCAGTTGCCAAAATGACCACAATTCGTCTTCTTCTTACACTGGCCATCAATCGGAATTGGCAACTTCTTCAACTCGATGTCTCTAACGCCTTTCTTCACGGCGAGCTCTCCGACAACATCTACATGAGACAACCTCCGGGATTCGTCGACAATGCCTCACCGTCTTCCGTTTGCAAGCTAAAGAAATCGCTTTACGGTCTCAAACAAGCACCTAGGCAATGGTTCGATAAGCTCACTACCTTCCTCCAAAACCAAGGATTCAGGTTCACTCGTTCTGATCCGTCTCTCTTATCTTACCATCATAACAATGTTCAAATTTTCTTTTTAATCTATGTCGACGATTTTCTAATTACAGGTAACGACTCCGCTGCACTCAAGGATCTTCTCTCCAAGCTGCATTCTCAATTCGCTCTCAAACAACTAAGCCAACTTTCATTGTTTCTCGGTATCCAGATAGTTCGGCAAACCGCAGGCATCTTTCTTACCCAGCAACACTATGCAGAGAAATTACTTAAGGAATCAGGAATGGCTGACTGCAAGCCTGCGGACACTCCACTATCTCCATCATCTAAGCACACTACTGCAACTAATCAGCCATTTCACGATCCCACACTGTACAGAAGAATAGCCGGCTCTCTACAATACCTGTCCATTACCCGACCGGATATAGCATTCGCAACAAATCAAGTCTGCCAGCATATGCACAATCCGTCAACTCTTGATTTTCAAAATCTCAAACGTCTGCTTCGCTACATTAAAGGCACAATTTCATTCGGTCTCCCTTGACCACTGGTGATCTAGTCTTGAGGACATATACCGATGCAGACTGGGCCTCCGACACTTCCGACCGGAAATCAATCTCCGGCTTTTGCACATTCTTAGGACCAAACCTCATATCTTGGTCGGTTAAGAAGCAGGTGACAGTCGCAAAATCATCTACGAAAGCTGAATATCGATCTCTCTCAGCGGCCACATCCGACGTCATTTGGCTGCGACGTCTTGTAGCGGAACTCGGTATTCCGCAACCTTCTCCTACACAAATTTTCTGCGACAACACTTCTGCAATTGCACTTGCCCGGAATCCCGTATTCCACGCCAGGACCAAGCACATTGAGATAGACTATCAATTCATTCGCCAACATCTCACCACCGGCGCCATCTCTCTATCCCATATACCGTCAGAAGAACAGATTGCAGACATCCTTACCAAAGCTTTCTCTGTGGCTCGTTTTCAAACTCTTCGTAGCAAATTAACCATTCGATCCCAAGAATGATTAATTTGAGGGAGGCTGTAAACGAACACATACACATTTCATTTATTTTCTATTATGCCATTGTACTTTCTCTATTTAAAACATTCCTGTATACGCTCTAAGTATGAATGAAATAATATTTTTCTTTTCTCTTCTTCCCTGTCTCGTCGTTCTTCTCTGTTCGTCTGCAACTATTTTCATTCTCTTCAATTTAAACTATTGAAATCCAAATTTTCCTACAATTAGAACAAAACACACAAGCTAGTGAAATTAAGATTATATTAATTATTTAATTACAAGAATAAAAAATCAGCAAGTTACCAATTAACTTTTCATTTAATTAGAATATTAGAAACGTTTCTTCACTAAAACTTGCCTAAACTTATGACTAAAATGATCTTGCTTGTAATCAAAACTTATTTTATTTATTTACTTTTACAAATAATAGCTATAGCCAATAGGATATGAACAACTAAGCAAAGGTTTCTTGCCAACATAAGCAAAGGTTTCTTGCCAACATTCATAAGAGCAAACTTCTATTACCAAATCAGTAAATCTCTTAACTAAAAATTTTGCAAACTTGAACATAAACAATGTAAAACAAAGAATCATAAATTCAGCCACCAGCTATACAATGTATTACAAGATATATGCAAGAATATCAAAAACAGCCAACAAACATAAAGAACACAAGGATTTATATGATTTGGCATGAGGTGTCTACATCCATAGAGAGAAAGTGGACTAGCAGCTATTATTAACTTGCACAAACGAAGTACAATAGCATGAACAAAGATAGATCTAGGTTAACCTATTCCATACAAGAAACGTTCTTAATCTTAAGAAATTTTAAGGAGCAAAATCATCTGATCAATCTCTTCTTCCTTTTCTTGCAAAGGCCCCACCTGCTTATATTAAGAAGAAAGCATGAAACCAAGCCACATACAAGGCTATACAAGAGAAGCTACACAAGAGAAACTAATATTTGATCCATAATTTTAAGTAACAAAAACTACCAAGTATGTTGCATGTCGTAATCCTCATCCATCTTACCATGAGATTTAAACATGCTTTCCCCTCTTGAATTGTATTTTTGTTGTATCGACTTTATACTTCATCATAAATTTTCTTAGGAGACATTTTTTTATTGATGCTCGAGGTGAAAGCCTTTCTAAAACCAAGTAACAAATTGCAGACGCTGCCAAGATTTCAACCTGGAAACTTAGAAAAAAATGCTGAAATTTTTGAGAGAGTGACGGAAATCGCATCAAGAAAGGGTTGCTCCCCTTCACAACTTGCACTGGCTTGGGTGCATCACCAGGGAAGCGATACAAAGATCGAAAACTTCAACCATAACGTTGGGGCACTCTCTGTGAAGCTTTCGCCTGAAGAAATGGCTGAACTTGAATCATTTGCTTCACAAGACGCTGTGAAAGGTGATAGATATGGTGCTGGAATGCAGACCTGGAAGAACTCTGAGACTCCTCCCCTTTCTTCCTGGAATCACTGGTAAGAAGATCAGTCAATTTCTGCTGTTTATGTTCGTTTGGGTATCTGTAATATGCGACCATCTTCTTGCAAGTTAACCATCTTATATTGATTAGGTTGGCTTGAGCTCCATGTGTGTGAGACTTTCTTGAGCAGATTGAATAAAACATCCTTGTCTTAATTTTGCCTGAAAACTATTCATAAATGTGTAGAAATATTGTCAATTATGGATATATGATCGATTAATGTTTTAGTTGTTTAACATGTCATAATCTTATAAATTGTATCAAACAATTGGGAGGTTGGAAGAGATCATCCTGATTATTTAATTTTTTTTATTTTATTTTTTGTCTTACAATAACTTTAATGATCGAAATGTTCATTTCATGTTTGGCTCTGAAAGTCTTTAGAAGTTTTCAAATATGTAATTAAAAAGTTTTTGAATGATAAAGTTTATTTGCTTTTAGTTAAAAAATAATTGAAAATAAATAGAATTTAAAACAAGTTATATAAATATGTTGAAAATGAATGAGTATTTATATCATGTCACATTAACTTATATATGCTTCATGGGAATTTTTTAACATAATACAATTCTAAATGAAGAGTTATAATAAAATTTATTCTTTCTTGCTCCTGAAGCCTAATCAGTAGATAACCTTTCTTCCAGCAGTTGAATTGAGTTCAGGGCTAGACGGATGTTGTAGGGCTTGTCTGAGTCCAAAACCAGAGCCAAGTCCTACTTTAGCGGTCCCTCGCGCCCAAATAGACTAGAGGGGAAGCTACGCCCTTAGTTCTGCCCGAAGTTCAGTACCGATTTGATAAGTCAAGTTAGGGTGTCTTTCTTTGATTAGAGTCTGTCTTGTTCTTCCGGCTTGTTGTTGACATATCTCTTTCAAAAAGTAATAAATCATGATTAATTCTATGTATTTAAAATAAAATTTATAAAAAAAAATAATTTTGTACTTTGAATTCTAACCCTTAAAATTTTAATCTACCCTTAAAAATCAAAGATAATGACTTTTAATGTTGATGGAAGTCAGATAAACAATTATGATAATTTTTAAATTAAAATACTAATTTTACAAATTGATAAAATCAAATAAAATCTTAAATAATACCATAGATATGGTTGAGTTATTTTTCGACATAACACCAAAATTCCTAAGCTCAATATAATTATTAATAAAATATTGGTCATAATATAAATGATAAAAATTTTATATTTTACATCCGAAAAAAAAAAATAAGATGTCGGGTTACTAAGAAATCATATGAATAATATGGTTGTGAAAATTGAACCATACAATGAATCGGAAGGAGGGATTCATGGTTCGACCGGTCGAACCGAGGTAGAACTAGATGACTTAATAAATAATAATAATATTAAAAATTAATAAAATCATATTAACTTCCGTAACCATTTAACATCCTATAACTCTTATGAATTTTATTAAAACTTACTACCTTCACTCTAAATTCCATTTGCATATCAAAGCACCTAAATTTTTTCAAAATTATCCCTATGCATTTCTTCTAACTTGCTTGAATTTAAGATATAGTTTTGCATCAAAAAATTTGAAATGATTGATCATCATTATTTTGGCATTCATTAAGCATATGTGACATTTACTCAAAATAGACTAATACTGCAACACAACAAAATTGTATTGACCTCCACATCGGCCTATAAGATTGATTTGCTTCTATAATAATACAGTTTCATCTTAGGTGAGCATTAATTAAGTCTACAAAATATAAACAAATAACATGTAACATAAATGTGACATCAATTAAGTCTATAAAACATAAATAAATATTTTACAAATAACTTAGAGTAGGATTTATAATTAATATAATAAATGGCAAGTAACTTTAATAGTAATAGCACTACCAAACGACGCACCTTACGACTCCAAGTTCCTGCATGAGGTGGTCTGGCGATCCTGTGGCTCCCGATTCTCGCACAGGATGACTAAACAACATTGCAATGGGGGAGAAATACATACCTATTGTCGAGCCTCTATTGTGTATTGGACGTTGAGGAATGCATATCATCTTTAATTCTTTTTCTTTAGCATGTGAAACTATTCAAAATGAATTAATTATCAGTTAAAGGCTATGAAATATAAGTAACATAAAAAAACTCAAAACATATAGAGAATAAAGTCACAAATTCATATCATAGAGACAAAAAAGTAATAATTGTCATTCAATTGTTTATATCAATTTATATAAAAAACTCAAAACTCAAAACACTCCTATTGAATCTGATAATCATTCACTAAATTTATGTGATCAAATTATGGGTTCTCCAAAATCTTACACCCCAAATGCTTCAACATCCTCATATGGAAGTATGTCATCTCCATTACATATATTAGTTAAGTTGTCTTCATCTGCAAATCATTAATGTGAAATAATAAGTCTATATTTTATATTACACTAAAAAGATATAAGTTTGTTGCGGGCTAGAATATATGCGGCAATAGAGTTTTAATTGTCCGTCTTATCGTTATACGGATAGCCAGCTCACACACAAAAAATACAATATTTTTTACGTGGAAAACCCTTGAAAGGGGAAAACCACGGGGCCTAGCCCAGTTTAAAAGATTTCACTAGAACTTGAGTTGGTTACAATGGGCTGACTCGTCTCTGAGGACGATCAGATTTCAAGTAGCAATTGTATAATAGAAATCCAGGTGTCAAGAGATGATCTGACAGAGCTTCGGGCCTCAAAGGATGGTCTAACAGAAATCTGGGCCTTAGATGATGACCTGGCGAAGATGAGGGCTTATGATGGCGGTCTGACAAAAGTGAAGGCCTTAAGTGGTGGTCTGACGGAACAACAACGTTAGACGGTGGTTCGGCGGAGCATGGGTTGTCAGGTGGTGGTCCGGTGGAGCAATGGTGTTAGGCGGTGGTCCGGACAGGGCGTCAGATGGTGGTTCAATGGAGCAATGGCGTTGGGCGGTGGTCCGGCGAAGCATAGGGCGTCAGGTGGTGGTCCAGCGGAGCAACGATGTTAGGCAGTGGTCTAGCGGAGCACAGGGCGTTAGATGGTGGTTCGGCGGAGCACAGGGCGTCATATGGTGGTTTGGTAGAGCACAGGGCGTCAAGTGGTGATCCGGCAGAGCGACGGCGTTCGGAGGTGGTCTGAAGGAGCACAGGGCGTCAGATGGTGGTTCGACGGAGCAACGACATTAGGCGGTGGTTCGGCGAAGCACAGGGCGTCAGGTGGTGGTCTGGCGAAGCACAAGGCATCAAGTGGTGGTCCGGCAGAGCAACGGTGTTAGGCGGTGGTCCAGCGGAGCACAGGGTGTCAGATGGTGGTTCGGAGGAGCAACGGCGTTGGGCGGTGGTCTGGCGAATCACAGGGCGTCAAGTGGTGATCCGGCGGAGCGACGGTGTTCGGAGGTGGTCCGGCGGAGTATAGGGCGTCAGATGGTGGTTCGGCGGAGCAACGGCGTTGGGCGGTGGTCCGGCGAAGCACATGGCGTCAGGTGGTTGTCTGGCAGAGCAACGACGTTGGGCGGTGGTCCAGCGAAGCATAGGGCATCAGTTGGTGATCCGGCGGAGCGACAACATTCGGAGGTGGTACGGCGGAGCACAGAGCATCAGATGGTGGTTCGGCGGAGCAACGATGTTGGGCGGTGGTTCGGCGAAGCACAGAGCGTCAGATGGTGGTCCGGCGGAGTGACGATGTTCGGAGGTGGTCCGACGGAGCACATGGTGTCAGGTGGTGGTCCGGCGGAGTGACGACGTTCGGAGGTGGTCTGATGGAGCACATGGTGTCAGGTGGTGGTCCGGTGGAGCAATGGCGTTAAGCGGTGGTCCGGCGGATGTCCTGCGTTGGTGGAGCAATGGTGGTTTGTTGGAACTCCGGCGGTGGTCCGGCGAAACTCCGGTGGTGGTCGAGGAGGCTAGGAAGCAAGAGCGATCTCCGATCTCTCTCTTTTTTCCTTAGGCTCAGGGGGTGCTCTTTCAAGAGGAGAGGGAGCTCTATTTATAGATTTTGGGAATGGCATGGCCCGTAAATAGATGGAGGATCAAGGGTAAGTTGGGAGTGGTTGAATGGACGGCCGATCTTGAATCCCTTGATCATGAACCGTTCGATGGACGTTTGACTCGTAGTGATGTCAAAATTCAGTGATCTTGGGCTTGTTGGATTCGTCTTGCCGAGCGGCTTGATTCGACTATAAGTTTGTTATGTTTGGAAGCTGTTTGGTAATCCAAATTGTGGTTTGAACCTTCCAACAGTGCTTCGGGTCCTTGATTTGGACCCATTTGGGCTCGGATTGGGTTGAATTTGGTGTCGTTGGGTTCATATTTATGAGACGCTCAGTTCGACAGTAAGTTTGCTGAAATCGGAGTTCAGATGCTCCTGATTTTAATTTTAGAAGTTTCCAACTTGATTTTGCTTTGATATTTGTGCCCGATCAAGATAATTTTCGGATGATGTATCAAAGTTAATTTACAATCTTACTTGGGGTTGGCCAAATTGATGTTATATTTTGTTCAATATCTATAGAAATTGCATTATTTTTGTAAATTTCTATCTTCAAGTCTTGTGAATGCAATTTTGGAGTTGACTCATCATTAAGGATCCAAAAGTTAACAAGTTTAATACTTGTGTAGTCCAAATGATCATAACTTTTTTTTAGTTGCAACCTACATAATTGTTATAAAAATTTTATAAATATAATGTGCATCATTATTTAAAAAATATTTAAAAGTAGTTGCAAATATTAACTATTACTTAAATTGAGATTGTAATGAACATATACTAGATCATTTAGTCTTTAGTGCTCAATATGATTTTGACTTTTAGTATGAATCTGCTCAAACACACTTCAGTTTCTCTTACAGCCTAATGAAGATGATGTCTGACTAAGAATTCTAATTGTCACTTTCTATAGGCTTGGTGCACTACAACCGAACATTATCCACCATTCATCTACAAATCAATAAACAAGCATAAGTTTGTTCAAATTTGTTTATTGTAAACAAAAGCATCATAATTTAAGTAAATATTAAAATGAAATCTCAAAATTTTTCTATCTTACTTGGTTGCATTTTTTTTGTCAATGTTAATGCAATTGTATTCTCAAACCTTTCTAAATTATCACAAAAAAGCCTCGCATCATGTTTTGCCAAATATGGTTTAACACATATGTCTTTATTGTCAATCAATTCAATTAGATGACCTTGCATAACTTCAGACTTTTTGCAGTAATTTTTCCTATCATACTGAAAATAAGAGTTGAGAAAATAAGATGCTAAATGTATCTTCTGTCTTAGTTGCTTATTCAATCTTCTCTTTATGATATTAGTGAAAGGCTTGCACATTCTTTTTTATGTTTCTAAACATGCCTTCATTACTTTTTTTTAGCTTTGTACACACCATCATAAAGGTATCCAAGAAATGGTTTTTCATTTACATCAATAACTCTTAACAACCTAATTAGGGCCTTGATAATTTAGAAATTACTAAAATGTCATTCCAAAACTTTGCATCCAAAATAATTGAGGCGGCCTCCTTTTCTTTCATTGTCTTAAATAACTTTGAATAAATGTAAGTCTTGTTAGTGATAAATGGTTGCAAATCATGTTTGTGGTCATACACACTTCATAAGGTATTAAATGTTGTTACAAATCTAGTTACTCATGATCTTATAATTTCTGTAAAATCTACTTTTTTCTTTAATCAAGCTAATATAAAAGCATGATTATAAATAAAAATTATAATCTTTGAAGCTTTTCTTGTAAATTTCATAATATAAGGCATGCTTCCAATATCTCTTAGAATGAAGTTTATATAATGTGCAGTGCAATGTGACCAATAATAATTTCTAAATTTTTCATGCAATAACTTGTCAACTTTCTTATAATTTGTTGTGTTATATGTCACAAAATAAACTATATTCTTTAGATCAACCCATTCAATAATATCAGTGAATAGTGAACATAATATTTTAACATCTTTAATGATATCAGATGCATCTATTGATTTTAAAAATGAAACTCCACGAGGACAATACATAAGAAAATTTATCAATGTCTCACTTCTAATATCTTTCCAACCAGCAGCCATCAATGTACAACCAATTTTTTTCATGTTCTTCAATAAGATTCAATTAAATTGTATTCCCTTTTAGAATATTATAACATATTCACTCTCATTCTGTAATAAGAAGGTAACTTATAATCATGTAATATTGTAGCAATTGCATCAATAGCCTTTTGTGCAAAAGATGAATTAATAGCATTGAATGGAATGCAACTAACATAAAACCACCTAACATTTACCAAATCAACAGTGTATTATATCTTTAGATATCATTACATTTTTCAGGGATGATTGAGATCCTGATTTTGTTATAGGCACAAAAAATATCTATTTCATCTTTGCCCTTTTCTTTATCAATAGCTTTATCATGCACATCAGAACTTTGTGATTTTGGGGATGAACTTGAACCCCTCTCTTCCTCAACCGGATCTTCACTAAATAGATCAACACTCTATGACAAGTCCTCTTTTGTTTGTTGTTTTTTTCTTTGTTATTTTATTCAAATTATGTTGTATCTGATATCGAATGTCATGTGACACTTTCTTACAAGAAGCAATGTTACCTTTAATCCCTGTCAGGCGTTACTTCATCCTATTAATGCCTCCACCCTTATAAGTTATTCTACAATGAAAGCATTTGTATTGCTTCCTTCCATCAGCAGCTTTACACTCAGCAAAATGGTTCCAAGTGATAACTATCTTCTCCTAAATGCTTTGAGTTGAAGGTGCGTGTTAATTTTTTTGTTGATCCATTGTAAATATTAAGCTGAAGATGCAATTAGAGAGCCTTAGCACAAAAAAAATACATTTTTCTAAATGAGAATATGATCACCTCATTCAGTATCATGTATGGATCAAAACATAAAGATGATCACCTCTTTCAGTATCATGTATAGATTAGTATCTATTTCAGTGCTCAATGAAGAAAAATATATCTTCTTTCTTAATCAAATAAGAAATGCTTAAGGATCTCATTAAGACAAACATCATGAATTTTTTTATTTTTCATAACATTCGAAGATTAACATTGGATCATGTTAGTATCAAAGCGGTCGTTTTTTTATGTATGATACGATTAAAAGGAGGATATCAAGCATAGGGAAAGCTCTTCTTTCCTTGGAATCACAAACATGCACAGACAAGAAAGAAATGTAACTATATAAATTGTACTCAAACAATAATTAAAATAACAACTAATTCAACAAATAAAAGGGCAATTAAACTGCCAAACTATTTTTTATTTACTTCTGTAAGCTATGGGAATAAAAAAATATTTTTCTTGTTTCTTATTATGTTATCAGGTGACTATGAGAATCAATCCAAATAAATTATTGAGGCAAAGTTGTCCTGTAAGCTCGAGATTGGCTGCAAAGAAATTCATCAAGATTTTATAAGGTTAAGATATTGTTTTAGTGGAGCTACATCATTAAGGAAAATAAGATTAAAAACTAAGGCTCTGTTCAATTCAACTTTGTCATGGACTATGTAGCATGTGATCTTATCAGGGATGGCAGATAAATGGATAACGATGAGGAACAAAGTAAAGAGAGGAATAATTGGTCTCACATCTTATTAACAATCCTTTGCCTCGCTTCGGGATGGAGTTGTGAGCACTAGTCGAAGGAAGGGAGACCTACCGCTGGCTATACGTGAACGAACTAACGAAGACGGGCGACCTGGGAAGGGGAAAGAAAGTAACGAAATAGAATTAGAAACTCCAAATTAGGGTTATACGGTGCTTGAATTCAATTTCGGTTGTTCGTTTTGTGATTAACGACTACGAACGGTTCTTTAAAATTTAGCTGGTTTGCCTATTTTACGGTTCAACTGATGGTTCGGCCATTTTTTCCTGGTCAGATGCTAATCCAATTTTTAGGGTTCAACCGACCAATTAGCTGGCCGGTTCCCAATTCAACCGGTTGAACCAATCAGTCCGATTCGATTTTCATAATCATGCAAAATAGTTTGCAAGAAAATTTAGTATTATTCAATATTGATTAGTAGTGATATTTTAAATTTTAAATAATATAAAAAATATAAAATAAGATTAAACACATATTATCTTTATTAATTTTTAGCTCATTTTTTTAAGCTGCACCACAGAAAAAAAAAATGCTCTATTTGCATTGCTTATTTATTTATATTTAATTGAAGATTATTGATCTCTCCTCTCTTTGTCTTAATCAGCGCTATAAAAAAAAAAAGCTGTTATTTTCTTGCAAGCCATTAATTTGCCATTAATGAACTGGTTTTGGCTATACGCCACTCGCCGGCAGTGATCCCACTGAGTACGATTTGTCTTACGCGAAATGAATAAGACATTATAGCAATATTGTAATTAAACGAGCTTGTGTTGTTACTTCTATGTAATTGAGGACAATGAAACAACTCAGTAAAAAGTTATATCTGATTAAAATTTTAATATGATTAAGAGTTTGTTTGGGAAAAATTTATTACATGCGGAGTCTGAACGTCGTCCGGACTCCAATCATGTAAAATCACATTGAATTTTTATCTCTCTTGTACGCAAGATGTGTACAAGAGAGAAAATAAATGTGATTGGAGTCTAGACGAAAAGTTACGTCCAGACTCCGCACATAATTCTCTCATATTTGGGACAGCATTCTAGCTACTTTTTTTTTTGCGACAACAATTATAATTTCATTTGATTATTATTTTTTTTGTTGTTTTCTTACTACTTTTTAAAAATATCTATGATGAAAAGCTTCTTTTTGCACTTGTAGTAGCTAAGGGCCTAAGGCTTCCTTTGTCACAATTTTTACTACGTTTTTCAAATTGTAATCATAATTTTATTTGTTTATTGTTTTTTGTTGTTTTTAAGAAAATTTTATACTAGAAAGCTGTTTTTTTTTTACTTTAATTAAAAAAAATTATAGTTAAATAGAACTATGATAATATTTAAAAAAATAAAATTATAAAATAATTACCTCTAACAAGCACTTTGAATTAAGAGAGTTGATGTACCTTTTAGATTTTATTTGGGACAACTTTTTTATAATTTTTTAAAATAATTTTTTAATACACAAATTTCTAATTAAAAACTATTTTTAAAAATAATAAAAAATTGTCTCAGATAAAATCTTAGTTATTATATCAAATCATTCACATGTAATATAGAATAAAATTTACAGTATATTGAAGTGATTTTAAAATTTTTATATCAAACCAATATTAATAAATATATATAATTATATATATACCTTAAATGAATAATGCCCAGTGATCATATTATCGCACGTGATTATACAGGAAACGGTCCTGATTGACCGATCAAGATGTTTCCTAGTCGATAATGATGATTTATATGGTTGCTGAAAATCATTCCATCAATCAGGAATACGAATGCGACTCTCTACTGTGTATTTTCAGTGTAAATATCAATTGGAAAATGTACAGTGCTATATGTTTTTTTTTTCTGCATATATAGTTCTAGTGATGCTTAATTATAATCTTCGTCAAGTTATTGAGCTGTTTGAAAGGGTAAGTTATTACGTCCGGTGTCCGGATTCGTCCGGACACCAATCCAGATGCGTCACATCTGAATTGGTTGTCTAGACATCCGGTAGCCGGACGTAATATTTCGCCATTTGGAAGGGGTAGGTTGGTTAATTATCTTCATGAAGTTGTCATGTTGCTGCGAAGATAATTAATTATGATGAAATTTTAAGCTTTACTTGGGATGTTTTTATTTTATTTTATTTGGCTACTTCTTTTTCGTTGCTTCCAAAAAAATAAAGTGCTCGAAAGTAATTTTCTACAATAACTTTAAAACATTACTTTTATCTATAGGAGCTAGTAAGAAAATTATCAAACGAAACTTTAGTTATTGAAAGCAGTAAGCTAATGCTTCTTTTAAACATCTTTTCGATTGTTTGTAATAAAAAAAGTAACTCGTAAAAAATAATATAGGTTTGGTTTTTTTTTTTTTTTTTTGTCTTTCAAATTGAAGAATAATTTTTGAAATTGTGGGCGAGAAAGCAGTTTTAGCGAGCATTTTTTCTTGCTATTTTGTTTTTAAAATAACAATCATAAATTCTTATGGCTGCTCATTTGTTTTTGCTTTTGTCAGAATTTTTTGTAAAATTTTTTGTGTTAAAAAGATACTTTTGCAGTAGAAAGATTCGATTATTTGTTCCACAATAACTTTATAATCAAATTTATAAAATACTATAAATTTCCCAAATAAATTCTTAAACTGCCCAAACATATTCGAAGTATGATTCCAAGCTACGGATAATTACTGATTCTTTGAGTTTCCAACATTGAAGATTGCTGATTTTGATTTATTTCAAAATCATAGTAAAGTTTTATTTGTAAAGCTTTAATGACTCTTAATTGCATTTATTTTCTGTTTTTTTTTTTTTTTTTGACGAGAAAACACGGTCCAAATGTCAGATAAAACCTCGGTCGATCTGAGCAACCCACACCGATTTACCCAAGTCGACAATTAAGGCTGACACTACCGTCGAGGGGATTCGAACCCGGCACCTGGGCTTTGCCCAGCCGGTTCTCCACCACATGGACAAAGCAGTGGTGGGTCT
Source organism: Dendrobium nobile (assembly GCA_022539455.1). NCBI lineage: Eukaryota > Viridiplantae > Streptophyta > Magnoliopsida > Asparagales > Orchidaceae > Dendrobium > Dendrobium nobile. Next base: position 72,415,156 of record CM039736.1, read on the forward strand.
GATTTATTTTCTAACTATGTGATTTGGTTGGGATTTGATTGAGAATTAGATTATGGAGTTTTTTCTTTAATTGTTTCCCTCAAATCTATAAGTTCAAGGGCTTGGGGGCTCTTTGTGGTATGAGAAAAGAGAAGGCTTTGAGAGTTATTGTAATTCTTTATTGTTCTCCAAATAAGTAAAATCATCTCCTCCTCGTGGACTAAGACATATTTGCAAAATCACATAAATCACCGTGTTTATTATATTTGTGCTATGTGATTTTATTTTGTATAACAAAAGATCTCTCTTGTGCATTAAATATGTTTTTTTTTTTTAGTTTTTGAGATAAAAAAACTGTTTTTTTTTACCATTTATAATGACCTTAATATTATTAATGGATTACCAGCATCTGCGCTTCAGCATCATGTGATAGACAGCATTACCTGTGTGCTTTCTCCATAGGAGAATGATGAATAAAATATAAATTTGCTGAAAATGATTGAATCAGCAATGATAGTCCTAATAATTGAAGAACTAAGTGACGCGCTGTAATTTTTTTTTTCAATTTGAAAAATTTAAAAGTCACCAACAACTTGCATTGTGACTGTGAAGTCATAGGATTTTTTTTTTTGAACATAGTGCTTATCCGCGCGCTGCCACCCTCGAAAGAGTGTTTTATAGCGTGATTAATTCTCGGCTGGCTTAGAAGAGGCACCCACCCCAGAAACCTCTTGGCCCCCACTTGATTGGGCCCCACTTAAGAGGTGTTGCCGCTCGAGGAGAATCGAGCACAGGTTGACGCCCACCAACTAATCTAAACAACGGTGGAATCAGAGGAATTCTAAACAAAGATTAAGAAGGTACAAAAATGATTAATTAGCAATAATAATCAAAAGGATGACACCAAATTTGTTTATTATTTCTATTTTTTTCTGTCAATTGAAAGGCTTAAATTTGATGATGACTAATGCTTTATTTGAGACGGTTTTCTTACTAGTTCTTAAAGTAGCGTTTCAGCACATATTTTTTAAACTAATTTTTTTAATACTAGAAAGCTGATTTAGAAAGCAATAAGAAAATTATCTCAAATGAAGTCTAAGCTTCAATTGGGCCGACTTTCTTACTGTTTATTAAGACAATATTTTAAATAATAAAAAGTTGTCTTAAGAAGTAGTAAAAAAACAGTCACAAACGAAGCCAAAATAAAAATAGCTACTTAAAAAAATTCTGGTTTAACTAAAAAATTCCCATTTATTTTATTTTATTTTATTTATATTTTAAATAATAGATTTATTTGATATTTTTTAACTATTTTTATTTATTATTTCAAAAAATTAATGAGATTTTTTTATAACCACTCAAAATAGCTATAATAATCGATTTTAATAATCACAACCGTCGGCTACTGCTACTGTCATCAACTAATGAATTTTTAAGATAATAAATATTTTTATTTCATATCAAAATATAAAAAAAAATAAAAATACAATTGATCCCAAACTTCCCCTTAATTAATTTAGTCCTTATTAGATAGAGGAGAAGTTTTATTTAATTTTAAGCTTTCGATCACATACAAAGTTGAAGTGATCCAAAATTGTTATGTGAAAAAATAATCTATGAAATTTTTGTTGGAAATTAAATTAAATTAACTTAAACTTTAGTGGTTGAATTAAATTATAGATGTTAGAGTTCTATGTTGAATTTATAAATACATTAAATATGAATAATATATGTATGAAGAATAAAAAATGGGATAAGCATATTAAGATTTTGTTTGGACGACTTTTTTACTGCTTTCTAAAGCAGCTTTTTAGTACATAAAATTTTATTTTTGTACTAAAAAATTATTTTAAAAAACAATAAAAATGTTGTCACAAACGAAGTCTAAATCCTTCCTTTGGAATGAGACTTTTTATATTTGCAACATAACTAATTAATTATAACTTCATTGGCCAGAGTTTTTTTTAAGATTTTATTGACTTTCTATCTATAATACCTAATGTTCTCCTTTATCATGATCAACTCTCAAACTAATGTAAAAAAATAAAATAAAAATTAAGAAAAAACTCTCTCTCTCTCTCTCTCTCTCTCTCTCTCTCTCTCTCTCTTTCTCTCTCTTACACACATAATTATTATTACACCAGATAGATCATGATTTAATAATTATCCCTCATGCATCTCACGAACCCTTCAACAAAGTGAAATATAAAGCTTGATTTTCTACGAACTAAATCACTGTGTTTTGTTTTTATATCGAAGGTTCAATTCGTGACCCTTTGATGTCTATTTCGGAGGAGGAGAAAAGAACCTCTTGTATTTCAAGGGAAAGAGGTTGAGAATTTCTTAAAAAAGTTTAACGCGTAATCTTTTAGCTTGGAAATGAACTTCATGTTCATTATAACTATTGTGAAAATCCGAACCTTTATTGTATTTTCTTCCCTATAATGGTTTCCTCTTTGTTATCGCTTTCTTCTTCTTTCATCAAGCAAATCTAGCTCTTCATCTTCCTTTCTAAACATGCTCAGTAATCATACACATAGTTTCTTCCACAAGAGCCAAAATTATCTTGATCATCTCTATATCACAAATTAATTCATCAACTATTTCAAAATCTACAACACTCGTGTTAATCTTTATAATTTCTATCATAAACCCAAAATTTATAGAAATGATAACACTTTTCATGATTAATCTTCACTTCATATCAAAAATTGCCATAGCATCAAAGAAAGGTGCTTCATGTTCTTGGAAGAACTAAATGAATTTGAGGTAACAAAATAAAAAGGAGAACAGAAGTAAATATTCTAAAATTGTATTATGCCTGTATAACATTTCAAAATTATATAATTCCCTAAATTTATTGATCACATCTCAGCCATCCATCTATCATATTAGTTGATACAAAAAGTTTCTATGCCATCATTACTCAAATAATTTATTGCCCAATTTGAGTATTATAATATTCAATATTCCATAATTCAAAGCCACATCTTAATTTGTACACATTTCAAATTGAAGTTAGCAGCAAAAAAAAAGAGAAAATTCTAATCAGCAAGCTGCAAATAGAAACTCAATAAATTATTAGAATATAACGGCTACTTTGGATTTAGGACCATTGTATTTACTCTTATGCCATCTCCCTGTATCTATAAATGTCTACTACTGTAACCGAGATGTTAATGAATTAATTCTTTTCCTTCTCATATTCTCTCTCTCAATACTACCTTTCTTCTTTTCTTCGCAATTCTCTCATGGTATCAAGAGCCGAAAGGGTTGATCAAGAACCCATGGACTCTTCGAACACCACCTCCTCCTCCACCTCCTCCACGCCCACCGGCGTGACACCTAGCATCCCCCCCAACCTCAAGTTTCTTGTCTCCAACATCAAGAATCTTGCACCTCACCCCCTCACTTCCGATAATTATCATCTTTGGAGTGTATAGCTGCTCAAGCAATTCACGGCCAATGGCTTTGCCGGACACCTCCTTGGCACGGTCCAAGCTCCGCCGGACGAACAATCTGCAGATTACGCCCAATGGCTTGTCGTCGACAGCGACCTCCTCTCCGCTCTTTTTTCCACGGTATCACAATCCATTCTACCGTATATCATAACTTCTTCAACCGCTCACGAAGCGTGGACTGTTCTTGAGAAACGACTCCAACCGACCAGCAGATCCAGCGTGATCCAGCTCAAGAACGAACTCTATCGCACACAGATGAAGGATCTGTCGGTTCAGCAGTATCTAACCCGCATCAAGACTATAGTAGACAACATCTCCGCCTCCGGCTCCAAGATAGAACCGGAAGATGTCATGCTGCACATCCTCAACGGGTTACCGGCCATATACAACTCATTCAAATCCACCATCCGCAACTCGCTTCTACCTATCGATCTTGACACGTTCTATGCGCTCCTCTGCAACGAAGAGATCCATCTACAGCAAGAAAATCTTCAAGAACAGTCCAGCACTACCGGCAACATTACCGCTCTATACGCAGCCTCGGTTAACTCCTCCAAAAATCGTAATGGCAGCAACCGTCGCTTCAACAAACCAAAAACTCAACCACCATCTCAACCATCGAACACCTATCCGTCCAACCCGCAAGCCGCTGCCAGACCTCTCTGCCAAATCTGTGGCAAAATTGGCCATATCGCGCTCAATTGCTGGCACCGAAATTGTCACGACCCAACCAGACCGGGACGGATCCTGCTCGCATCGGGTCGTGGCCAGACTGAAACTGACTGAACTGATTCCAGGATCTGGCTTTGGAATTTGTTTCAGAACTTTCTTCCAAAGATTTACACACAAAAACAGACACACAGCGCTACTAAACATCAAATGCAGCGGAACAGATCATCTATCTTTTTTTCCTAAAAAAGAATCATGTACAAATACAGCTCATGGCTTTCAGACAGAAATAACATAACAGAACAGAAAAGTCATGACTGTACAAAAATCAAAGTACAAAATACCTATAACAGATCAGACTCTGAACTCCTACTCCAAGACTTCCTTCCCTTTCTCAGAACCTGAAAACCACGCAGAAAACAAGGATGAGGTACAACAGCTCAGCAAGACATCAAACCTCCAATCAAAATCCTCAGAATCCACAACAAACACATCAGACTAAATCCGTACAGAAATCAGAACAGAATCGGACAGAACAGAACAGAAATCAGATCAACAAAATCGTACCGAGCAAATCAGAACGAAAATCATACAGATCAGGTCAAATCAGAACAGAACAGAAATACATCACATCAGAGCTGACAGAACGTACAAAAATTAGAAATCAGATTAAATCCTATCGGATCAACAGTCATATCAGAACAGACAGAATCGTACGGAAATCATAAATTCATATCAAATCAGAACAAATATTTCAGAACAAATCTTCCTTCCAGATTTCAGAACTTCCCCTTATATCTCCCTTGTGCATACAGCACCAGAACTTCCTCTTATAGCTCCCTTATGCATACAGCACCAGAACTTCCCCTTATAGCTCCCTTGTGCATACAGCACCAGAACTTCCCCTTATAGCTCCCAATTGTGCTCATAGCACCAGAACAGAACAGATATACAGAATTTTAGAACTTCATAGAACTTCTCAGAACTTCCCCTTATAGCTCCCTTGTGCTTACAGAACCTTCCCCTTATGGCTCCCAATAGCATACAAATAATTAATTCAATTCAGAACAAATCCGAACAAATTCAAAAATCGTACGAAAATCCGGCGGCATAACGACAGTATACGGAATTTACACAAAATTCCTAAAAATCAAAACTTACCAAATTATCACAGAATGTTCACAACAAGATTGCAAGATATTTATTCTACTGCCACAACATTTTTCAGACATCGTGAAAATTTACAGTCAACAGAAAATGCCGCCAAATCAAAACTATCCGGTCAAAAATCTCCAGAAAATAATCAAAACGTGCACACTCAGCACTTCAATAACATACCAAAAGTTACGCTGTAAAAACTGAACCAGTCGAAAAATACGGACAAAATTCGCTAACGAAAATGAAATCCGGACAGAAAATCCCGTCAAACTCGACAGTTCTGAAAATTGAGAAAGGCGTAATGTGCCTTACCTTGCGTGCACCACTTTCTTGAACTGTCTCGACGGACGAAAACGGCCCGGCGTTGCCCAAAAATCAATTTTTCCTCTTTTGCCCTCGACTTTCTCTCTCCTCAAAAAGATATTTTTATAAAATGATTTTCTCTCTCTTCAAAATGAGCTGATTTCCATATAAAATCTTTGAGATCGGCCCGGCCGATCGCACGATCGTCCAGGACGATCTGAACAAATTGCTTCGTCCTGGGACGATTTCTCAGGACGATAATTAATTTTCTTGGACGATAAAAACCTCTACTCTCGGCCATTTGCCTTGCTCTGATCGTCCCGGGATGATACCCCTATCGGCCCGAACGATCATGGGAGAAAAATTTTCCTGGAACTTCTGTACAAATTCTGGAACAAAACTTGAACTGATCGTCCCGAGACGATCCACAATCGGCCCGGACGATCCTGGAGCAGAACAGCAAAACTGATGTTACAATCTCCCCAACTTCAAAAAAAAATATCATCCTCGACATTGTCCAATCAAAACTAAGTTAAAACAAATACGGATACGACTTCCTCATGTCCGACTCCTTCTCCCAAGTCGCTTCTCATGCAGTTCGGTGCTTCCACTGCACCTTAACCATCGGAATCGGTTTACTTCTCAACTTACGAACATCGTAAGCTAGAATCAACTCGGGTTCTTCTTTATATCTCAGATTCTCCTGAATCTCAACCTCATCAGCAGACACTTTCTTTCCAGAGTCAGATATCCACTTTCTCAAAGTAGATACGTGGAACACATTATGAACATCAGACATCTGATCAGATAACAACAGCCGATAAGCAGATTTACCAATCCTTTCAAGGATTTCAAAAGGTCCAACATACCTTGGACTGAGCTTACTCATTCTACCAAATCTACTCACACCCTTCATCGGACTGACTTTGACATACACAAAGTCACCAACTTGAAATTCAACGAACATTTGCTTCTGATTGTAATATTTCTGTTGTCGATCTTGTGCAGCTTTCAACTTTTCTTTAATCAAATTGACTTTTTTAACCGTTTCATCTACAAAAGTGGCACCCATCTCCTGTCTATCTCCAACCTCAGTTAGAGTCAAAGGAGTTCTACACTTCCGGCCATACAGAGCTTCATAAGGTGCCATACCAATACTGGACTGAAAATTGTTATTGTAAGCAAACTCTATCAGAGGAATATGATCTTCCCAGCTTCCTCCAAAATCTAGAACACACAGCCTCAACAGATCTTCCAGTACCTGAATAGTCCTCTCAGACTGTCCGTCAGTCTGCGGATGAAAAGCTGTTCTGAAATGCAACTTCGTACCCAAACCTTGTTGAATGCCCTTCCAAAGTCTGGAAGTAAACCGTCCATCTCGATCAGAAACAATCACCTTGGGCACACCGTACAATCTGACAATCTCCTTCACATATACCTATGCCAATCGATCCACCGGATCGGTCTGCCTGATCGGAAGAAAATTTGCAGACTTCATCAGTCGATCCACAATCACCTAAATGGCATCGTGCCCTTGCCTTGATCGAGGAAAACCCATAGCAAAATCCATCGTTACCTCCTCCCACTTCCACTCAGGGATAGGCAACGACTGCAAAAGTCCTCATAGTCGCTGATGCTCTGCCTTCACCAACTGATAGGCCTCGCATCTCGCAACAAAATCTGCTATATCTTTTTTCATTCCCGGCCACCAGAACAAACTCTTCATATCTCCGTACATCTTGCCACTTCCCGGATGAACAGTGTAGCATGAATGATGAGATTCATATAGAATCTCTTTCCTCAGATCTCCAAACACAGGAATCCACAACCTGATAATCCAGAAGATTTCCTGCTCAGAGCATCTGCTACCACATTAGCCTTACCAGGCTGATACTGAATCGTCAGATCGTAGTCCTTGATCAACTCAAGCCACCTTCTTTGCCTCAAATTCAGATCCTTCTGAGTGAACATGTACTTCAAACTCTTGTGATCCGTGAAGATCTCACATCTGACGCCATACAAATAGTGACGTCAAATCTTCAAAGCAAAAACAACTGCAGCTAATTCCAAATCATGTGTCGGGTAATTCTTCTCATGTGACTTTAACTGTCTTGAGGCATAAGCAATTACCCTTCCATTCTACATCAGCACACATCCCAAACCTTTCAGTGAAGAATCACTGAACACCTGAAATCCTTCTATACCTAACGGAAGTGCTAACACTGGAGCTGAAGTCAGACAATCCTTCAATCTCTGAAAACTAGCCTCACACTCCGGTGTCCAAACAAAAGCTACTGACTTCTGAGTCAGTCTCGTCAGAGGCGTAGCAATCTGAGAAAATCCTTTCATAAACTTCTTGTAGTATCTAGCCATGCCTAAAAAACTACGTACCTCAAATATCATAGTAGGCCTTGGCCAATCTGCAACAGCCTGAATCTTCTGGGGATCAACAGAAATACCTTCACCGCTAATCACATGCCCCAGAAATGAAATGCTCTTCAGCCAGAATTCACACTTGGAGAACTTAGCATACAACTAATGACGTCTCAGAGTCTCCAACACAATGCTCAAATGTCTGGCATGATCATCCTCAAAAACAGAATACACCAGAATATCGTCGATGAAGACGATCACAAACTGATCCAGATACTCCCTGAACACTCTGTTCATCATATCCATAAAAATAGCATGTGCATTGGTTACCCCAAAAGGCATAACCAAGAACTCGTAGTGTCCGTACCGAGTACTGAAAGCTGTCTTCAACACATCAGCTTCCTTCACCTTCACCTGATAATATCCATATCTCAAATCAATCTGCGAAAACACAGAAGAACCAGAAAGCTGGTCAAACAAGTCATCAATCTGTGGTAAGGGATACTTGTTCTTGATCGTGACTTTATTCAATCTGGACAACCCTTCTTCTACATTCTTCTAACTTCCAGCCCAGAAATCAGACTGGAGAGAACACCTCGTAAGCCTTGGAATACACACCTCTCTCTAGACATAAGCAAACTCACTTGCTTCTTCAGACAATCAATCTGAGCCTCATACAGACTCAGCCAATCCATGCCCAAAATCACGTCATACGAAGAAATCGGCAACAGAATCAAACTTGATTTCCACTTCTTGCCAGCAATATCAATCTCACAAAAATAAAACTTATGAGCAATCAAATTACTTTCAGCCGGCAAAATCACAGAAAGAGAAACCGGAAGTAAAGTCGAATCCAGATGCAAAGCATCAAAACAACGCTCGAAAAGAAATGAGTGACTAGCTCCAGAATCAAACAAAATACGACAGGGTTGATCAGAAATGTAAATCGTACCTGTCACCACATCCAGAGCATCTCGAGCCTCCTGCGTACTCAGACTGTACACTCGTGGTTGAACTGGAGCTGGAGCTGAAGCAACAGAACTACTAGGCTCCCTCTGACTAACAGTATGTGGTCTCCGTGGCATAGAACTCAAACCACCACCTCTACCAGAAAATCCCTTAGTCACAGGGCGTGGAGGAACAGTCCTCGGTCTTCCTGCTGAACCAGCAGGTCTAACAAAGCTCTCGGATCGGACATCAGATCGTCGATCAAATCCAGCCTGTGGACACTCTGCAATCCGATGTCCTGGCTGACCACATCTGAAGCACCAGTCATCCTGTAGCACTAGCCAAAATGTCATCGTCCACAACTCTGGCACACAGGTACCCCACTAACAGATCCAGAACTGGTCGTACTGGTCGTAGCAGTACCAGAATATCCAGACTTTCCACTCCTCCGAAAGTCTCCAGAACTAGAAGCAAATCTCCTCTTGCTAGAGGAACCACTACCAGAAGCATCACCCTCAAACCTCTTCCTACTCGCAGTCCACCGCTGCTGAGTAGCCATCAGATCGTTCTCTATCATACGAGCTCTCTCCACAAGCTCAGAAAAATCAGAAATATGAAATGGTACCAGGGGCTGCCTTAAACTGTCTCGTAGTCCCCTCAAAAATTGATAGCACTTCTCAGTAGAAGTATTAACCAGCTGCGAAGCATATCGGGCTAAGGCAGTAAATTCTGCCTCATACTGCATCACCGTCTTGCTCCCTTGAACTAGCCTCAGAAAACTCTCCTGCATCTGCTGTCGTGCAGAAGGGGGAACAAACTAAGATCGGAATACCTTAGAAAACTCTTCCCAAGAAATCAAAGAGTTTAACCTGCCCTGAAACCCGGCCTCTTGCTGGCCTACCCACCAGTGCTTAGCCTCCCCATCTAACAAAAATACTACCAAAGGTATCTTTCTGTCTAATGGACACTGCATGCCGTCAAAAGTCTTCTCTATCCTCCTGAGCCACTCCTCAGCTGCTCTGGGCTCAACTGCGCCCTCAAACCTCGGAGGTTTCAATCTCAGAAACATCTGCAGATGTCTATCAATATCCTCATATCGAACAATAGAGGCTCTACTGTCTATCAATATCCTCATATCGAACAGTAGAGGCTCTACTGTGAGTCTCGCTCATCATCTGAGTAACCAATGTAGCAAACTGGGAAAGTGTATCTACACCAACCACTAGGGCTGTACTACCCACTAGTGCTGCCTGACTAGCACTCTGACCGTCTGTCATATCAGGGTCTGGCAGATCCATACAGAAATCCAGGAAATCCAGAAAACTAATCACAAAAATAACACAATAAAAATCTGGACAAACCAAAACTACCCCGAACAGACTCAGATCACTTTCTATAGCTCTGTCTTACAATCCAAATTCCAAATTCCAAAATCATTGCTCTGATACAAATAAAGCTTGTCACGACCCAACCCGACCGGGACGGATCCTGCTCGCATCGGGTCGTGGCCAGACTGAAACTGACTGAACTGATTCCAGGATCTGGCTTTGAAATTTGTTTCAGAACTTTCTTCCAAAGATTTACACACAAAAACAGACACACAGAGCTACTAAACATCAAATACAGCGGAACAGATCATCTATCTTTTCTTCCTAAAAAAAATCATGTATAAATACAGCTCATGGCTTTCAGACATAAATAACATAACAGAATAGAAAAGTCATGACTGTACAAAAATCAAAGTACAAAATATCTATAACAGATCAGACTCTGAACTCCTACTCCAAGACTTCCTTCCCTTTCCCAGAACCTGAAAACCACGCAGAAAATAAGGATGAGCTACAACAGCTCAGCAAGACATCAAACCTCCAATCAAAATCCTCATAATCCACAACAAACACAGCAGACCAAATCCGTACAGAAATCAGAACAGAATCGGACAAAACAGAACAGAAATCAGATCAACAGAATCGTACAGAGCAAATCAGAACGGAAATCATACAGATCGGGTCAAATCAGAACAGAACAGAAATACATCACATCAGAGCTGACAGAACGTACAGAAATCAGAAATCAAATTAAATCCTATCAGATCAACAGTCATATCAGAACAGACATAATTGTACGGAAATCATAAATTCATATCAAATCAGAACAAATATTTCAGAACAGATCTTCCTTCCAGATTTCAGAACTTCCCCTTATATCTCCCTTGTGCATACAGCACCAGAACTTCCCCTTATAGCTCCCTTGTGCATACAGCACCAGAACTTCCCCTTATAGCTCCCAATTGTGCTCATAGCACCAGAACAGAACAGATATACAGAATTTTAGAACTTCACAGAACTTCTCAGAACTTCCCCTTATAGCTCCCTTGTGCTTACAGAACCTTCCCCTTATGGCTCCCAATAGCATACAAATAATTAATTTAATTCAGAACAAATCCGGCCAAATTCAAAAATCGTACGAAAATCCGGCGGCATAACGGCAGTATACGGAATTTACACAAAATTCCTAAAAATCAAAACTTACCAAATTATCACAGAATGTTCACAACAACATTGCAAGATATTTATTCTACTGCCACAACATTTTCAGACATCGTGAAAATTTACAGTTAACAGAAAACGCCGCCAAATCAAAATTATCCGGTCAAAAATCTCCAGAAAATAATCAAAACGTGCACACTCGGCACTTCAATAACATACCAAAAGTTACGAGATAAAAACTGAACCAGTCAGAAAATACGGACAAAATTCGCTAACGAAAATGAAATCCGGACAGAAAATCCCGTCAAACTCGACGGTTCTGAAAATTGAGAAAGGCGGAATGTGCCTTACCTTGCGTACACCACTTTCTTGAACTGTCTCGACGGACGAAAATGGCCCGGTGTTGCCCAAAAATCAACTTTTCCTCTTTTGCCCTCGACTTTCTCTCTCCTCAAAAAGATATTTTTATAAAATGATTTTTCTCTCTCTTCAAAATGAGCTGATTTCCATATAAAATCCTTGAGATCGGCCCGGCCGATCGCGAGATCGGCCCGGCCGATCGCACGATCGTCTAGGACGATCTGAACAAATTGCTTCGTCCTAGGACGATTTCTCAGGACGATAATTAATTTTCTTGGACGATAAAAACCTCTACTCTCGGTCATTTGCCTTGCTCTGATCGTCCCGGGACGATACCCCTATCGGCCAGAACGATTCTGGAAGGAAAATTTTTCTGAAACTTCTGTACACATTCTGGAACAAAACTTGAACTGATCATCCCGAGACGATCCACAATCGGCCCAGACGATCCTGGAGCAGAACAACAAAACTGATGTTACAGAAATAATCCCAAATATGCGCCAACAGACACAAGACCTCCACGAGCTCTCTTTGCAAATCCCTCTGCCACCGTAAGCCAATACTGGATTCTTGATTCCGGCGCTTCTACCCATCTTACACTGGACGCGAACCAGCTGCACTACTCGACGCCCTATCAAGGTGCTGACACAGTTTCGACGACGAACGATAATTCCATTCAAATCAACAATGCCAGTCAAGGCATTCTTCCCCTCCCCGACACGTCCCATAAGTTACATCTTAACAATCTCTTACACGTTCCCTCTCTCACGCATAACCTGTTGTCGGTATCAAAACTCACCACAGATAATTTCTTTTCGATCTCTTTTGATTTTAACGGCTTTATAATCAAGGATCTCCGGGACCATCGCCCGCTGCTTCATGGACACCTTCGGAACGGTTTGTACCATATTAGCATCCCAACGGACAACACCAATAAGGCTCTCACAGTGACTGTCTCTTCCGCACACGTCTGGCACTCCCGCCTTGGCCACCCCAGCAAAGAGAAACTCATCCTTCTGGCTCGAGACAATCCGGCTATTGCTACTGTACCTAACTCTTTTATTTGTAACTCTTGTAATCAGGCCAAGAGCCACAAAATTGTGTTCAATAAACGCATTTCGGTTTCTCAAGCTCCTTTCGATCTCATTCACACCGACGTTTGGGGTCCGGCACCTCACAATTCTATTGACAGTCACCGCTACTATATAATTTACATCGATGATTACACCAGATACTCCTGGCTATATCTTTTACACAACAAAAATGAATCTCTAAATACTTTCAAAAAATTTTGCAATCTTATCAAAACTCAATTCAATTCTACACCGAAAATTCTTCGCTCCGACGGTGGCGGAGAATACACCAGTCATGCGTTCCGCTCTTACCTACAAGCAAACTGCATTATTCACCAATTATCGTGCCCTCACACCCCTGAGCAAAACGGTCTCGCCGAGCGAAAACATCGCCATCTGCTCGACCTCACCCGTGCTTTGCTACTTGAGTCCGGTTTATCCTCCAAATTCTGGACATCCGCTCTTTCCACCGCGCACTATCTCATCAACTGCCTACCTTCCAAATCCATCTTAAACAAGATCCCGTACCACCTCCTCTACAAGCACCCGCTGCTCTACGATCATCTCTGCACTTTCGGCTGTCTGTGTTACCCTTGGTTGAAGCCTTACTCCGCCGACAAACTTTCCCCGCGCTCACATCCTTACATCTTCATTGGATACTCCAATCAACACAAAGGATACCTTTGTCACAACCTCACAACCGGTCGCACCTATATCTCTCGCCACGTTCAATTCTATGAACAACACTTCCCACTTAAACAAACTGTTTCAACACCACCTATGACCACAAACTCATCTAATGCCAATCTACCTCCTCTTCTCCTCACACCCACCTACCCTACATCAATTTCTCTCCCGCCAGCGGCTCATCCAACTCAAAATCTACCCAACAATCCTGATCTCACTCGATCCAGCCCGCTATCCCAACCCTCATCTCCAGCACCCTCTGTCAACATTCATAACCCTCACACCAACCATCAAGCTATCACAACACACCCAATGCAAACTCGCCTAAAATCTGGAATTACTAAACCCAAACCTGTCTTTAATCTTCTTGCTCAAATCATGCCGACCGACACTCCGATCTCCTATATTCAAGCTCTAAAAACTCCTCACTGGCGGTCCGCTATGAAAGCCAAATTCGACGCTCTTCAACAACAAGCTACCTGGTCACTCGTCCCCCCTCCCTCCGACAAACCCATACTTGGTTGTAAATGGACCTACAAGGTCAAGACTCTTCCTAACGGTCAGATTGAACGCCATAAAGCACGGCTTGTAGCGCTCAGATACGATCAGCAGCACGGAATCAACTACAACGAGACATTTAGCCCCATCGCAAAGATGCCGACAATCCGGCTCCTACTCACTCTGTCTCTCAACCGACAATGGCCAATCTACTAGCTCGATATCTCCAATGCCTTCCTGCACGGCGATTTGACCAACGACATCTACATGAAACAACCACCCGGATTCATTGATCAAACTCAACCACAGGTGGTCTGCAAACTACACAAGTCCCTCTACGGACTCAAACAAGTGCCGCGGCAATGATTTCAGAAACTCACCGGATTTCTCCAACTACAAGGCTTCGGGTTTAGTCGTTCTGATCCTTCTCTCTTACTGTTCAACAAAAACAACGTTTATATCTGCATACTAATTTATGTAGATGACTTTCTCGTGACAGGAAATAACGAACTCATGATTCAGCGGCTGCTTCAACAACTCAGCAACCAGTTTGCACTCAAAAAGCTAGGTCCCATTTCCCTCTTTCTCGGAATTCAGGTGACTCGCTCCTCCACTGGTTTCTTTCTATCACAAGAACATTATGCTACTAAATTTCTCAACGATGCAGGATATAAGGATTGCAAAGCAGCTCCCACGCCGGTCACTCCCACGCAGAAAAATCAAGAACCGAACCTTCAACCATTCACAGATCCCTCCCTCTATCGCCGCCTCGCAGGCTCATTACAATACCTGTCAATCACTAGGCCGGACATCGCATTTGCAACAAACCGAATTTACCAACATATGCAATCACCGACTGTGCAAGATTACAAAGCTCTCACACGCATCTTGAGATACATCAAGGGCACGTTAAGCTTCGGACTACCTCTCACAGCAGGATCTCTTGAGCTGCGATCCTACTCGGACGCAGATTGGGCTTCCGACACTACCGATCGGAAGTCCATATCGGGTTTCTGCACGTTTTTAGGCTCAAATCTAATCTCGTGGATCGTTCGGAAGCAAGCCACAGTCGCAAAGTCGTCTACTGAAGCAGAATATAGATCTCTCTCTGCGGCTGCATCTGAAGTAATTTGGCTTCGTCGCCTAACCGCAGAGCTGGATATTCCACAGCCTTCCCCGACCACCATCCATTGCGACAATACCTCCGCAATGGCCATAGCCAAAAATCCGGTCTTTCATGCACGAACAAAGCATACCGAGATCGATTATCACTTCATCCGACAGCAAATAAACTTCGGCAACCTTCAGCCATCGCACATCTCTTCTCAGAATCAAATAGCGGACATCTTAACCAAGCCGTTCTTGACCACTCGCTTCCAAGAACTCCGCACCAAATTAACCATTCGGAACCCGAATGCTTAATTTGAGGGAGGATATTAGAATATAACGGCTACTTTGGATTTAGGACCATTGTATTTACTCTTATGCCATCTCCCTGTATCTATAAATGTCTACTACTGTAACCGAGATTAATGAATTAATTCTTTTCCTTCTCATATTCTCTCTCTCAATACTACATTTCTTCTTCTCTTCGCAATTCTCTCATAAATACCGTATCTTTTTCAAAGATCTTATCCATTTGAAAATACATCCTAATTTTAGATAGTCAAAACTAATAAAATCACACAATTCATTTTGATTTATTAGTTTAAAACTTTACTACCAACTAAATAATTTAAGCTTTAAACTTATATATATATATATATATATATATATATATATATATATATTATATATATATATATATATGAATTTATTTTAGACTTTGTTTGGAACGATTTTTTTATTATTTTTAAAATAATTTTTTAATATAAAAATTTTAAAAAACTATTTTAAAATGCAATAAAATTTTTTTTATAAACTAAGCTTTAAGTAGCTCAAAAGTCTAAAAAAAGAATAACAAAACTTTAGAAAATGTATGCTGAATTATTTCTGCCAACCTTGCTGACTTTGAAATCTGAACGACTATGGAATCTTCTTGCCTTTGGGTCCACTAACCTGCGCTGGTAGTGAATGTAGTTTTTTATGCTCATTTATGTGATTATAATATATATATATATATATTTTTTTTTTTTTAATTTCTTTGAAATATTTGAAAAAGAAATAGCCGTTGGGATCGAGATTTGTGAGAAGGACGCAGGCGCCATTATAGGAAAAGACAGGGATAACTCGCTCTCTCGTACTCGCTGCCCCGTCTTGCTTTTATCGGGCAGGCACTTCTGACCCGTTGCCCAGTGGATATGCACGCAGCCATTGTCGGCTCCATTGCCACTTTCTCCCTCTTGTCAACATGTTCACGAGTCTCTGTCCTCTCTCTCTTGCAAAAAAAATTATTTGTTATTTATAGTTAAATTTATATTTCGGTACTTAATGTTTTCATGAAAAAATTCAAATATCGACATCCTAAAGACCTTTTATATTTTATTATTATACATTTATCTCATGTGATAAAGTAAATAAAAATATAATCCAATATTATTGATATAATTCCATCAAATATGAATTTCTATGTAAACTTTTAGATAAAAATAATTAAAATAAGAAAAAAATTTAGAAGCTATTATGATTTCGACCTCAATAAATTTATTTTGTGAGATAATGTTGTTCAATGTAATCAAAATCATGCAATGTTGAGCTCTAAATCACGTAACTCGTATTGAATAAGAATGTCATAGATTCCCTCTTCCACATTATGCAACTTTAATTAGCATAGGTTATACAAGCTAGGGATAACAACGATTGCTAGACACATCTAGATTAGTTATCTATGTGAAACCCCTTAAGTAAAAGAAAGCTAAACTCTTAAATATCGAGACGCTTTTTGGTGTAATAGTTGAAATTTCATTAAAAAAATTCACACAGTTAAGCGTGTTCATCCCAGAGCAATTCTAGAATGGGTGACTTATTGAGAAATTACACTAACAAGGCAAAATCGTGAGACCTTTAGGTCAAAGCAGACGATATCTCGATAGTTAAGATAGAGTTTAGGCTGTTAAAACCATATCCACCATTTCTAGAGTCCTCTCCTAAAGTAGAATCCAACCTTGCATGTCCTTGGATTGAGATGAGGTTGCAGAATTATATGTAGTTCATTAAGGAAGATTAGAAGTGGATAGTTTTCTTGAAGTCATTGTGAACTCTACTGGCCATAAAATTATAAGGCATTTATGATGTTGGTTCACTCTTAGGAGGAGAAATACTTCGCCTAAAAAAGATAGAGTTCCATGGTTTTTTTAATGCTCATAACTTGGATCAAAGCTTCTTAGAATCATGAATCTCATATTCCTTTTATTTGTAAAGCAACAAGATTGTTGGATATTGCTTTCATTGAGATAAACAAATTCATGCTAAAGTTATCACATATCATCAATGTTTTCTAACAATGTTAAAATTATGTCATTAACCTTTCGTAAATTATATTAGATTGTGCTCAGGCATCCCGAGCTTCATCTACCCTCTATTTACTAATTTGAGGCTTTGTTGAAGCTTGCTACCATCATAGAATTGCTAGGTTATCACCATCAAATGTTGGTTGAGAGCTCGAGCTAATTTTGGGTGAGTCACACCCATCATTTCATTCTAATGCCATAAAAGGAAAAAAATTATCAAATGAGGAAATAATATAGTTCATATAATTTAGGCTATCAAGTTGATTGATTACGATATTAAAGGAAAAAAAAATGCTTACCTCTAAATTTATAAATAAGACATAATTCTTCACAATATATATATATATATATATATATATATATATATTTCAGAAGGAAAATTCTAGATGCTTTAGAGAATTTAAAAATCTTAACCATATTTAAAACTTACAAAAAGGCATATCTTGTGTCAACCCCAAAATGCCCTGAACTAAAATAATTCAAATTAAAAAGAAAAATGAAAAATTTCCTATCATAGCATTGAGACACAATGCTTTAGCACACAACAACGCTTAGAAGCGTCAAAGAGTGGCACTTCAGCACTAGTGCCTATTATAAAGTAATTCTAGAATGACATGCAGCATAGTGATGCTAAGTCATATGGACACCGTGGCACCAATCATTGAAATGAATATATATATATATCCTTACCAAGCATCACCCAATTACCCTCTCATTTTGTTTGAGTGCTAGGGAAGGATTGAAGGGTAGGAAGAAGTGATAGGAGAGATGAGAGGAGAGAGGAAAGAGAAAGGAGGACATTCGGGTCTTTTTTGTTTGTCGTCCAAATAATCAAAAAATATTATGATCATTACAAGTGACATTTATTATGCATCTATTGTCAATTATTCTTAGTTATTTATATTTTGACTCCCCATGAAGTGATAAAAAGTTGATATTCTCCGCTTATGTAATGTGTAACTTTTGATATGTGATAGGTATGATTATTATGTACATTTTGACTAATTTATATAAAAGTTTGACCAAATGATTTGATTATTATAGCATTTTAACAAAAAAATATAGAGAAAATGTTGTCTATAAATTGAATATGGAGCTAAAATTAGTGATATGCATATGTTTACAATTCATTTGATATGACATGCATTTAGTAGTATATAAGCATATGAATGGACACTAGTAAAATTATATGTTATGATAAATAGTATGTCCATATTATGGTGTATTGGCACATACACGATGTTTGCTATTATGCTATATTAAGATACTGAAATAATACGTGCATAGGAACAAATAAACTGAATGTATCGACAAATTATGTGAGTTGAATGAGAATGCTTTTGATATGATGTGTACACACTAAGAATATAAAACTAATTATGTTGAACTAGTTATATTGACTTGATTGTACTAGTGAAATTAGTTGTCTGAGCAAATACATATAATATATCTAATATATATGAAATAATGATAATGAACTATAATCTATGGCATGTATTTCGTGATGATGTAATGATGTAAGAAAACAAATTTATGTGATTCATGTGCATACATTAGAGATCTCTATTATGTGAGTATGTGAAATACCCTATGTTGGTGAAACACGTGGTTATGTGAAGCAATACTCTTGTGTCTTCAAGTATGTTCTGATGCATACAAGCCATGTTATATCAGCAAAAAGTAATGTTATGATGTTATATGTATGTTATATATTAATGGGAGGCATAAGGCCTGAATTTGGGAGCCATAAGGGCTTGGTCAAGAAAACTCATTGTGAAAACCACAAAATTTTTTAAAAAAATTTATTGACCTAGATAAGTCTAAATCACAAACCGTTTTCGCCAGAATATTTATAATATTATGTTTTAGCTTCTCTAATTTTTTTTCATAATTTGTGGACACTGTTGAAATTTATTAAGAAATCAACATCTGTTGGTACAAGTTGGGTTTTTAGGACTGTCAGGTGTCCGTTTTACAAACTAATTTCACCATAAGTTTTTAAATAAAATTTTCTAATTTATTAATATTTTTTTAATTTTTGAATTTTCATATTTGAAGTTATAAAGGAATTTAAATAAAAATAATATTTAATAATAAATATTATTAGAAAAAATTAATATTTTAATAAAATATTAGACTATTATATATATGATAAGCATTATTTTCATTTCAATTTTTTTAAACAGAGATCAATTAAGGAAAAATAAGAGAAAAAGAGGAGATAAATTTGCACATATAAAATTTTAACAGTGTAACTTTTTATATATTATATTTAGATATTATGATTATGCATATTTTGAATATTCTCTAAAAATTTTATACAGAGATTTTAAAATTTGTGTTATTTTTATTGAATAGAAAATTATTTGGATATTAAAAAATAGTGTTGTATTACAATAAAGTCTTAAAGCATCATTTTTACATAATTAGTTTTTATATTGTTTATCATTTATACAACAAAGTTAAATTTTGATACATGCTCAATTACTCTTTAATTATTATAATGTAATCATATATATGCATATGTAATTAAATTATATAAATCTTTTGAGATTCTATCTGTTTCAGAAAATTATTGAGAGTTATAAGAGGTCAAAATCTTTTGAGATTCTGTTTGTGATAAAGATATGTGATATATTCTAGTGCTATAAGCATAAATAAAAAGGGATTTATAAGAGGTCAGAATCCTATAACATTTTATATGGGTCTGTAAAATATGATCTGAACTACTATGTGATATGAATTTTAATTTATTTACTTATTTAATATTGTTATTTAAATCAGGAAATAACTATTATGCATTTATTATATTTCCCAGTTTAATGATTCTCAGTTTAGTGATTTATTTAAATTGTATCTAACTGCTTTAAAAATATTCAACAAAATATTTAATAAAAGAATATCTAAAAATTTAGATTAGTTTGTATGGCTTACTAAGATGTTGTAGCTCATTGTGATTTTGTATCTAATTTTTAGAATTTGGTAAAAGGAAGAAGATTATATACTAGCAGTTCATGATGAGAACTGATGTCATAGGTATATTTTATTATTTTGATTTTTGTACAATCATGGCTAATTAAATTTTTAGTTATATTGTCACGACCCGACCCGAGACGGATCCCGCCCGCATCGGGCCGCGACCTGCCAAACAAACAGACAGACCAGGATCTGGCTTTGGAATTTACTTCGGAACTAATTATTCCAAATATTTCAACTCAAAACAGACACACAGAGCTATTATGAAACATCAAATGCAGCGGAACAAATCATCTATATTTTTCTTTTTCTCAAAACAATCATCTACAAATACAGTACATGGCTGACAGAAAGAACAAAGAAGAAAAGTCATGACTGTACAAAAATCAAAAAGTATAAAATACCTATAACTGATCAGACTCTAAACTCTAGTCCAAGACCTCCTTCCCTTTACCAGAACCTGAAAACCACGCAGAAAACAAGGGTGAGCTCAACAGCTCAGCAAAGCGACAAACCTCCAATCAAAACTTTCAGAATCCAAAACCAAACACTTCAAACCAAATCCGTACAGAAACCAGAACAGAATCAGACAGATATCAAAATCGTGCAGATCAGAACAAAACAGATCAAATCAGAACAGATACGGACATATATCAAATTAGAACAGATCTAAACGGAACAGATCAGACAGAACTGTACGAAAATAGAAGTCATATCAAATCAGATATCAGATAGTATTGTAATTAATAGCTAAATTCCCTTACACTGACAGAATCTCTACGGATTCTGGCCCCTTAAGCCTCCCTTTGTGGTCACGACACACGAATAGATGTGCTTATAGCACCAGAACAGAATTCATCGGATCCGGAACAGAATAGATATCAGATTTCAGATTGAGCTCATTTCAGATTTCCCAGCCACTAACTGAATCTCTTAGGATCCAGGCCCCTTATAACTCCCTTTATATAGCATATACAGATAGCATATCAATTCAGAAGAAATCCGGACGAATTCAGAAATCAGACAAAAATCGGGCAGCACAACGACTGTATACAGAATTTACACAATTTTCCTGAAAAATCACAGAATACCAAATTTGCACCGAATATAGATAACAACATTTCAGAACATTTATTCTATTGCCACACCATTTAATATCATCATAGAAGAATACAGTCGAAATAAAATACCGCCGAATTCAAAATACCCGGACAAAAATCTCCAGAAAATAACCAAAATGTGCACACTCGGCACGTCAATAACATAATGAAAATCACGCGGTAAAAACTGAACCAGACGGGAAATACGGACGAAAATCACTAACAAAAATCAATTCCGGACAGATAATGCCGCCAAACACGACGGTTCTGAAAATTGAGAAAGACGGATTGTGCCTTACCTTGCGTACAGCAATATCTTCAACAGTCTCGTTGATTGAAAACGGACCCGCGTCTTCCCGAAATCAACTTTTCCTTTTCTTTTCTTTTTCTCTTTCCTCGGATCTGAAATCGGATTTATAAATTTTATTTTCTCTCTCCTCGAAATGACCTGACTTCCTTAAGTAATCCTCAGATCGGCCCGGCCGATCACCTCAATCGTCCTGGACGATCAGACCAAAAACCCATCGTCCCGGCCGATTCCCTGGACGATCCTCAGAACGATAATTAATTCTGAAAAAGTCCTGCTCTCTGTCTTTTGCACTGAACTGATCGGCCTGGGACGATGCCCCTATCGGCTCGGACGATCCTGGGAGGAAAATCACCTGGAGCAATCTGGGCAAATTCTGGAGCAAACCTTCAACTGATCATCCCAGGATGATCCCAGATCGTCCTGAACGATCCTAGAGCAGAAACAGAACTTCACAATCTCCCCAACTTTGAAAAAATGTCGTCCTCGACATTGTCCAATCCAAACGGCGTCAGAACAAGTACGGGTACGACTGTCTCATGTCAGACTCCTTCTCCCAAGTGGCTTCCTGTGCAGTACGGTGCTTCCACTAGACTTTAACCATCGGAATCTGTTTACTTCGTAGCTTTCGGATGTCGTACGCCAAAATCAACTCTAGCTCTTTCTTGTACGCCAGATTCTCCTGAATCTCAACCTCGTCAGCTGACAGCTTCTTCCCAGGGTCAGATACCCACTTCCTCAAAGTGGATACGTGAAACACGTTATGCACGTCAGGCATCGAATCAGAAAGCAACAGTCGGTAAGCAGATTTTCCAATCCTTTCCAGGATTTCAAAAGGTCCAACATACCTTGGACTAAGCTTGCTCACCTGGCCAAATCTGCTCACACTCTTCATCGGGCTGACTTTGACATACACAAAGTCACCAACTTGAAATTCAACAAACCTGTGCTTCTGATTGTAATATTTCTGCTGTCGGTCCTGAGCCGCTTTCAATCTTTCTTTAATCAAGCTGATCTTCTTAACAGTTTCTTCAAAGAAAGTGGCACCCAGTTCCTGTCTATCTCCGACCTCAGTCAGAGTCAAAGGAGTACGGCACTTCCTGCCATACAAAGCCTCGTACGGTACCATACGGATACTGGACTGAAAACTGTTGTTATATGCAAATTCGATCAGCGGAATATGATCTTCCCAGCTTCCGCCAAAGTCCAAAACACAAATCCTCAACAGATCTTCCAGTACCTTAATGGTCCTCTCAGACTGTCCGTCGGTCTGAGGATGAAAGGCTGTGCTGAAATGCAGTTTCGTACCCAAGCCTTGCTGAATGCCCTTCCAAAGTCTGGAAGTAAATCGTCCGTCTCAATCAGATACGATCACTTTAGGCACACCGTGCAATCTGATAATTTCCTTCACATAAACCTGTGCCAAGCGATCCA
This sequence comes from Dendrobium nobile, assembly GCA_022539455.1. NCBI lineage: Eukaryota > Viridiplantae > Streptophyta > Magnoliopsida > Asparagales > Orchidaceae > Dendrobium > Dendrobium nobile. Next base: position 72,438,420 of record CM039736.1, read on the forward strand.
CCGGATCGGTCTGTCTGATCGGAAGAAAATGGGCGGACTTCGTCAGTCGATCTACAACCACCCAAATGGCGTCGTGTCCTTATCTAGATCGAGGAAAACCCATCGCAAAGTCTATCGTTACCTCCTCCCACTTCCACTCAGGGATAGGCAACGACTGCAACAGTCCACCTGGTCGCTGATGCTCTGTCTTCACCAACTGACAGGTCTCGCATCTCGACACAAACTCTGCCACATCCTTCTTCATCCCAGGCCATCAGAACAAAAGCTTCATGTCAGCATACATCTTACCACTGCCTGGATGAATAGTATAGCCTGAATGATGAGATTCGTACAGAATCTTCTGCCTCAAATCTCCAAATACAGGTATCCATAACCTATTCTTGCAAAAAATAGTACCAAAATCAGAAATTTGAAGTTCAGGAGTCTTACCAGATCCAATCTGAGCAATCAACTTCGAATAGTCAGAATCTGACTTCTAGGCTTCTTGAATCCTTACTTCCAAAGAAGACTAAATACTCATCTGAGCCAAATCCAAACCACTGGAGGAAATCACCTCCAACTGTAATCGCTCCATGTCTCGAATCAGGAAATCATCAAAAGTGAGCTGCAAACCTGATAATCCAGAAGACTTCCTGCTCAGAGCGTCCGCTACCACATTAGCCTTCCCAGGCTGATACTGAATGGTCAAATCATAGTCCTTGATCAACTCGAGCCATCTTCTCTATCTCAGATTCAGATCATTCTGAGTGAAAATGTACTTCAAGCTCTTATGATCAGTGAAAATCTCATATCTGACGTCATACAGGTAATGACGCCAAATCTTCAAAGCAAACACAACAGCAGCTAACTCCAAATCATACGTCGGGTAATTCTTCTCATGTGGTTTCAACTGTCTCGAAGCGTAAGCAATTACCTGATCATGCTGCATCAAAACACATCCCAAACCTTTCAGTGAAGCATCACTGAACACCTGAAATCCTTCCGTACCTGACGGAAGTGCTAACACTGGAGCTGAAGTCAAACAGTCATTCAATCTCTGAAAACCAGCTTTACACTCCGGTGTCCAAACAAAAGGTACTGACTTCTGCGTCAGTCTCGTCAGAGGCGTCGAAATCTATGAAAATCCCTTCACAAATTTCCTGTAATATCCGGCCATGCCCAAGAAACTACGTACCTCAAATACCGTAGTCGGCCTTGGCCAATCAGCAACCGCCTGAATCTTTTGGGGATCAACAGAAATGCCTTCTCCGCTCACCACATGCCCCAGAAATGAAATGCTCTTCAGCCAGAATTCACACTTGGAGAACTTAGCATACAACTGATGCCGTCTCAGAGTCTCCAACACAATGCTCAAATGTCTGGCATGATCATCCTCAGAAGCAGAATACACCAGAATATCATCGATAAAGATGATCACAAACTGATCCAGATACTCCCTGAACACTCGGTTCATCAGATCCATGAAAATAGCAGGAGCGTTGGTTACCCTAAAAGGCATAACCAAGAACTCATAATGCCCGTACCGAGTACTGAAAGCTGTCTTCACCACATCAGCTTTCTTTACCTTCACCTGATAGTATCCGGATCTCAAATCAATCTTCAAAAATACCGAAGATCCGGAAAGCTGATCAAACAAGTCGTCAATCCGTGGCAAAGGATACTTGTTCTTGATCGTGACTTTGTTCAAATCTCTATAGTCAACACACATACGGAGTGTCCCGTCCTTCTTCTTCACAAACAGTACAGGTGCTCCCCAAGGAGAAACACTAGGACGGACAAAGCCTCTATCAACCAACTCCTGAAGTTGAAAGTTCAGCTCAGAAAGTTCTTTCAGTGCCATCCTGTACGAAGCTTTTGATATCGGAGCGGTACCCGGAAAAATATCAATAGAGAACTCCACCTCTCTATCCGGAGGTAAACCAACCAACTCCTCAAAAAAAACATCCGCAAACTCCCGTACCACAGGGATCTCAGAAACAGAACCAACCTCCAGGTTCAGATCCCGCACCGAAGCCAAAAACACTGTACATCCCTTCTTCCACATTCTACTCACCTCCAACATAGAAATCAGACTGGAGAGAACACCTCATAATCCCTGAAATACACATCGCTCTCCAGCCATAAGCAAACTCACTTGCTTCTTCAGACAGTCAATCTGAGCCTCGTACAGACTCAGCCAATCCATGCCCAAAATCACGTCATACGAAGAAATCGGCAACAGAATCAGACTCGATTTCCACTTCTTACTAGAAATATCAATCTCACACAAACAAAACTTACGGGCAATCAGATTACTTCCAGCCGGTAAAATCACGGAAAGAGAAACCGGTAGTAAAAATGAATCCAAACGCAAAATCTCAAAACAGCGCTCGGACAGAAAAGAATGACTGGCTCCAGAGTCAAACAAAACTCGACAGGGCTGATCAGAAATATAAATCGTACCTGTCACAATATCTGGAGCGTCTCGAGCCTCCTACTGACTCAGACTGTAGACTCGTGGCTGAACTGGGACAGGAGCTGAAGCAACAGAACTGATAGGCTCTCCCTACCTACCAATAGGTGGTCTTCGTGGTACAGAACTAGATCCACCACCTCTACTAGTAAATCCCTCAGGGCGTGGAGGAACAGTCCTCGGTCTTCCTGCTGAATCGGAGGTCTGACAAAGAACTCAGAACGCCGATCAAATCCAGTATGTGGACACTCTGCAATCCGATGTCCTGGCTGACCACATCGGAAGCACAGACCAGCCATCCTGTAGCACTGGCCAAGGTGTCGCCGTCCACAACTCTGGCACACAGGTGACATACTGACAGATCCAGAACTCGTCGTACTGGTAGCAGTACCAGACGACCCTCCACTCCTCCTGGAGTCACCGGATCCAGAACCAGATCCAAATCTCCTCTTCCCAGAGGAACTACTACCGGAAGCCTCACCTCCAAACCTCTTCCTACTCGCAGTCCACCAATGCTGAGTAGCCATCAGGTCGTTCTCAATCAGACGAGCTCGCTCTACAAACTCAGAGAAATTAGTGATATAGAACGGTATCAGGGGCTGCCTCAGAGTATCTCGTAATCCCCTCAGAAATCTGTAGAACCTCTCAGCAGAAGTACTAACTAGCTGCGGAGCATACCTGGCTAATACAGTAAACTCAGCCTCGTACTGCATCACCGTCTTGCTCCCCTGAATAAGCCTCAGAAAGGTCTCCTGCATCTGCTGTCGTGCAGAAGGGGGAACGAACCAGTTTCGAAACACCTCAGTGAACCCTTCCCAAGTAATCAAAGAGTTCAATCTACCCTAAAATTTGGCCTCCTGCTGGCCAATCCACCAATACTCAGCCTCTCCATCCAACAGAAATACTACCAATGGAACCTTCCTGTCTGATGGACACTACATTCCGTCGAAGGTCTTCTCCAATCTCCTCAGCCACTCCTCAACTGCTCTGGGCTCAACAGCGCCCTCAAATCTTGGAGGTTTCAACCTCAAAAACATCTGCAAATGTCTATCAATGTCATCAGATCTGACAGTAGAAGCTCTACTGTGACTCTCACTCATCATCTAAGCAACTAGCGTAGCAAATTGAGACAGTGTATCTGGAGCTGTACTCCCCACTGGAGCTGCCTGACTGGCACTCTACCCGTCAGTCATGTCTGGGTTTGGCTGATCCATATAGAAAATCCAGAAAAATCCAGAAAACTATCATAAAAACAACACAATAAAAAGCCAAACAAACCAAAACTATCCCAGACAGACTCACTTACAGATCACTTCCTATAGCTCTGTCTTACACAATCCAAATTCCAAAACCATTGCTCTGATACCACCAAAGCTTGTCATGACCCGACCCGAGACGGATCTCGCCCGCACCGGGCTGCGACCAGCCAAACAAACAGACAGACCAGGATCTGGCTTTGGAATTTGCTTCGGAACTGATTCTTCCAAATATTTCAACTCAAAACAGATACACAAAGCTACTATGAAACATCAAATGCAGCGGAACAAATCATTTATATTTTTTTTCCCTCAAAACAATCATCTACAAATACAGTACATGGCTGACAGAAAGAACAAAGAAGAAAAGTCATGACTGTACAAAAATCAAAAAGTATAAAATACCTATAACTGATCAGACTCTGAACTCTAGTCCAAGACCTCATTTCCTTTACTAGAACCTGAAAACCATGCATAAAACAAGGGTGAGCTCAACAGCTCAGCAAAGCGATAAACCTCCAATCAAAACTTTCAGAATCCAAAATCAAACACTTCAAATCAAATCCGTACAGAAACTAGAACAGAATCAGACTGATATCAAAATCATGCAGATCAGAACGAAAGAGATCAAATCAGAACAGATACGGACATATATCAAATCAGAATAGATCTAAACGGAACAGATCAGATAGAACTGTACGAAAATAGAAGTCATATCAAATCAGATATCAGATAGTATTGTAATTAATAGCTAAATTCCCTGACACTGACAGAATCTCTACGGATTCTGGCCCCTTATGCCTCCCTTTGTGCTCACGGCACCAGAACAGATGTGCTTATAGCACCAGAACAGAATTCATCAGATCTGGAACAGAACAGATATCAGATTTCAGATTGAGCTCATTTCAGATTTCCCAGACACTAACTGAATCTCTTAGGATCCAGGCCCCTTATAACTCCCTTTATATAGCATATACAGATAGCATATCAATTCAGAAGAAATCCAAACGAATTCAGAAATCAGACAAAAATCGGGCAGCACAACGGCTGTATACAGAATTTACACAATTTTTCTGAAAAATCACAGAATACTAAATTTGCACAGAATATAGATAACAACATTTCAGAACATTTATTCTATTGCCACAACATTTAATATCATTATAGAAAAATACAGTCGAAATAAAACACCGCCGAATTCAAAATACGTGGACAAAAATCTCCAGAAAATAACCAAAATATGCACACTCGGCACGTCAATAACATACTGAAAATCACGAAGTAAAAACTGAACCAGACGGGAAATACGGATGAAAATCACTAACAAAAATCAATTCCGGACAGATAATACCGCGAAACACGACGGTTCTGAAAATTGAGAAAGGCGGATTGTGCCTTACCTTGCGTACAACAATATCTTCAACAGTCTCGTTGAACGAAAACGGACCCGCGTCTTTCCGAAATCAACTTTTCCTTTTCTTTTCTTTTTCTCTTTCCTCGGATCTGAAATCAGATTTATAAATTTTATTTTCTCTCTCCTCGAAATGACCTGATTTTCTTAAGTAATCCTCAGATCGGCCCGGCCGATCACCTCGATCGTTCTGGACAATCAGACCAAAAACCCATCGTCCCGACCGATTCTCTGGACGATCCTCAGGACGATAATTAATTCTGAAAAAGTTTTGCTCTCTGTCTTTTGCACTGAACTGATCGGCCTGGGACGATGCCTCTATCGGCACGTCCGATCCTGGGAGAAAAATCACCTGGAGCAATCTGGGCAAATTCTGGAGCAAACCTTCAACTGATCATCCCAGGACGATCCCAGATCGTCCTGGACGATCCTGGAGCAGAAACAGAACTTCACATATATAGTTCTTGACTATAGTTATATACTAAAGTATAGATATTTATTTTGATGAAATGAAAGAAATTTTATGGATGCACTACAAAAAAAATCATCTATTACTGGCAGAATTTTCCGGCGACTTTCTAACTGTCAATATTTGGATGGCTTTCCAACAGTTTTCTGGAGGACTTTAAATAATTTAAATAAAATGTTTAAAAATTTATTTATTTAAATGATTTAACAAAAAAAGATTAAAAATTATATTAACTAATTTAAGTTAACTTTTTTCCTTAATTAAAGATTTAAATTTAAATTATTATTTAATTTTAATTTATTTTAAAATTTTATTTTCATTGATTAGTAATTTTAATAGTATTTTAATAAATTATGAAGTTATTAATTTGTTTTAATTAAAATTTAATGATAATCTTTAATTTAATTAGTTTCCATTTTTTGTTAATTTTAATGATAATACATTAGTTGAAGTAATTATTAATTTTAATTTTTATATTTATTATTAATTTTAATTTAATATAATTTTAGTTTCTAAAATGATTATTAATTTTATGAAATAATATAGTTTAAATATAAAATATTAAGCGATAAAACGTATTTTGCATTTTAGCAAAATAGTTTAGTGTTTGATATAAATTTGAATTGAACATAGTTCGAATCCCACGGAATGCACACGGGCAGACCAGCGAGCATCGGGCAGTCGAGCGGTAGGCGGGGCAGGGCGTCCGGACAGTCGGTCAACACGGCGAAAAGGCAGAGGGCAGCGCAGGAATGCATCCGGGCAGGCGGGCAGCGCGCTTGGGCAGCTCGGCGGTCAATAGCGGCCAAAGAGAGCCGAACAGACGCCCAGGCGACAAAAGAATTTTTTTTAGTTTTCCGACGGCCAATGTACGTCGGAAAGTCGCTGAAATGTTTTACCATCGAAAAAAAATTTTCTACTCATGTTTTGCAGGCAAAAATTTTTTCGCTAGAAAACCACCGGTAAATTCCAAAGCCGCCTAAAAATTATCACTTTCCATCGAAAAATGCCGCCGATAATATGTGATTTTGTTGTGGTGATGTGTGTTTCAATATTTAAATATATTTGTAGCTCTGTAGTTTGTCATTTATTTCAATGAATTGACAGAAAATTTGAAATGATTTCAAAACTAGATCTTGGGATTTGCCTGTTACAACTTAACCTAATAAATAAGACAAACATATAATAAAAAATACATCCAACATATATGATATATAAGATTTTCTACTAAAGAATGGTGATAGATGACAATGACTGACTAATTGAATGACCTGAGTTACATGACTGATAGACAACTATATTTACATGATATATATATATATATATATACTAACTTGATAAATGATGCATTTGATGTAATACACTGTATGATATGCAATTGATGATAGATGAATGGATATATGATACTAATGTTTGCAAGTTATACGTTAATTTCAATTGTAGATATTGGAACTTATTAGGCTTTATGCTTATTATGTGGATTTCTACATGTTTTCAAGTACAAGTAAGAAGACCGAAGAGTGATCTTGCAATTGACATACTTTGCTTTCTGGATCTTTTAGATTTTCCTTTTTTAGTCATGATGTATTCTTATAATGAAGATTGAAATTAAGATTTAGTCATTTATTGGTTCACAACCCTAATGAGAGGTTGACATTAATCTATAAGGAGTGGTAGTACTTTATAATTGTTTTGAAGCTTGTTATTTCATGTTAGAGATCTTTCTAGATTCAATTTTTTTTTTTTTTTGGCTTGAAAATTTTGATATATGAAATATGAGACAAATAATACATTAATAAAAAAAGTTCTCCAATTAAGCATATTTTATATGAGTACTTAAATTAAAAACTTTCATAATTGAGTTTAGGACTATCTAAACTCTAGTTTTTTTAGCAAATTTACAGTAAAAAAGTGCATCCTAGTTAAACAAATCCAATAAGAAAAATATTGCTTGGTTATGATGCCATTAAGTCCTAAAATGTTTTTGAAACACAAATTGATAAAGGAGGTCATTTAAAGACTTATGGTGGAGTGCTTGAGTTTTTCTTAAAAATAATCAAAATATCACTCCTAAAATTTATAATTAGGCATTCATTCCATACATGATGGTGACCTGAAATTGGAGAAAGCTTACATAGTGAAAAATCATAGAGGTAACCCCACCGATCAATTCAGTAGATTATCATGCACCAACAAATTAACATTGTCATTTGATTATCATTGACCAAGTATTATCAACAGCATGTCATCATCATTTGATTTCCATCACTTGATACAGTCATCAAATGTTTATCACCAACAAATGTTAATTGACATTGACACCATTATCCCTAACTATTTCTCTTGTAATTTTCATTATTCTAACGGTAGGTTGAGCCAACAATCCAAACATTATAATCTTGCCTTCTCTAGTTAAGGGGGAGAGCAATATTCATCTATATAGTGTATTATTCGAGTTAGATTATGCATCAAGATTTTTCTTTTAATTTTCTTTAAAAAATTACTTGGGCGTCTTGTGAGCATAATATATATATATATATATATATATATATATATATATATATATATATATATATGGTTAAAACCCACCTACATGCCAATGCATTAATATCAGGAAAAAGTTACACAGTTCTTAAAGGGACCTCTAGCTCACTACTGCTCCGAAGAGCTACAAGCAAAGGCAAAAAGAAACCTAAGAGCCCGAGTTCCCTACTAATCAAAATTATAAAATAATCTAGAAACATTCTAAGAAACAAAAACAAAGGGATAAGAAAATCACTTTCAGCAAAGCCCTTCCAACGACATACGAACCCTGCACAAAATGAGCGCGGAGCTCCAAAAACCTGAATAACAGGCCTGCAAGGATACTAAAGCAAAAATAAAGCAACCAATAAAAAAGTAAACCAAAATGAAGATATAAGAGATAAGACAGGCTTCCTAGATAGAAAATTAAGCCCCATTAGAATACCTACAACTTAGGAACCAAACCCATACGGGCGAAACAAACCAAACAAAAAAGATAGTCCCAACTACAAAAAACTCAACATTCTACCATGCAGCCAACGTAAACCAAAGATGCCCCAAATTGATGACCAACAGAGAATAGAGGGATCTCCAAACAGGATACCGGAAGTCCAAAAAGCTCCAACCCGACACGACAAACTGCAGCATCACCAACCCAGCAGGAAACAAGACCACACGACCAACCAGGCAGCCACTACCAGGCCAGGAGCCGAACACAACAAAAGAACACCAACTAACAGGAACACAAGGAAAGCCACCGAGTACACACCCAACATAGAGAGACAAGGCCACCAGAAAAAACTGAAAGAGAAGCCCAAAAAACCACAAAACACAACAAAACCAAACCCAAAAAAAGACACCCATTAACTAGAGACATAAGGGAAGCCCATATGGTCCAAATTGACTAAGCCCTTAATAGAATTGGAAGATGATTAAAGAAGAATTCACAGAAACTGTCAAAATCCACACCCAGCAATGCCAGACGATGAGCAGGAGCATTTCCTTCCTCATGTATATATATATATATATATATATCTGTCTGTGTGTGTGTGTGCAGAGGCGGATTTAGGGGGGGGGGGCACAGGAAGTTGGGGTTTGAGGTTGCGAATCATGTGCAGATGGTGATTGCGGATGAGCTTCGGTTTCATTGCAGGGAGTTTACAAGGATGCCTCATTGATGAGCTTCCGTTTCTTAAGCTTGGAGGGTATAATGGGAAGATACTGTGAAAAAGGCTCACAAAGTGTTCGACCAGATGTTTCATTAATGTTACCATTTTATTTCATTTTCTGATAGTCTATGTTTTTAAATTATTATTATTTTTTCTTTTTTTTTATAATTATTTTCTTTATTTATATTGACATCTAAATGACTTGCCCAAAGTGTTCGATGACATGCCTATCAGCAGTGATAATTTCCTGGTTATAGGCTAAAGATGGTTTTTTTTTCCTTAAACTTTTTCTCTTGCTTTTATTGTTGATAATTCAAATAGCATATTCAATGTATTCGATGAAATGCTCCACAGGATTTTGGTTTGCTTATCTTCCATTTTGTACTCTCCTCGCTCGGCATTTGATCTCTCTGTCAAATTATAATTTTTATTAATATTCTATCTTTTTAATCTAATAAATTTAATAAACAAAATTTTAAAATTGTGAATATCGATTCTAATCCCAGATGAAAAAAAAATGAGGGAAAATAAAAAATTGAATTTGTGCCCCCCCCCCCCCCCTAAAAAATTTCTGGCTCCGCCACTGTGTGTGTGAAATAGAGAGAAATTTCGTGTAACACTAAAATAAAGAATTTATATTCAATCATCATAAATTTTCTAGTATGTAGTAATAATATTTTTTTAATCTCAAGAATTAAGTATATATGTCTAGAAAATATCTTTTAGTCAACTTTTATTATATTAAGCCAATTTTTTTTATTTTTCTTATGTAGATAAAGATATCTATTAGCATAATTTAATTATAATGTTATTAAAAATATTAATAACATAAATAATATGCACTTTTTCATAAATGTGATTAAAATATTAACAATAATGTGTAAAACTGTTCCTTTAATTACAACTCTTAAAAAAATCGGCATAAAATTAATATTTATGAACCTTTAATTTAATATTATCTTATATTATTTAGATAGCTATATTATTATTAAATAAATGATATTAAAATAATTTATTCTGATTGTTTTTTATTATGTAGCCATCAATTAGATACCGTGTTATCATTTTAATACTGATACATTTGTCTTATGTCTAAATATTATTTAAAAATATTACCAAATCAAATAATTGATCTTCAACTGATATTATCAATCAAAATTATTTCTGAGCCACATTTTTAAATAATGCGCGATTATATAGCTCATTTTATGATAACACTAAACTCCTCTCTCTCTCTCTACAGTCAAAACACCTAATAATTTGTTAAAAGAAATCTAAGTGAAGTTGTGGTTAAGATCCAATCTCTTCTGAATCCGCTCATACTCTCTCTCTCTCTCTCTCTCTCTCTCTCTCTCTCTCTTCACACACACTCTCTCTCTCTCTCTCCCGGCCATGGCCTCCGGGGAGAAAACAATCTCGAAAGCAATAACCAATATTCCCATGCAGCCAAACGCACGTCGAATCTCATAACCCATACATCCATCAAAAGTTCTCTCCCTTCAAACAAATCATATCGCTGCACACACTGAAAGAATAGAGCGATCGATGCTTGCACTCTCACCCTTACCAAACTCCGGCGCTGAAGACAGAGAAGGCATCTGCGACGCCTTCCTCGGCGACGACTTCCTCGAAAACATCGATTTCAGCTGCATCTTCGAAGGCTTCGACGTCGATGGAGACCTCTTTCCCGCTGAGCTCCAACTCTCCGAACCTCAACGACGATTCTCGGCAGGAGGAGAGGACCAAGAGAAGATCTCTTCACAGGAGAGGGAGGAGAAGAAAGATGAACTAACTTGTGCGACGGCGACGGCGGCGGCAGTGAAACGCTCACATGGGAAGAAGAAAGTGAAGGTAAAAGATTGAAGATTGATGCACTTTTATTCAAAGTAAATGGATAAGAAGAGCTCTAATTGGGCAGTAGGAAAGGACAGGAGGTCACGAGAAGCATGAGAAGATGTGTAATATAAATATATTATATATATGCACAGATACATATAAGAATGATCAGTTTGGATATTGGTGATTACAGGTGGATTGGACGCCGGATTTGCACCGGAGATTTGTGCAGGCGGTGGAGCAGTTGGGACTGGACAAAGCTGTGCCTTCGAGGATATTGGAAATTATGGGAATTCACAACCTTACAAGGCACAACGTTGCTAGCCATCTACAAGTACTGTTTTTTTATTTATTTTTCTTTATTACAAAAACTATATATTATAAATTGTTAAGGAGTAATTAATCAGTCATCTTGAAATCCTATGGATTGATTTACTGAGTTCTTATTTCTTTTAGATTAAAATTGAGCTTTCAATTTTTTCATCAGCCATGGTATTCCCTGGATGGATTCTCTGACCTTTTTCTTTCATTTTTCTTAAGTTTAGCCATAATTGTTCTCTTAAAAAAATATTAATTTTATAATCCTTAGATAATTTGTTGCAAAGGAAGCTATATCATTCAAAGTTTTGAAGTTCTAAAGAACAATAACGGTAATAAATTCTCAACACATGAAGTAATTCGGGTGGCATGCTATATATACATGCAAAGAAGCTAGGTATATGAAAGAGGAAGGTCCAATATTATTGAATTCAAAATTGTATGTGAAAGGATTCCAAGACCTTACTAGAGAAATGAATCAAAGTTCAAAAAAATAAGAAAATTTAAGAGAGGAAAACTATGCCACAATTAGTCTCTTAGATAATTGCTTTAAAACGAGCTTGATGAACTCATATGAATAGAGCAAATAAGAAAGAGATTTGGTAGAAACTTTTAGTAATATTTTATATTATCTTGTCATGCTATGGCTAACTATGTTGCTCTAGGGAGTTCGCCCTAAAGTTAAGAGGAATTTCAAGAAAATTCTTAACAAACAACTATTTGAATGGAAGCCCTAGCCCAACATGACAATTACACTCAATGAACTAGCTTATGAGTTAATTGGGTGAATAGCTATTACTATAAGACTTTGGATTCGTTTGAGACGACTTTCTTATTACTTCTCAAAACTGTTTTGTAGTACAAAAATTAAGCTGCTTTAAGAAGTAGAAAGAAAGTTGTCCCGAATGACGCCTTTACCAAAGCACACATTTAAATGAGAATTACTGTCAGACAACTGCTTCACATCTAAAATCTCACATTTAAATGAATATTAATTTATCAGTTTCTTCTGTGAAGAATTTTTAAACGGACTAATCCTAATGCTGTTCTTGAAATCATAATCATCTCATAATCTGATCACGCAGAAATATCGAACTCACCGCAAGCACTTGCTTGCACGAGAGGCAGAGGCTGCAAGCTGGAGCCAGCGGAGGCTAATATACAACGCAAAGAACGTTAAAAAGAAAGAAAATAAGCCATGGATTTCCCCAAGCATAGGCTTCCCTCCTCCTTCACAATTCCGACCGTTGCATGTATGGGGCCATCCGACCCTCGACGGACCACCAATGGTTCATCCATGGCCGCCTCGGCCACCAAACTATATAGCCTATTGGCAACCTCATTACCAAAGAGTAGTCACTCTCTCTCTTTCTCTCTCTCTCAAATTCCCTTCTTCTTCCGTCTTTTCTTACTTTCACGTGAATGATAAGCTTATTTGTCCTGTAACTTTTGTAGGGCGCAGCAGAAGGATGGGGACCAAGTGCAGTCATCTCAGCACCTCATTTCATGCCTCATCCATTGCCTGTAATGGTATGTGCATTCTATTTTCCTTTTCGTTCAGCTTTTTGTTTGACTGAATCGTTTATGTTTTTTTATTCAAAATTTTCATGAGATTGGTGCGACAAATAAATAAAATGTATTGCGCGCTTTTATCTCAAAATAAATTTAGAGTCCATTCTAATAAAAAATTTTGGCAAGGACATACTAACCAATTTTTTTCTTTGAATAATTCATCCAAAAAGATTGAATATTGCACATGTTTAATAAACATACTTTTTTTAATATGGTGTGATTAAATGTTAGTTTTTAGCTCTATTTCAAAAATTTAGGAAATGATATTTTAATCATTATTTTAATTATAAAATGATTTTATGGCTAATATTTTTTTTTTAGGCAAAGAGGATGCATATATGGACAATTTAACAATTTTTTAAAATGATTATTAAATCATCTATGTACTTATATGGCTTTGACTTAGGCTTCTTTTGGGACGTTTTCTTACTACTATGTAAATCACCCGCAGGTAGATTTCTATTGTAGATAGATCTCATGCACCTCTCCTCCTGCATAAAGAAAGTAAAATTTTAAAGCTATTGTAGAAAGCAACTTTTTAGTCCAAATATTTTTTAAAAATAGTAAAAAAATAAATATCAAACAAAAATTGTGATTGACGTTAGAAAAATAAATTGGTAAGAAAGCAATTTCAGATGAAACCTTCGTTGTTCACACCATAATTCATGATTCAAACATTATTAAATTGATCCTTACTCACATTACTTTTTTTTCTTAAAAAATATCAAACATTTATTTTATTCAACTTTCTATTAATCATTTGTCCCCTCCAAAGATTCTTCCTAAAATTTGTAACTGATCTTATTCTTTTTCAAACATGGAATATATTTCTATCGTATTATATGAATATAATGATATGAGCAACAAAGATATTTCATTCAATTATTCTTTCAAAAACAATTAAAAATTAAATTCCTTTCAGATATTTTTCATATTATGTGTCAACTTATATAAAGTTCTTCTGTTGATATTCATATAAAAACCCTTAACTGTTCTGATAAAAACTAAAACGAATGCAGAGATTTGCACCACCACCTGTAGCAGGAGTTCCTCAACCAATCTATAGACCTCAGCATTGGGTTTCTCCGTTGAAGACGCAGTCGAATTTGCAGCCTGAACATGCTCATTATCCAGTAAGAAACACTCATACTCGCTCTTCATTCAGTTCCTCGTTTTTATTTATATTTATAAACTAGTTAATACAAAGCATCGGACCTCTGATGACCCGGTTAGGAGAGTAAATATTTTAGATCTAGCATAAATTAAGAAAGATAGATGTGCACCTAAAATACTTAGTTTGAAAGTATTAAAAATGGCCTTTTTATTTATTAGATTTAAATAAGACGATAGAGAAAAAAGATTCATATTGTTGCCAAATGTTGTAAATAATAGAAGAGTTGTAAGACAATTGTAATTAGAAAACTTATCAAATAAATAGACCGAGGCATGCAAAGCATTGTTCTTAAAGTTAGATTTCTGTCACTCCCAAGTGAAAAGGTACACATTGGTCTAACTCTCAAAATTCAACGAACTCTTCAAAGTGATAAGCACTATTCACAGTGGGAAGTAGGAATAACGATGTAGATATTTGCTCTGAACATATGTATGGTGGAACAAATGATTAAAAGTTTTTTTTTTTCATTATACCCAAGAATGTCTTATATAGATCAGAAATAGATGGTCATTTTAATTACAAATGTTAAGATAATTAATTTAAAAGTTTTCAAATCAGGTAATACAATAGTAATAAGTATTTTCATTACAAAAACAATAAGTATTTTCGTTACTACAACAATAAGTATTTCTATTATAACACTAATAATTATTTCAGTTACAATAATTATTATTATTTCAGTTCCAATAGTAATAATCATTTCAGTTGCAACAGTAATAATTATTTCTGTTACAAATTTTCTTTTGCAAAATATAAAATATAACAATCCCCCACATTTTCAAAAGAAAAGTAAAATTTAGAATAAGAATTTGTTCAAAGCAAAAGACATAATGCATAAACATTAGTACCTTAGAGATAGTATCTCATCATTTAGCAATTGCTTCATAATATTATATCTTAGAAGAATTTGCCTGCTCTTCCCATTATATATTTTATTTTTAGCTCTAGTTATTGCCACTTTACAATTACAATGTAGACACACCGATGAGATATTTCACTAAAAATTTGGAATATTGGCTAAGAGATTTCTAAGGCATTCTACTTCTCCTACTTTTTCTAAAGAAATGAATTCTGATTCCATAGTGGATCGAGCTATACAAATCAGTTTAGAAGACTTCCAAGATATAACTCCACCACCCAAAGTAAAAAATATATTCATTAGTAGATTTTGTTTCATCAGAACTAGAGACTCAGTTAGCATCACTAAATCCTTTAAAAATAAAAGTGCTAAATTAGAAGTTCATTTTAAATATTTAAATATTCTCACTAAAACAGTACAATGATCTTTATTAGGATTATGAGTATATTTACTAAACCTATGTACAACATAAGCAATATTAGACCTAGTACAATTCATAAAATACATAAGACTACCTATAATATGAACATACTCAAATTGAGATACACTTTTACCCAAATTTATAATTATAAGGAGTACTAACATGTATATAATTAAAATGTCCAAACCTCCTCAATATTTTTTCTACAAAGAGTACGCGATATTGAGAAATTATAATTCCATCAATTCATTTTCCTTTGTTTATTCTTAATATTACTTCTGCTTCTCATAAATCCTTCATATCAAAATTTGAAGATAGAAAAAATTTAGTTTTTGCAATTTTAGAAAGATTAGATCTTAAAATAAGTATATCATCTATATAAATACAAATAATTAATCCTAATTTTGGAATGTCAAATTTATAATAAATACAAGTATCAGCTTCATTAATCTTATAATAATTAGATATTAATATACTATGAAGCTTCTCATGCTACATTTTTTGAGCTTGTTTTAGTTTATATAAAGACTTAACCAAGTTACAAATTAACTTTCTTTTCAATTCCAGATTCTATGAAAATCTATTGGAAAAATGTCATTTTTCAACAGCCATTTCGGTCGAAAAATGACTAAAATCCATCAGAAATTCAGAAACTAGTATCTACGGTAGATTTTTTACGAAATTTTTTTCACCGGTAAAACACCCATCGAAAAAGTGCTACTAACTCAAAATAATCCACCATATTTTCGATGAAAATAATCAACTGGTAATATTTTTTGCGGCATTTTCTATAGGAAAAATTAAAAAAAAAAAAAAAAAACACTCAAATATGTCCCGAGCAAGCAAGCCTGTCAGCCCAATCTAAGCAAGCCAGCCAATCTGAGTTCCCCGCCCCAGCATACACCTGCAAGCCCATTGCGCCCTAGCCCGCCACAGCCTGCCGACTCACCCACTTATAGGCTTAGCGCCTACGACGTGGTCCAGCTCCCCGAAAACAACGTTCGACTTGCATTGAACCCTGCCTTTTGATATATTAAATGCCCAACCAATAGGCTACTTAGGCAAAGCTGCTTAAAGGGCTACTTTTTTATTTAAATTATAACTTATAAAATATAAAAAGTAATTATTATTTAAAAGTAAAATTATTTTTTAAGATTAAATAATTAATTTAATTTAACAATGAATTCATAAATTAGTTAATTTAAATTAAAAATATTTAATTTATAGAATTTAATTTGATAATAAGTTATTAAATTATTTAACTTAATTTAATAAAATAAATAATTATAAATATTTATTACAGTTATTTTTTTTTAAATTTAATTTTTGTCTGAATTTTTGTTAGAAATTTGTCGGAAATCCAATAAAAAAATTTGACGGAAATCCGTAGGAAATCAGCCAAAAAATTTTCACCATAATTTGTCACGAATTTATTTCCGCCAAAAATTTTGTCAGAAATTAGTTGCTTTCTTGTAGTAGAACCTTCTGATTTATCCATATAATTTTTTTTCTTCTAAATTTTCATTTAAGAAGGCATATTTCATATCTATCTGGTGAATTTGTAATTTAAATAGTAAAACTAAAGCAATAAGAGTTCTCATAGAAGCAATTCTAGCAACATGAGAATAAGTATCAAAATAATTCAAATCTTTCATTTAAGTATACCCTTTAGCAACCAACCTAAATTTATATTTTTCAATTAGTCCATTTGACTTGAGCTTTTTCCTAAATATCCATTTACATCCAATAGGAGGTAAATATACTATCTGTCAAGTATGGTTTGATATAAAAGAATCCATTTCAACTAATGAGGTCATTGTTTTAGAATAAGTTAAGGGGTCATTATCTATTAAGAATGTGTAAAAGTCATCTCCAAAGTTTGTCTCATTTCTCATTCTTTTACTTCAAGATTCTGAAAGAGGAGCATCTCTATTATTAAAATCAACTAAAATAGGTTTATCTATAGATAATTTCAAAGAAAATATATCCTCAAAAAACTCTGCATTTTTAATTTCTATAACAATACTATATTCTATCTATAACATTACTCTTAAGAATCATAAATCTATATGTTGTACTATTTTATGCATATCCTATGAAAATACATTATTGAACTCAATTTTCTTTTCTTGCGATCTAGAAGAAGAACCTTAGCAAGACACCCCCACACTTTTTTAATATTTTAGATTGGTATTCTATTCTCCCAAAATTCAAAGGATGTCTTAACAAAATTTTTAAAAATAATTCTATCTTATAAATGACATGCATATAAAATAGCTTCACCCTATAGATAATCAAGAGCACCTGAACTAATGAGCATAACATTCATCATTTTTTTAAGATTCTATTTTTTCATTCAACTATATTATTAGATTCAAGAGAATAAGGTGGAGTTACCTCATGAATAATATCATTAGCTTAACAAAAAGAACTAAGAATATTTTAGCCCTATTCTCCTCCTCTATTGATTTTAAGTCTCTTGATTTTTTGTTCTAGTTTATTTTCTACTTCAACTTTATATTTCATGAATTTTGATTTAGTCTCATCATTATATCTAAATAAATATGCATATGTGTATCTAAAAAAATTATCAATAAATATCACATAATACCTCTTTACACTTTTAGATATATTATTTTTCATATAACCTAAATCAAAATGAATTAAATATAGTATTTCAAATTCTCTATTCATTATAGATTTACATACTTTCTTTGTTGATTAGCCTCTACATAAATGGGACACTTGTCAAATTAGAAATGTATAAATTTTGTAATATTCATAATTCATGCATTTTCTTGATATAAAAAAATTAAAATGCCCCAATCTTCTATACCATAAATCCATACACTAAGTAAGTAAGTAGAAGAAGACCATTGCTCACATAACCTTTTCCCACAAAGTTATCATTTTTTGTTAATAATGTTTTATCACTATCAAATAATAATTTTAACACCAAATTTTTTAAGTAAAGAGATAGAAACCAAATTATATCTAATTTGCAATACATGTAAAACATTAAAGAGTGTAAGAATTTTTTCTGATGTAAGCTTGATGTTAACATTTCCTTTTCCAACAATCTTTGCAACACCTGAATCTCCCGTTAAAACTTGTTATTCTTCTTCACCAAGACTAGTATAGGAGGAGAATAAATTTGTATTTGCACATATATATATATATATATATATATATATATATATATATATATATATATATATATATATATATATATATATTATATATATATATATATATATATATATATATATATATATATATATATATATATATATATATATATATATATATATATATATATATATATATAATGAGTGGCTCCAGACTCTATGACCCATACTTTTTCTTCAACAAGATTAACTTCTGAGTTACAACAATAATAACATCATTGGTCTCAGCAATGTTGACATTAAATTTGTCGTTCAATTTTCTGTGCTTGCATTGTCTAGCAAAATGACCTAGTTTTCCACAAACAAAATAAGCACTTTCCTTCTTTTATTTATTTCCTTTGACTTTAAAATTTTTATTTCCTTGTTTTTATTTATAGAGAGATTTTTTTTTCTCTATTCTTATTTCCCTCTTGTCTCAAATTTATATTAGTAGTAAAATCTAATATCAATAATGGCATGTTCTAAATCCATATCTAATATCAATTTTATGGGCAGGCATTATCTAGCAAAATGACCCTTTCTAAATCAATCTTTTTTTGTTAGTCACTTCAATTCTAATATCAATAATGACATGCTCTAACCCATATCTCCACGCTTATGCTTCATCATATTTTTATATTCCTTCCATGATTCATGAATTTTCTTAATCAAGAATATAGTGACAAAAGATTTCAACGAGTTAATTCCTTCATTCATAAGCTCACTAATAAGAATATATATGAATCATATATATGAGTAGAAATTTCCTTAGAGTCATTCATTTGAAAGACAAAAAATTTCTTACAATGTACTTCTTGGTTCTTGCATTTTCTAGCACATAATTTTTCTCTAATATTTTCCAAATTTCAAAAGCATACTCTATTTTGTAGTAGACATTAAATAACTCTTTTGATTCCAATCATTCTATAATTTTTCGTTCCCATATAAGGTGGCAATGAAGTAAGTACATGCTCAACTTTAACAATATCAATGATAAACTTAGCAATTGCTTGCTACCTATTCAAATTCTGTTCCAAGAAAAACTCAATTTTTGTTAAGTCGAGAATTAATTTAGCCGTGCTAATCATTATATCATCCATATGCTCTAACTTTAAGATTGTTATTGTAAGATAATTGAAATTATAAAAATGATCAAATAAATAGACCGAGGCGTATGAAGCAATGTTCTTAAAGTTAGATTTTTGCTCCTCTCAGGTGCAAAGGTACATAGTAGTCTAACTTCCAGAATTCAACTGACTATTCGCGGTGATTTGCACTAATCACAACAGAAATCAGGAACAACAATGTAGATATTTGCTTTTAACATATATATGGTGGAGTGAATGATGAAGTAGAAAAAAAATATTATTTTTTTCATCATACCGAGGATTAGGAAGACCTTATAGACAAGAAATAGATGGTCGTTTTAATTACAAACGTTAAGATAATTAATTTAAACTTTATCAAATCAAATCATAAGGCAATAAGTATTTCGAATACAACAATAACTATTTCTGTTACAACAACAATAAGTAGTTCAATTACAACAATAATTATTTATATTACAACAACAATAAGTATTTCCGTTATAAAAATAATAATTATTTCAATTATAGCAGTAATAATTATTTCCGTTATAAATTTTATTTTGAAAAGCATAAAATATAACACCAAATCCCACTTAAAAGAACAAAGACTTTGTATAAACAAGTTTTTGGATAATAATAATGAAAGACAGCAAGCACAAAAGACCGTTCTTCATCTCTTGTTCACAATAAAATATTATATAATTCTATAAATGGAGGATTGGTGGACTGTCCTCATCCTTGGAGTTTTCTTGGGCATGGTATCCAGATTTCACATGCTTGATCGATTACTATTTGGAGTTTTATTGTTGTTCACTTGTAATTAATACAGCCATCAAGTAATTAAAATTTTAATTGTACTGCCTTCATAGTTTTATTAAGGGGCATCTCCCCGTAATTTTAATCGCATGGTCAGTGGTCACGTGACTATTTGCATGCATGGTCGCCTTATATTTTATTTTAAAATCTACATAATACAGTACATTTTTCTTATGGGAAATTTACATACATTCCACTTTATAACATCTTATTTATATATCTAACACCTAAAATTTTAATATTACATGTATATCACTTTATATTATTTTAATATCAAATATACCACTTATAATTATTTCCTAACACTCATATATTTCATTTATAGCACTCATATTTGATATGAAAATGAACTATAGGTGGTATGTATGTAATATTAAAGTTTTAAGTGTTAAATATGTAAATAGAATAGTATTAGGTGGTATGTATGTAAATCTCCCTTTTATTATTAATATATTAAATTTTAATTTTATATTAATACGCGCAGAAAAAGTATTTTATTTTATAAAAATAAATATTACTAATATTTTTTTGCATGATTTAAGAATTAAGCTATTCTATATATATACATAAATAAAAAATATATATAGATGTTAGATCCATAAATGCATAAGAATTTTAAAAATTTTATGTTCTTATCGATTGGCTTTTATTTTCTTAGTAGATGTTTTTCATTTGATTAAGTTGATATATATATATATTTTATAAATAAATTTAATTATATCGCTTATTATCTTATCATGTATTTTCTGGATTTGTTATTGCACGCTTAAAATTAGAACTCATGCCGGTTACTATTTCCTAAAGCATTTTCTTAGTATAAAAATTTAAACTTTTATACTTAGAAGCAGTTTTAAGAAGCAATAAGAAATCGGTCTCAAATGAAGCCGTGGTCCATGCATGATCAAAGTAAATGTATGTTGAGCTTAGGCTTGATTTGGGGCAACTTTCTTACTATTTTTTAAGACTGTTTTTTAGAAAGCAACAAAAAATTGTCCCAAATGAAGTCTTAGGCTTCGTTTGGGACGGCTTCTTTATTGCTTTCTAAAACGAAGTTTTAGTACAAAAATAAAAAATTTTGTACTAAAACTCCGTTTTAGTACAAATTTTTTTATTTTTTTACTAAAACTCCGTTTTATAAAGCAATAAAAAAGCCGTCACAAACGAAACCTTAGTTAAACAAGATTAATGCTCGGGCCTGCAGTACCCTCTTGATTGCTTAGATGGGAACTAGGAAGTGTACAACTAATTGGTTTCATGATAACATAGTTTAATGGTTTCGTATTGTATATCTCAGTATAGCATGAACTATTTTCTTTGCTGTTAAATGTACTGAAAGTTTCAGACTTTTTATCTGTGCAGTTAAAAGTTACATGTTATCAATGTAGGAGGAAATTTACCGATTAATCACTCTATGCTCATTTAGCCTTATGAATTGGTTCTCTTTCTGCAATTATGCATCCCATAGTAATGCATTAAACTCATAATTAGAGACATTTAATACGCAATCGGATGACATATTTTTGGACAATTAAAGTAAGAATTAAAGTAGTGATGCTTATTGACATATTTTTGGACAATTGGTCAATAAACCTTCATGTAAACTAAACGAAGTGGCTTCTTTGCACTTCAACTCTCTTCATTAAGAAAGCTTCTTAGGTTTTGTTTGGGACGGGTTTTTTGCTACTTTTTAAAGCATCTTTTTAGTACAAAAATTTTCTGAAATAGAAATTTTTATACTAAAAAATTATTTTAGGAAGCAGTAAGAAAGTCATTCCAAACAAATTTAATGTTAATTTAGATGATTTATGTGTGTTAAGCATTACCCCATCCTTTTGCTTTGCATGAAATTGAGATCTCCAAAAATTGAAATACCTTGCTTTGAATGCCATAACCACAAAGCAATATGTGCACAAAATTTCAGGCACTTCATCACATCATTTCTTATGTTCAGAATTATATTCTATTATTTATTATCTCTATGTATGAAGTCAACATGTACTTGTTCTTGATTTTTCATATTTTATCTTTTTTTTGTTCACTGAAATTGTTGATGAATCACAAAAAATAGAAGTATCTCCAGATCTCTTCCAACTCTATGAACACGCTTCTATCATAGCATAAATGATATGCAAATACATGTTATACTAATCCCCACCTTCTATATATAGCCATATCTATATCATCGACAATATGTTCTTTAATGGTAAAAATGATTTTTATTTTTCAGTCAAAGGAGAGCATAGATGCAGCTATAGGAGATGTTTTAGCAAAACCATGGCTACCTCTACCACTTGGGTTGAAGCCTCCCTCCACTGAGAGCGTGTTGGTAGAGCTGCAAAGGCAAGGGGTCTCCAAAGTGCCACCAGGCCACAGTCCTGAAGTAAACTAAATAAACCTTTAATTTGGTACTGCTCTTTTCTTTAAGAAAATAGCAGCAGAAATCCGTCGACTTTTCATGTAGATATTATATTTATGTTTTTTTTTCTTCATTCTCGTAATCTATGTATCCATGAGTTGTATTTTGATGTTGATGTGATGTATGGGATCCTGCACAGAATGAACGTAGCAAACAGTGAGAGTAATGGAACAGTGGAGAAAATTTAGTTTCTGTAATTCTATATTGAAAAACTAACTTGCTTTTTCTTCTTCCTAAAACATATATGCTTCCTGAAACCCTCATATATTATAATTAGGATAAAAAGAAAACAGTATACTCAAACACCAACTAATTAAAACAAGAAATAAAGTAGCAGGAAATAGCAGGATAGTGGAGCACATCCCAGAATAATCGAACATGTGCAGGTAAGGTGTTCCTTCATCCCAATATTCTAAAGATGCTCTGCATCATGATGTGCCCCCTCCGCAAAAGAACAAAGGCCATATGGAGGAGGAAAATAAGGGCATAGATATGAAACATATGTTGAAAGTACTTGATGTGTTGAATTCGGTGGGCAATTGGATAACATATGCATTATCGTTAATACGGTGCGTGACAGAGAATGGTTCGAACTTCCTTTGACTAAGTTCGTTATAAGCTCCCGCTGGCAGTCACTCCTCCTTCAATCGTACCCAAATTAAGTCCCCTGGATTAAAAATTTTCCTCCTCCTATGGTGGTCCGCATCCAACTTATATTTCTCATTTGTTTCTTGCAACTTGATGCTAACTTTAGCCAGCATTTCTGAAAACTGGTTGACCCAAGTTGATGCCGCCTTGCTTTTGCAATTCAGGATGACTGCAACATCAAGAACATTGTTGGGCATTTTAGTATATACAATACTAAACGGGCACATACCGGTAGATCGATTTGGCAATGAGTTAAATGCAAACTCAGCTTGGCATAACACTTCATCCCACAACTTTAGTTGTTCCTGGACTAAGCAGCGAAGTAGATTCCCCAAAGTCCGATTCACAACTTCTGTTTGCCCGTCGGTTAGCGAGTGGTAAGCGGAGCTCAATTGAAGTCGAGTCTTGAACCTTTCCCACATCTCTCACTAAAAATGACTGAGGAATTTCACATCCCAATCGAATGTGAGGCTTCTCAGCACCCCATGCAATCTCACAATCTCACAGAATAATAGCTTAGCTATATTGAGTGCATCGAAAGTTTTCTTGCACACTATGAAATGCGCCATCTTGGAAAAACGGTATATGACAAACATAATTGAATCTTTTCCCCTCTTGGTACGTGGTAAATAGTGCACGAAATCAAGGCTTAGGTCCTCCCAAATTGAGTCTATCACCGGCAAAGGTTGGTACAACCCCGTGTTATGTCTGCTTCCTCAGTAGTTTTGACAGACCGTGCACCGTTCCATATACCTGATAACATCCCTCCTGATATGCGGTCAATAGAATTTATTTTGCAATTGGGATAGTGTTTAGTCTTGCCCGGCATGAGCTGCCAATCCTCCGCCATGGATCTCTTGAATTAATTAAAAGCTGACGATGCCATGAAGAATTCGGTACACAAAAAAGGTTTCTTCCTTTAAACAGGAAACCATGTCTAATAGTAAAGTCTTCAGTGGCTTCTTTATTGAGACATTTAATCCAGGCCTTGGCGAAATCCTAGCCTTATCCTCTGCATACAAACCTTGTAGACATTCCAAACCTGAAAATTCCGTTTGCAATTGAGTTATGAGGGCGAACCTGCAGCTTAAGGCATCTGCAACTCTATTATGAGCTCCACTTTTATGTTTCAACACAAAAGTGATTTTTTATAAGAACAAAATCGACCTCGCATGCATCTGATTGATGTTTTTATGAGTGTTTATCTATTGGAGGGCCTTATGGTCGCTGCAACGAATAAAATCTTGATGCAACAAATAATGTTCTCATTGTTTCAAGGCTCTAGCGATCGCATACAACTCTTCCTTGTATACAGACCATCAATGCCGGGATGGACATAATTTCTCGCTAAATATTCAATGGGTCTGCCCTCTTGTGTCAACACAGCCCCGATCCCAACTGTAGAGGCGTCCGTCTCCACCAAAAATGACTTGTCAAAATCAGGCAGGGCCAGTACCGGGATGAAAGACTACGGTCTTGATGGCATTGAAGCTTGCCTGATGCTTTGTCTTTCAATTGAATTGCTTATGTTTCAACATGCCAGTTAAGGGAGCTAGAATGATGCTAAAGCCTTTTATAAATTTTCTGTAAAAGTTTGCCATACCATGGAAACTTCTTATATCCGTGAATGACTTAGGTGTCGGCCACTCTACTATTGATATTACCTTCCATGGATCTGCACTGACGTCTGGGGATGAAATTTTGAAGCCAAGGAACGAGACAATGCCCGTTGCAAATTCACACTTTGCAAATTTCAGATAAAGCTTGTGCCACTAGAAGGTTTCAAATATTTCTCGCAAGTGGTGTGTGTTAGCTTCTAAACTGCTGCTAAACACCAAAACATCGTCGAAATAGGACATGCAACATTTATTGAGAAAAGGCTTTAAAATTTTGTTCATTAGCCCCATGAACGTGGATGGCGCATTGCACAAGCCAAATGGTATAACGCGCCACTCGTAGAGACCTTCACGCATTTTGAAAACCGTCTTCCATTTTTCTCTAGGTCGGATGCGGATTTGATGATACCCAATACGGAGATTGAGTTTGGAGAAAATATTGAAGCCCGCCAACCTTTCTAACATTTCAGCCATTCTCAGCATGGGGAACCTGAATTTAACTGTTATTTTATTGACGTCCCTACTGTCCACACACATCCTCCAAATGTCATCCTTTTTTTGTACCAACAAAGCTGGAACAACAGATGTGTTGAGGCTATGTTGTATAAGTTACTTCTCTAAGAGTTCATCTACTATTTGTTATAGAATCTGGTGTTCAATCAGACTCAATTTGTAATGCAATAAGTTAGGCAATGTTGCTGCAAGAATTAAATCAATTCGGTGCTGGATGCTCCGCAAGGGTGGCAGCTCCGACGGTAGGTTCTCCGGTCCAATGTCAGAGAACTGTTGGATTAAAGCTTTAACAGGTTCTGGAACGATTTGGTGATCACTAGAGATGGTTTGCTCTTTCAAAATCAATGCCAGAATATGTGATGCATCCCTCCAAGCATGCAACAACTAGTTACTTGAAATCACAAGCATGAGAGTTTTATTTTTATCAGTCGTATAATCAATACCTTGGTTGTTTGGCAACAGGCAAATTGTTTTTCCCTTCCAATCAAATGTGTACGTATTGGCCTTGCATTCATGCGTGGCTCCCATGTCAAATTTCCATGGGTGACTGAGGATTATGTGGCACACGTCCATGTCGATTACGTCACAATCAACTTTGCTTGCGTAGTGTTTTCAAATGGAAAAGGGAACTCGACACAAATCCATGACCGCCATTTCTGCTCCTTTTTTTTACCCAAATGATCTTGTACGAGTTGGAATTTTTTGAAGTTTTAAGTTGTAGTGTCTGCACCGCCGCCTTAGACTCCATGTTTTTCGTGCATCCGCTGTCAATCAAAATATCACATATCTTACCATTGATGGTGCATTTAATCTTGAACAAGACATTCCTATGAGAGTTGGTGGGTTTTCGGGGAGCCAACAATAGTTTCTGAATTACACAAATGAGAGGTTCGCCTTCGTCGCCACCCACCTCTTCAAGCGATTCTTCTTGCTCACCCTCGGCATCACCCATAGCATCATCCCCCTCCGCCTTCAATAACTATAACTGGGGCCTTTTTGGACAAACATTAGACTTATGTCCCTGTCGGAAGGATCTGAAACACTTGATATTCATGGGCTTATCATACAAATTTTCTTTAGACTACTCTTTCCATTTTGGAGCTATTTTTCTTTCAACATTCTGGCACCCGTGCCAGTAGGAGCTAAATTACCGGTGGCTGGAGATTGCACTTTTCTTGCTTGTGTTGCACTAAAACTGTTGGACCGCTGATTATCAACTCCTTGCTCAGATGCCCGTTTCCCCTGGCTGCTTCTACTGTGTCTTGTTAGTTGAAGTTCCACCTTCAGTGCATAATTAACCGCTTGCGACAAGGACCATACACTGTTCAATTCAAGTTTATCTTGAATCACCTCTTTTAATCCAACAACATACCTCGCAACCAGTTGATTTGTAGATTCATTGAGATTATTCCTGACACTTAACTAATAAAATTCCTCAGTGTAGTCAATGACTGTTAGGCCTCCCTAATTGCAGTGTTGATATTGAAAATATAACATATGTTCATAATATGTTGGTAGAAAATAACCACGTAGCAATTATTTCATTCTCCACCAACTGCACACAAGCCCCTTCCCTTCTCTCCTTCTTGACTGCAGCAACTGTAACCACCAAGCACTGGCTCGCGATTTGAGCCGTCAGGCAACATATTTGACATGTTTCTATGGTTCAATTTCCATATATTCAAAGAATGTCTCCACCGCCCTTTCACAATCTAAATAGTCTTCAATGTGTAATTTCCCATCAAAGACCAAAACGTCCATTTTGACGCGAAATTTGCAGTGGTGCCGATCATTCTCTCTCAGACGCCTTCGGTGGTGGCGGATTATCTCCTCATCTGAATCGAATAATTCAAACTCTTTGAATTACTTTGCTTCTTCATCCGAATCGGATGCTTCAGGAATCGGTGTGCCCTTCGCTTGATTCTATATTCTGTCTGGTCCATGCCTGCTTTTCATGACATTTATTGTCACCATGGTCCGCTGCGGAACATTGCGCTCCAGGCGAGTGTAGATGGTGCGCTGCAAACATTGGGCTCTAATGTCTCACCTCGATGGACATCTGCGACTATCTCCTCTAGGCGTTGCGCGAGACCTCGATGTTCTGCCCACATGGCTTTAAGGCTTCGTTCATCTTCGGGAGCCACCCGTTTGCTGCTCTCTGCCATGTGGCTCTTATACCAAACTTAATGTAAGGGATCCTGTACAAAATGAACTTAGCAAACAATGAGAGCAATGGAACATTAGAGAAAACTAAGTTTTTGTATTTATGTATTGAAAAACTAATTTGTTTTTTCTTCTTCCTAAAACAGATATGCTTCCTGAAACCCTCATATACTAGAATTAGGATAAAAAGAAAACACTATACTCAAATACCAACTAATTAAAATAGGAAATAAAGTAGCAGGAAATAGCATGATTGTGGAGCACATCTTGGAATAACCGGACATGTGTAGGTAAGGTGTTCCTTCATCCCAATATTCTAAAGATGCTCCACATCATGATATTTATGATGATCTTTTTAGGCTTTGTTTGAGATTGTTTCTTATAATTTTCTTAAGCAGAGTTTTTAGGTACAAATATTTCAGGAATTAGAAATTTTTATACTAAAAAATTATTTTAGAAAACAGTAAGAAAACAATATCAAACAAAACATTAATGAGCAAATAAAGGTAGAAGCATTAATTTTAGCTATGTCATGGACATGAGGTTCTTTTGAAAAGATTCTTATACGAGAAATTAATGTGAGGAATAATTTTACTTTATAATTAAGTCTTAAAAGTGGAGCTTAATCTAAGGACTTATGTTCAGTAAAAAATTTGCTTTTAACCCCTTGATAAATTTAAAACCTAAATTATGAATTTGATTACTATTGATTTGATAGTAAAAAACAAAATAATTCTTATAATTCTTCTGGAATATTAATTGGTGCAAATTTGATGACTCAGCTATAACAAAAGAATGTTAGTGGTTCATCTTTAGTAAATCATGCATTACAGTAAACACAATTGTAAACTAAATTTAAAATTCATCTCCTGGAAGCAGCATGTCACTCTAAAATTTTTCACTAAAGTATGCCAGTGTTCATGCTTGACAGCTTCAGCATAAGAGGTGGGATCGGGAGGGAGAGTGGAGTGAAAGAGATTAAAAATGGTTTTGGGCTTGAGGTGATCAGTTTTAAACTGGGTTTGCATGGGATGAGAGTTAGATTTAGGGATGTGATAGGGAACATGAGAGGTGTTCACCGACGGATATGGTTCAAGAATTGGATTAGGAGTGCTCGTGGTAGTAGTTTGGGGAAGGGTGGTGGAGCTGTTGTGGTTGCTTTTGTTGACTAGAGAGGTGGGAACTAAAATGAGAGGGGGTATGAAATTATGAGTGAAGCTAGATGAATTGTTCGTGGAAGTTTTTAAATAAGGGAAGATAGCTTTGTTGAAGATTATGTGCCGAGATGTATAACATGTTCGATAGTTGGATTGAGACACTAATAGCCCTTCTGAGATGAGGCCTAATTGATGAAGACGCAAGATGTGGAGAGAGGTCAAAGTTTGGTGGTGGAGTATGGACGAAGCCATGGATAACACAAGCAACCAAAAATTTTAAGATGCTTATATGTGGCTGGTTTTTTATAGAAGAGGTGATAAGGACTGTGGTGTTGAAGAGAGCAAGTGGATTGACGATTTATAAGATAGACAAAAGTGAAAAGAACGTCAACCCATAAGGATTGAGGGAGATGAACTTCGAAGAGTAAACTGCGAGTAGTTTCGATAATGTGGCGATGCTTCCGTTTGGCCATGCCATTCTGGGAGGGGTATAAGCGCAAGTGTATTGATGAATTATACCCCTTTGTTTGCAAAAGGTCTGAAATTGATTATTAATATACTATCCACCACTATCTAAGAAAAAAAAATTAATATTGGTGTTGAATTGGCGAGTGATCATTTTATTGAATTCAAAGAATTTAGAAATCACATCAAATTTATTTATGAGGCGATAAACCCAGCAAAATTTTGAAAAATTATCTATAAATAAGATATGGTATTTGTTTCCTTGCATAAAATTAGTAGGGGAAGAACCCCAAACATCTGAATGAATTAAAGCAAAAGGAAACAAGTTACTAGTAGTATATTTGTTAAATGGTAAGCGGTGGCTTTTAGCCAACTGAAAGGAATTATAGTGATAAATATAAGTGTTGGTACATAAAGAGGAAATGTAATGTTTCATTTGTTCTAAGGTAGCTGAAGCAAGATGATCGAGATATTTGTGCCATAAATTGGGGACGTCTTGAGCCGAAAGAAGAAGAAAATGTTGTGGGGAGGAGGAGGATTAAATGGGGTACAACCCATTAAGACAGGGATCCTTGAGATGAAGGCATCCCATCATCGAATACAATATTTGAAAGCCATGGGAGGAAATTTGACAGTGCAGTTGTTATTGGTGGTAAGAAGATGGATATAAATCATATTGAAAGATTAATTAGGGACGTGAGAAAGATAATCAAGATGAAGGTTACATATGGGAGTGGGAATAATGCCCTTCCCAAAACGTTGAATGGGCAATTGGTGACCATTTCCCAGAGTGATTTGTTGTGAACCATGGTAAGGCTTAAGAGATTGAAGCTGTAAGGAATCAAATGTTAGATGAGTACTGGCACCGCTATCAAGATACTATTCTAGTGAGGCGGGATGATCGGAAGGGGAGAAAAGAGCAGCTTTTTTAGCTTCGTTGGTGTATGAGGGATCGTGGCGATACCAACAACAGAGAGCATAGTGACCGATTTTAGCACAAATTTGACACATTATGTTGCTGGAGGATGATTTATCCGAACGTGGTCAGGATGATTGAGTAGAAAAGGGTGGGCGACCTCAGTTGGAGAAGTTTCGTCTGCGGTTGTGTCTGCAAGGCGGCAAGGGCCAGAGTAGGTTCGGAAATTCAGAGAGATTGAAGTTCTTTGGATGCTTCTTGAGCAAGATTTTGCTCTTCACTGCATAACATAGTGTATAAGTCATCAAGGCTAAGGGGTTGAAGGTTTGTACGTATGGTAGTTTTGAAGGCTTGATATTGAATGGGAAGACCATTTAAGGTGTAAAAAATGACATATTCAGGATCAAGAGGTGATACGGTCGCAGCGATGGCATCCACTTTTGATTTGATGGCGAGAAGGTATTGGGACATCGGTTGATTTTTCATGGACATGTGATGGAGCTCGTTGCGAAGTTGAATGGTGTGAGAGTGAGTGGATGATTGGAGGCGACAAACGATACTGTCCCAGATCTCGGTACAGTGATTCAAAGATAGGACATAAGGAAGAAGATTGGGAAAGATAATCGAGTATAAGGCAGCCGCTAAATTTTGATCAAGAAGAGTCCAAGTTTGATAGGATAAGGATGAAGGTGACGACAGGGCGTGCAGGGAGGGGCAAGAGCAGGTCCTGTCAAGAAAGCCCTTAAAGTCGTTTGATCTGAAAAGCTTGAAGACCTGAGAGCGCCATATTAGGTACTTGTCGATGGTGAGAGTGAGGTAGATAATGCTCTTAATGTTACACATGAGAAATTTCAGTAGATGAGGGATGGGTTGGGAATCGAAGGTTGTGATGGAGTTTTGCTAAGCGTCAGGCGTAGCGACGAGAGTAGAGGATGAGGTATCCATGAACGGCCTTAAGCTAGCTCGGGTTCCGGTCACCAGATGGCCTACTCTGATACCATGAAAGCTTCGTTGCAACAGCCAGAAACAAGAACAAGAAGGAACAGAGGAAGGAGAAGGATAAAATATTTTGTATTAATTTCATTGTTTCATATTACAAAAGCCTGTGTAAAAATAGACAGAAGGAAACAGACAAATAACATTATAGCAAATGGTAACATGCCACGTGTTATATTGATAATAGCCTGGAGCTTGAGCCGAAGTGTGTTAACAACTCGTAAGCTTGCAAATGAACCGAGCGTTCGACGAGCTATTCGTGGCTCGGCTCAATAAGAACTCGTTCATGTTCGTTTAATAAAATAAACAAACGAGCTTGAACAGCTTGGCGTTCGGTTTGTTTATGTTCACGAATATTATCGTCTAAAGCTCATGAACAAACTCGTTAAGAAGCTCGACTAGAGCTTGACTAAGAAGCTCAATAAGAACTATATTAGAGTTTTAAAAAATAAATATTGTTAACTTTAATAATTTCTTTTTACTAATCAAATCTAAAATCGTTTAGTAATTTATTTTTACTTCCTGATTCTACCTAAAATCATAAACAACCCACTATTCAAACATATATAAGTTGAATCATAGAATGTTTTTTTCTTAAACGAGCTCATTTGGTAGCTTGAAAATACTAATTAGATATATTAATTAACATACGTATTTGATAGCTGAAGAATCCTCATAGATATGTTCGTAAAATAGTTTAAAAAATGTCGATAGATATGTTCACGAGCATGATTATTATAATTATTTGTTAGAAGACTTGATAATGCTCGTTTGTTAAGCTCGATAAGGCCCGATAAAGATTGAGAAGGCTCAATAAGACTCGAAAAGGTTCGATGTACTTATTTGTGAGACCATTTAAAATTTCATTTGCAGCCCTAGTCGCTCGTTTGGATGACTTTGGCAAGTTTTATTTTTATTATTTTTCGTTGTTTTACTGGCTAATGAAATCTTAATCGATAATTAGTTTAAAATTTTAACCTATTAAAACTCGTGTACCCTCTAATGGAAATCCAGTTCATCTTATGCCTCTGCTTTGCTCCCAGTCCCAGGTTAGACCTTTCCTCCGCCGCCAAAGCTCCGGCCGCCTTCTCACAATTGGCTGCCTCCACTCCACCTTCATCTCCAACGGCGAAGACGCCGATCTCCCCGCCCTCATCTCCAACCTTGTCTTCACTCACTCCACCGCTGCGTCCCTTGCCGCCGCTCTCTCCTCCTCCTTCCCTTCCCTCTCCCTCTCCCCTTCCATCATTGACGCCGTCCTCAAACGCCTCTGGAACGACGGCCCCCGCGCTCTCATCTTCTTCCGAGCCCTCCTCCGGCTCCCCTTCTTTTACCCCTCTGCCTCCTCCTTCGACTACGCCATCGACATCGCCGCCCGGCTCCGCGACCGCGGTTCCCTCCGCTTCCTCCTCTCCGCCCGCCATGCCGCTGGCCTCCCCCTCTCCCATCGTACTTTCTCCGTCCTCGCCGAGCGCTTCGCCAACGCCGGCAAACCCGACCGTGCCGTCCGCCTCTTCCTCTCCCTCCACCACCACGGCTGCCGCCAAGACATCCGCATCTTCAACTCCCTCCTCGACGTCCTCTGCAAGTCCCGGCGCGTGCGCAAGGCTACCTCCCTGTTTAATTCCTTCAAGTCCCGCTTCGGCGCCGATGCCATCACGTTCAACATACTCGCCGAAGGCTGGTGCCGTCTCAAGCGCACGGCAACGGCTCTTGATGTGCTGAAGGAGATGGTGGATTCCGGCCTGGAGCCGACGCTGACCACTTACAATATCTTGCTGAAGGGGTATTTCCGGGCGGGGCAGCTTAAGGAGGGATGGGAGTTCTTTCTTCAAATGAAGAAGAGAGGAAGGAAGGAGGGATCCGGATGTTGGCCGGACGTTGTTTCTTATACCACGGTAGTGCATGGGCTCGGTGTTGCCGGCCAAACCGAGAATGCCCGCAAGGTGTTTGATGAAATGATCGTTGAAGGCTGCCTGCCTTCTGTAGCTACCTATAATGCTTTGATACAGGTGTTATGCAAGAAGGACTGCATCCAGAATGCACTCTTGGTGTTTGATGAAATGCTGAGGAGAGGTTACACACCAAATGTGACAACATACAATGTGTTGATCAGGGGGCTATGCCATGGCAGTGAGATGGGCCGAGCGATGGAGTTCATGGATAGGATGCGGCAAGAGGGATGTAGACCAAATGTTCAGACTTATAACGTTGTGATAAGACATTGGTGTGAAGAAGGTGAGATAGAGAAGGCTTTGGAGTTGCTTGGAATGATGAAAGAGGGAGGTGATTGTTTGCCAAATCTGGATACATACAATGTAGTGATCAGCGGCATGTTCACTAGGAAGCGGTCGGAGGACATGTTGGTAGCTGGAAGGATGGTGATGGAGATGGCGGAGAGCGGGCATTTGCCGAGGAGATTCATGTTCAATAAAGTGCTCAACGGTTTGCTGCTAACCGGTAATCAAGAGTTTGCTCGGGAGCTCTTGCGGATGCAAGATAGATTTGGGCGTTTGCGCCGTGAGATGAGGCTTTGAATCTTACTTGCTTTCAATTTTGGTAGTGAAGGCTTGCTTCCAAGTGAATATGGGCCAACTTTTACTTAAATGGTCACTGAGCTAGTTTACAGTTGCAGCTTGCATTTCGGCTAGTTTATTCTTCACTTCTGAGACCAGAGTATATAGCTAATGAAGAAAGCTGGTTGTCAAGGATGCTTAAGCTAGGCCTTTTCTTGCAGGGAGAGACCTTCACGGCACAGAAAAGGGTAAAATGCTTTCAGTTTTGCTGTATATGGAGGTAATTGCACTTGTGCAATATTTGCCATTCCAATTATTGCTACTTGTATAGTTGTATTTACATGCAGATATTGCAATGGCTAGAGTCAAGGTTATTTAAATCGTTCTATGTAGATATCCAGCCAAGCTCAATCTGAATTTTATTCAATACTCTTAGGTATTCTGTATAGCAGAAGTTTATAAAAGGATTCATGGCTTATGGTTAGAACAAAAGATTATTTATTCAATCTCACAAGTTTTAGCTGCATAATTTACTGTTTATCTATTTATTGCTCACCATTCCCAGCAGCAACAACAACAACATCAAGCCTTTGTCCCACTACGTGGGGTCGGCTTCATGAATCCTTTTTCGTTTAATAAAGAAAGATCATTTCTAATATTTTTTAACCAAGTCTTTTTAGGTCTACCTCTATCTTCTTAACATAAGTCAAATCTAATACCTCAACTTTCCTAACCGGGTTGTTGGAAGGCATCCGTTTAATGTGACCAAATCATCTAAGGTGACTCTCTCTAATCTTATCTTCTATTGGAGCTACTCCAACATTTTCACGTATATGCTCATTTCGTATCCTATGTCTAAGGGTAAAGTCATTCATCTCTGCAACATTTAACTTAAAATTGCTCACCATTCCCAGAATATTAAAAAAAAAAAGCATGAGTCTTTCCAGTCCATTTATGATTTGTGACATAGGCTATATTAGAATGGGTAACATGTTCAATCTTCTGCAACCTCACCAAGTAAGAAGCAGCAAAGGACAAACTCATTGTAAAGAAACCAAAACTCATTCAATCTTCTGCTTTTCCTTGTCTTGCTGCCTCAAGTGAAGATAAATAGATGATCGAGGTTAGGATTTAGCTACATACCTTTCCTGCACGTCATGAGACAACAAGCATAGGTCCTCTTCCTCAATCACAGTAGAAAAGCTCCGGTCACGACTTACTCCTTCACCACCACGAATCATGTGCCTGTTCGAGTTTGTCCTTTTGTCCCCATCTATCGCAGTACTGTCTATCTCCTTCTCTTCTTCCTTCTTATGCCTCCATTCTCCCATAATTGTCAATTTTGTTTTGTTTCATTGCTCCTTCATTATGTTCGATGGCATAAATCTCAAGGTTAGAATATCACCGAAATTAAGGTTTCGTTTTGGACGGCTTTCTTACTGTTTCTTAAAGCGGCTTTCTAGTAAAAAATTTTTAATTTTTGTACTAGAAAGTCGCTATAAGAAGCAGTAAGAAAGCTGTCCCAAACGAATCTTAAGTCTTCCTTCATGTTTACTTAGTTGTTGTGATGCCTTGGGATGATCTTAAAATTGTGACCATTATGGTTATGGCAGCCATGTAACTTGTTAATTTAATTGTGTGGACTAATTTTAGGTTATTTGATGAGTCTTTGTTGTCGCTAATGGTAGTAGTTGCTAGAGAGCCATTAAGGGAACCTTACTTGTCCCTAGAGTATATCATTATGCTAGTCGTCATAGTGTTACCACTCAAAAAGTTGAATTACCAGAGTTCCAACTTATGATGTTGATGCCCTCTTCGAGACTATAGCATAAAATATCAAACAAATCTTAAGAGCTTTGTTGATGCTCAAATTGCTCAAGCCTTTCACTGGTGCACTTACCATCCCAGAAAGTCCTATGAATTAACCAATATTAGATACACATATAGCACAAGTGACTTGATAGAGCATAGTAAGGGTGTCAATTCGGATCAATGGATTGAGTTCGGGTTCAACCCGAGTTGACCTGATCATAAATGGGTTGACATGAATCCGACATGTTCAACTGTTCCGTGTGGGTTGTTGGGTTGACCCGATCCGACCCGTGAATGCTTTACTTTGCATAGGGCATTAGGGCTTGGGCTGGGCGAATACAACACGTTAGACCAAGTATGAAATTCATTTTTTCTTCTAATATTTAAATGGGTGACATTTTTAAATTCAATCAAAATATTATGAAATTCATGGTGTTGGGTTGCAGGCTGATCATTAAATGATATATAATTTTTTTTCTTTTTTTTTTTGTTAATCATCATATGCCTTTCATTAGTTCTCATTTTATGTTTATTTAACTTATGCAAATACTTTGATTTTGAGATACATAAATTAAAATAGCATTTCGAGGTCTATAGATTGGTTGAGGAACTCCTGCTACAGGTGGTGGTGCAAATCTGCATTCGTTTCAGTTTTTATCAAAACAGTTGAGGGTTTTTATATGAAAATCAACAGAAGAACTTTATATAAGTTGACGCATAATATTAAAAATATCTGGAAGGAATTTAATTTCTAAATATTTTTAAAAGAATAATTGAATGAAGTATCTTTGGGAGTATTTCTGTTGAAATAGAGGGAACTTCATTAATTGAAATATATTTAACATCTTCAAAGCGCCATCCACTTCATCGCATAATATCCTTTTTAAAGAGTCGCAGACATATCTAAATGTTGAGGGTCTACATTAGAAATTAACCTTTAGGATGTACATATATCTGCAACAAGAAAATGTCAAAATGTTTATTAATTTACCATATACAAAAATTTTGGAAGATCGAATAATATATTTTTAGTAATATATGTGTGCATGATTGTGCACATTATTTACATTACTAACATAAGCTTGTAAACAATATGTACAAGAGCTTGTAGTGCTCTAGATTTCCCTTTTACATAAACTGTATAAGTTTGTAAAATATACATTTTTTTTGTTCACCATATTTATTAACATTTATAAAATATTTTTTGTCTCACCATATTTTTATTCAATATAATATAAAATAGAATAACATATTAACAACTCAACAAAGTAATTCTTTATATTTAATTCAGCATTGCACTATTTTTCAATTTTAAATATTTTGATATTTTCATTCTTGTTTTTGCACACCACATTTATTAACATTTGATTCAATATAATATAAAATAAAACAACATATTAATAACTCAATAAATTAGTCATTTATATGTAATTCAACATTTGTTATTTTAAATATCATCATTATACCATATACATAAACTATATAAGCAAAATTACAAATAAGAAATTATTCTGTGTGGAGTTAAAACATTAAATATAGTGTCAATTATAATACAGGAGATCGTAAAATTGGGTGTATGAAAACTCTGCGTTCAGACTCCGCACAAAATAATTTCTTAAGTTAAAGAGAAATAATTGAGAAATAGAAACAATACATAAATTTAAATTTACATAAAATAAAATAAAACCTATAAACTTAATTTGAAGCTTATAATAAATCCTAAACAATAAACATGATGGATATAGCTTGTTTTGTTGAAGATAAAGAGGAGCTTGTGAAGATAATAATCATTATTTGATGGCGAAAAAAGACCCTTCGGCTGCAAAACCTTAAAATTTTTGTCCTAGCAATTTCAGAATTGAACGCGACGCATCGGCTTCCTTTTTAAAAAAATATTATCTCAGAACCGGGTCGAGTCGTCGGATCACGCTTATTAATAAAATTCTCATGGCAGCACAAAATAAATTGACCCAAAAAATACATATCAACCACAGGTTTGATAATTTCTCCTCAAGGGATGCCACGGATGCAAGGAAAAAACACTATATTAGCCTATTTAGTATTTTCCTACTAAGACGCCTAAGAATTAAATTTTTACACTGCAATAAATTGAAATGTTTTCTGAAAAAGATAATTAAAAGTTTGAGCTAATAAACCCTGGCTTAAATAACAAATACAACCTGTCATTCCTTCTCCACTCTCCCAAAATAAGAAATGATTTCGGAGAGAAACCCTCGCTCTTGATCTGCTTCGACCTTCGCGATTGGATGACCTCCTTATCCGATCCTGGTCCCGTTCTCTACGCCTCCGTCTCATGTGGAAACAACGTCCTCGCCGACCTCCTCCCCGCCGGCGAAGACTCATGTGCAGGCAGCGGCGGTGGCGCAGGTGGCCTCTCTGCGCTGGCCGCCATCTGCCTTGATGCTGCCCCGCACTTCCACCTCCTTTACACTCATACAGCCGGCAGTCGGATCTACGCCTTCCTCATGGCTGAACCTCTTCTCTTTTTCGCCATCGCGGAAGAGTCCCTCGGCCGCTCTGCCGTTCTACTCTTCCTGCATCGCCTCCACGATGCCACTGTATATATCGCCCGCCGGCGGATCGGTGCAGGCGACCCCCTTGCCTACCGCTGTCTCCAGGACGAGCTGCTCCCTGTGATCCGCCGCCTCGTTGCAGGGTCGGTTTCTCCTTCCGAAGAGGAGAAACCGTCTCCCTCGTCGCCGCCTGCACTTTTGCCCCCTCCTCTTCCCTCCACGCCGCAATCTTCTGATAGCTTCCTCCTAACCGGCGAGCACAAGAGGAAGGTTAAGAAGGAGTGCAAGAAGAACCCGAGAATCGATGAAGGGGTTGGCGATTCCCGGGGTGGGGACGAGCATGAAATCTCGGTAACGGATAATGATGGGGAGGCTGATCTTGGATTGGGGTTAGGAGGTTGGAAATCCATGCAGAGGATTTGGTGGCGGCAAGTTCGAATGGTTTTGATTATTGATCTGGTGGTATGCAGCCTTTTGTTTGGTATATGGCTGTCCGTGTGTAAGGGATTCCAATGCATTGGCGGATGAGAGGTAACGATGAAGTTCGGAGAACCAAACTTGAATTGATTCAGTTGTTGCAGATTTGATTTTTAGTTCACAATATTACGAAACGTGGGAGGTGAAGGCGCAAGCCTATTTGTTGAAAGTTGTCGCAATGCATCTTAATTGATCCTTATTCATTTTACCTCGATTCTTTTATTTCTCTATGTTCTTAGTGAGGTTATGTGCAGTATAAGGATCCTTGTAGATTGGTTTTGGTTCTTTCATTAACCAGTGAGTAGCTTCATAAGCTAGATTTTGTATATGAATTTACTTGATAAAAGCATTTGAAAAAGATTTGGTTTGTCAAGAGAAAAATTTTGTTTATCTTTGTTCTATTTTATTTTTTCCTGCGTTTATTTTTGTTCTATTTTACCTTTTTCAAGCGTTAAGCTCATAAAAAACCTTCTTATTTTGTTATTAACTTTTATTATCAGTTGTGTGACAAGTTCATCATGTTCTATTTCTAGCACACTTGTTCTTTTGGAGATTGATGTAAATGTTCCTTGGTGCTCATTTGGTTGCCTGTAGATGAAAACATGTTGAAAAATGATGATTTAATTTTCACTCATTTTTTGTTTGACATTGAAATCCCTTCATTTATGGGAGTTTTGAGAGGATTTGTGAGGCTTAACGCCAATGTGCCAATGTTGATTTCAAACTACACCAAACAAGTGATGGAAGTAAAAAATATATATAGCATTTTTAAAAAGCTTTTTTAATTTCAAGCAACCAAATGAGGCCTTACTTAGGCTCGAGCTTCTTTTCTCTTAGCTAATGTAGTCATTTCATTGTAATCTCTGAACACAAAAGCAATTTAGTATAGTTTTTTTTGTGGGATAACTCTGGATAAGTGTTTTACAACCGCTTGGTACTTAATGAACTTACTAGTTCTAAGCCATAAATTATTTCTGTAAACATGAAAACTGAGTATGTTGAATTCATTTTAGGTTACCCATACTTATTTTCAGAATATATATTTTGTTTTGAAAGACAAGATGATCGTCTTTACGAAAGTGTACATAAGTAATTTGTGTTATTGATAATACTCACAAAAAAAATAGCTAATTGCGCAAGCACTTGGTGGTGAATAAATAAAACTTTTAGGATTAAAATCTTTAAGTGAAGAATTATAGAAGACTTAAATTTGTGTTTTTGGGAAATTGTTAGCTTGTTTAGTTTCTTATGCATGGTTAGGTGGCAATGGAATTAAATAGAATGAATGGACCACATCAATTGTGTTTGAAATTTTTGGTGTTTGTATGTTAACAAAATTATTGGCTAAAGTGTGAAGGAGAGATAAATCACGATTTGACAATGATGATATAATAGTAATGATGGATTAGCCAAACTGAACTTAAATCCTTGCTGCTAAAGGTGGCTGGACAACACTGCAACCATTGAGGTAAGCCTATTTTAAACCATAAATTGTCTTTTCCAGCAAGCAAACATAATCAAGAAACTAAGGATCATAAAAGCCCGATAGTTGCTTCATGTGAACAATTTTTTGTCAAGTTAAATATAGAGAAAGATATTCGAAACATCCAATTGAAGAACTGTCTAATCATATTTAAGTGCAATTATGAGAAGCACTTTAATGGTCGACAACTTGGCTATTATACTAAATGTTTTAGTGTACTATAAATCATTTTTTTTATGGACCCTTGCACGGCAAGCCAAACTTTTTGCCCAACAACTGATCGATCAAGTTTTAATTTGGTTTTAAAAACCCATTTTCTACCAATACCATTTTGATTTTGAGCAGGAGGCATGAGAATACAAATGTCTTTTGGTTAAATTGCATGAAATTCTTGCAGCATAGCTTGACGCCAAGCAAGATGTAAAATGGCAGTGCAATAACAAGTGGGAGTCAATGGTTCATGAACAAGGGAGTGAATTTAAAAATGTGCTTGGGCTTGAGACTTCCAATTTTAGCTTGGTTTAGCATGGGATGGCGATTATGAGACAAATCTTGGTCTTGCTAATGATGGACCGACAGAGATTGATTGATAGATAAAAAAAAGGTAGGAGAAGAAAGCATCGTAGAAGTATTTGCTAAGGATCACATAGAAAGTGTGGAGTAGAGATAGAGGTAGCTTACTTGCCCAGAGCAATAGGAAGGGAAGGGGACTAAGGTGAGTGGGCGACCCGAGATGAAGGGGTCAAACTGAGCCATGGGGTTCAGGTCAAGCAAGAGGAGGGTGGAAAAAAGGTGGGATTTTCACCCTACATACACAGAGGAAACATGGAGGGATCACGACAATTATTACACTACAGGAGGAATAAGCTATTAAGGCTGTGGCAATCCTAGGGTGAGGAAGTTGAAGATGCTGATATTTAAAGGGGATGATGCCCATGGGTGAGTTTGCGGGATGGAGAGGTATTTTGTGGTGAACCGGTTGAGAGAGGAGGAGAAGCTTACAGTTGCAATGTTCTGTCGGGAGGGAAAAGCCCTTGCGTGGTTCCAGTAGAGGGAGGCAAGATATCTAATCTTTACGTGGGAGGAGTTTAAGGATTTCTTGTTGGAACTTTTCCAAGCCATTTGGAAATAAGTCCTACACGAGTAATTCCTTGCCTTGACTCGGGAAGGATTTGTCATGGAGTATAGGGAAAGGTTTGAGTCATTGTCGGGGCATTTGAGGGGAATTTGAAATGCGGTGTTGGAGAAAATTTTCATGAAATGTCTCAAACCCGACATACGAGCAAACCTCCTATTGTTAGGGCTGAGAGGATTGAAGGAGTCCATGAAGCTAGCCCATATAGCAGAGGTTCAGAGGCAGATGGAGAGGGCCACCAGGTGGAGTTACTAGAGGCTCCTACAGGAACTCCTCAACTTCACCGGCATTAAAGACTTAGATGGTGTCATTCAGTGAGAGGCTCCAAGGGGGAAGAGTGAGGGAGATTGCCTCAGAGCCAACTTCGGGCATCTCACAGAGGCAGAGGTGCAGGATAAAAGAGCGAAGGGTTTGTGCTACTGATGCAATGAGAAGTATGCATCCAGTCATCGGTGCAAGGACCACACACTTCTGGCCCTTATGGTTTGTGATAAGGTGGAGACCGACAGCGAGTTGGATAAGGAAGCAGGAGGGAGCACCTACACTTTGATGGAGCAGAAGTTTCCCTTAACTCAGTGGTGGGATTTACTCCAAATCACATTATGAATGTGAGAGGATAGATCAAGGAGTGGCCAATGGTGGTATTGGTGGATAGCGGAGCTACACATACTTTATCTCATATCGGGTCGTGGACCAGTTGGGTTTGGAGTTGGAGGATACGAGGAGCTTTGGAGTCATGATGGGGGCGGTGAAGGTGGAAAAGAGTAGGGGGATTTGCATAAGGTAGTTGTTGACACTTCAGGGCATACATATAGTGGAGGATTTTCTTCCCTTAAATTTAGGTTGCACTGATGTGATTATGGGGATGACCTGGTTATAGACGATCGGGAGACGAATGGGTATTGAAAATCTTTGACTATGGAGATTCAAGTGGGGGGGACAAGAGGGTGGTGCTGCGAGGAGATGACAGCATGTGCAGAACTATGATTTCACTCAAAATCATGGTCACAACGATATAGGGAGCAGAGCTGGGCTATTTGGTGGAGCTACAGAACCTGAAGCAGTTGAGAGGGTTCTTAAGTCTCATAAGGTATTACCAGAAGTTTGTGCGAGGGTATGACACGATAGCATGGACACTGATGGAGTAGTTGAAGAAGTGCAGTTTCAATTGGAAGGAAGCAGTAACACGAGTCTTCTGGTAGTTAGAGAGAGACATGACCTGGGAGCCCGTATTAGCACTTCCTAACTTAAGCAAACCATTTGTGGTGGAAACAGATGCATCAGGATACGTACTAAGGGCAGTGCTCATGCAAGATCATCAGCCAATTGCTTACCTCTACTAGGTGCTCACGACCAGTGTGAGGCTCAAGTTCATATATGAGCGGGAGTTGATGGCGATTGTTTTAGCCATCCAGAAGTGGCGACCATATTGGTTGGGACAACACTTTATTGCCAGGACAGACCAGAGGAGTCTGAAGTGTTTGATAAAACAAATGATGGGGACTAAGGAGTATCAGGGATGGTTATCCAAGTTACTTATATATGATTGTGAGATCCAGTATCGCCCAGGAGTGGAGAACAAGGCCACGAATTCTCTATCGAGGAAGACGGACGAGCCATAGTTGACATCTCTATCAGTACCTATGCCCCGAGGGGAAATAAGAGCACATGAGGTACTAATCAAGTGGAATAATCTACCAGAGTACGAAGCCACATGGGATCCATATTAGATCATCATGAGACAATTATCATCCTTCCATCTTGAGGATAATGTTTTTTTTTTTGTTTGGAAGTATTGATGCGTTGGAGGGGCCTACCTTGTGGGACCCAAGGGAGTTAATATTCACTATGTATGGAGGAGAAATTATGGGAGAAATAATTAGGAAAGTTTATTTAGGGAAATATGTCTGATTTGAATTTAGATTGAGGAGGAAATTAGAAATGGTTTATTTTAGAAAAGAGGGTTGATTTGAATTCAGATTTGGGAGGGAATTAGGAAGGTTTTATTTAGGGAAAGAGGACTTATTTGAATTCAGATTTGGGAGGGAATTAGGAAGGTTTTATTTAGGGAAAAAGGACTTATTTGAATTCAGATTTGGGAGGAAATTAGGAAGGTTTTATTTAGGGAAAAAAGACTGATTTGAATTCAAATTTGGGAGGGAATTATGAATGTTTTATTAAGGGAAAGATGACTAATTTGAATTCAGATTTGGGAGGAAAATATAATGGTTTATTTAAGGGTAATTAGGTTGTTTTTATTTTGATTATGTGATTGTGTTGCTGTAATTTTTCTTAGGAGTTGTTTTTAGCGGCGTCTAGGGTTTATGGGAGAGATGATCTATTTTTTGAATAGTAAATCAATTGTATCTTTCATTCCTGTTGAATAAAAAATACAAAATTCAGCCCTAGTATTTTTCTTCCTGCATTTTTTCTTCTTGTTTGTTTGTTATCTTTACTTCCAAGTCGTATCAGGTTCACACACGTAGATGCCCGCGCTTTGTCTTTCACATGCATTTCCATTTTCTGTGCTTCGCACGCACAAACCCTCGTGCTTCTGTCTTTCGCGTTTCGCATGCGCAGACGAGCCTTCCGCCCTTCTCCCGCTTCGCGCGCCTCGCCCTCCTCGCCCGCCTCACCCGCCTCGCCCGCTTCGCCTTCTGCCTTCCATCGAGCCGCTCGACGAGTAATCAAGCTGAGCATCATGTGGATTGAACTCAAGCTCAGTAATCCAACTAGCTCAAAATTCTGCTCGAGCTCGAAGCTTGATAAGCTCGTTAACGAGTCGAGCTCGAGCCGACTCGCGAGCCGGCTCAGCTCACTTACACCCCTCATTGGAGCCAAGGATAATATTAACAACCAAAAGCTTGAATAGCCTTGAATATAAGAATAAACTGGTTCTTTATCATAAAGCAACTCATAACTTATTGGTTTGTTAGTGGTAGACGTTTAATTAAGTACACAATAGTGAGAAGCATATCAACCCAAAGAGTATGATGAAGATGTGCTTTTAAGTAACAAGTTGCACACCATTTTACTGAAATGGTTTTGCTTCCATTCAACAATGCCTTTTTGTTGAAGCACATAAGGACAGCTAAATTGATGCTGAATGCTGGATTTAGAAAGTAAGGAGAGAAAATCAATATTTTTGTCTTTGCCTCCATAAGCAATAAAATTTAATGGTCG
The DNA here is from genome assembly GCA_022539455.1 of Dendrobium nobile. Lineage (NCBI taxonomy): Eukaryota > Viridiplantae > Streptophyta > Magnoliopsida > Asparagales > Orchidaceae > Dendrobium > Dendrobium nobile. The sequence goes on from CM039736.1 coordinate 72,482,981, forward strand.
TGTTAAATTGATTTTTAACCATGTTTCATATGTGAATAAATTCGTGAAGTGTTTGAGATTTAGTTGACATTGGAATCACCCAAGAAAAACAGAAAAAAATTATCAGCAAGTGAGATATAGAACTTATATATTTGATTATAAATAGTAGGGGTTGGACCCCAAACATTAGAGTGCACAATTTCAAATGATTTGGAGGCAACCAAAATAGAGGCTGAGAAAGAAAGCCTATAACTCTTAACACGAGAGCTGGAATTGCATGTAGGAAAAGAAATTGGAATGCATAAACTCTTCTGCTGTTTAGCTAGGAAAGACAAAACAAAATGACGGGTGACCAAGCATCTAAGGCCACGAAGGAGATGTCGGTCCTAGCTAAAAAAGCATGCTGACGAAGGGAAGAAATTGAAGAAGATGACATGGCTGAAATAGATTTATTAGATGTTATCGTGAGAACTTATTTGGCCTTCAAATCCTTTTAGGATAACCATTTTCATGAAAGGAAATGACACAATTATTATTGGATGCAAGTTTGTGAATGGACAAAAAGTTAGGAGAAATTTGTGGCACAAGGAGAATATTAGAGAGATGAAGCTTACGTGATTGGGTGGTAATAAGACCATTATTGGTGTGAGTGATGGAAACTAATTCACCATTGCTAGAAAGACTTATTTCAAACCAAGATATGGTGTGGAGGACTGTGCACAACTTGTTTCAGATGAGATGTGAGAAGACGCCCTAGATTCTAAATGCCAAGATTCTGAATACCAATTCAGCAAAGTTGAAGACTAGGAAGCAAACAAGGTGTGTTGAGGCGTATCAGCAGAATTTTCAGTCATATTGTACAGTGAACTGCTGAATTATCTTGTCATCCGCAGATTTGGCAATCAATGGAAATAGAGAGAGGCGTCCTCCTCTGTTGTTTTTGCTGAATGGGACACTGTAACAGTAGAAATCCATTGTTTGTTGGCCACATCTACATGAAGCAGAATTGAAATGAGATTTGCCATGACCATGAATAATTCGCAGAGCGTTGTAGAGTCGGTTGTTAAAAGATACTTTTAAGTCATATACTGCTTCACAGGTCAAATTGATTTCTTCACTGCATGGCAAGGAATAAAAACCATCCAGGCTAATTGAATTAAGTTGAATTTGTTTAGCTGTCTTGAAGGCTTAACATTTTGCCAACAACCCATTTAAAATGTATAGCAATGTGAGAACCAACCGCCATTATATTATCCACTTTGGTCTTGACAGCCAAGAGATGAGCGTTTATGGATTGTTTTTCCATAGAGATATTATGCAATTCATTCTTTAACTGAATAACTCTGAAATGATTAGTAGATTGTAATCATTTTTCAAGTATAGATCAAATATCAAAATATTACTCCAAATATAGCACATATGAAAGGATAGGAGTTATGGTAACATACAGAGCAGTAGGCCAATTTTGATCGACTAACATCTAGGTATCATTAGAGGGATTTGGCGACAGAGAAGTATCAACATTAGATATCAATGTGGGTGGACAAGCTAAAGATCCTTCAAGGTAACCAATAAAGACATTGGCAATGAAGATTTTTAGGATTTGGAAATGCCAAATAGAGTAATTATCAGCCGCAAACTTAGTGTGGATAATTGTTTTAATATGGTACATAAAAAATTTTAACTTGGCGGGGATAACATAGACTTCATTATTGGAATCCAATGCATCGACAGACATGAAATTGGGCATGGAAAAAGCAGCTAAATAATCCATTCAGAAATAAAACTATTGTAGCGAGGCACCGGCTCTCTAATACCATAAAGGAGAGATATAGGGAAGAGGTTTGAGCTGTTTTTCATTAATTACTAGGAGCTACACTGTAGCATTTATACATGCAGAGAATTTTATGAAAGGATAGAAATGCTCTAACTTTGTTGGCCACAAATGTCTAAGATGGTGCAGCATAATCGGTTATAGATGGAAGGTAGATGCATTTAAGTTACTACAAGGATGTCAAAGGAAGAGGAAAAATGTAACTTTGACCACTCGATTTACTTAGTTCTTTTGTGATGATAAGGATAGCCATTTCTTCAAGTTGAGACTATTTGTTCTCTATCTTTATGTTCATAAAAAATAACAAACAAGAAATTATGTCTTCCCAACTTGTTTAATTATTATTTTTTTTTTGTGGGTTCATGATTGCTTTAAATTATGTTTGCCAGCATTTGGAGAGTGTCATCTAATCAAGAAGTAGGATTAGTTTGTGTGCTAAGCTTCATAAATATACTTGTAGTTATGATTATAGTGTTTCAAATGACAAAAAAATTTAAATATCGTTGATAATAAATTCAAAACGTAGACATTTATATAATAACATGGAAATAGGAAAACTTTGTAGGCATTTTATGTGTAATGGAGAAATATGACATTTCATTAATTCTATATATAACATGGAAAAGTGTTTAACGTCAAATTATAAAAAAAGGTGCATTAATAACATAAGGTTTTTGTCAATGTGAGGAATACTACTGGGTTGGTTTTTATAGCCTTATCCTTACAGTACAGAGAATGCTTCTTTGTTTCACATTTGTAACCTTCAAGTCACAGTGCAGTCAACCTTAAAATTTTTATGTTTAAAAAGTCTTATGAATTGAGCAAATTATTCGATATGAGTCAAATTTTTAAATATTTAGGAAACTCATATGCTTAATTTAAGTTTATTTTACTTGAAATCCTTAGAAAGTTTTGAAAAGTTGAAAAACTGCATATTTGTGGCTGCTTCAGTAAATTTGTTCTGAGCTACTTGGCAATAAGTCTTAAGCACTAAGCTCTTAAGGTAGGATGTAAGACTTGTTATGCTTCATATGTTCTTCATTTTTTTCCTTTGTCATCTTTTCTAAATTAATTAAAATATATATTAACATGCCTATCCAAAGATAAATTAAATTGTTATCATAATATATTAATTCAAGGAATAAAATGAGTTATCATAATGTTGAAGCGCAATAGAGGAAGAATGAAGGTGGAAATTTAATTAAGATTGAGTTGATCTTTTGATGCATAACTGAGTTTAATCTTTTTTATCACTTTGCTAGGCAGAAGTAACAAAAAGGAAAATTGATACTTTGCATGTTTATAAAGTATTATATCTTGGAAGTCAATGCATGTACACTGCATAAAATAGGTAAAATATTAATTACAACAAAGTCAAGGGTGGGTTTTAATTTTAGTATTTTTCCTTTTTTGGGTGACAAACAATTGATTTTAATCTTATTCCATGCTAAGGATTATTCATCAAATTATTGTAACGATTTATTTGTTTCAATCATCTCAACTTATATGTGTTCTAGTTGCATGTTGCAGAAGTAAGCTAGAGAAGAATCTGCATGTCTCGACCATTTGTGTTTTAGGGGATAGCAATTTCGTGAGTAAAAGTTGCATTTAGAGCATGTTTCTTTACGTGGTAAAGCAGGACGTCGTCCATTTTTCCTGAAGATGTGAAATCTTGTTAAAAAGTGAAACAAATTGTTATTGTTTTGTTATTAGTTTTAAAACTGAAGAGCATCATGTAATAAAAGAACTTTTTTATAACCATTCTTCATTTCATTAAATATACCTAATTGATCAATTCTCATAAAAAAGATGTTCCATTTCTAGGAAAAATCCAAATTATGGTTTATAATTAATAAGCATGTTCCATTTCTAGGAAAAATTGAGAGCTGTCTTTCCACCCATAGTAATATCTTTCCTGGGAAATCCCTTGCTATTTGTGCCATTTTGAGCCTTGTGATGGGGACATTCTTTACATTTTTCATGTCCTTTCAACGGCATTTAAGCTTTTGTTGGAGCATAAGTTGCTATTTTTCATGACGAGAATTGTTATCAATGCTGAAAAAAAAAAGACCTTTATGAGTATTTTAATTTTATCCATATCAAGTTCCAACTTTGCAACTGTAATGCCATCAGCTGTATTTAATGTTATATTTTGGGCAACTTTCCACAATCCACATTTATTCTCTTTTTTTGTTAATTTTTTAATATTCACCATGTAATGCTTAGATTTTTATTTTTTTATCTTCATTCATCTATTCATTTATTTATTTATCTGCATTTATTTAGTTTTTAAAGTTTGTCTTAGTCTTTAACATGTTTATTACAAGTTCAGAAAGGATGGATACTACTTTGAAGTACACCAAGTTAAAATATTGTTAAAATATTATTTGCCAGATATATATTTATTGTGGAAAAGAGACTACTCGTAGCATATCTCCATAAAAGGAGCATCTTTTTGGTCTACTTGGAGCATCTAAAAGGTGTAATGCTACAAGCATAAGAAGATTCCTTTGAAGGTGTAGTTTATAGACTAAAGCCCCCTTCCTATGATGCGCTAAGAGTCCCTATAACAAAAGGGTAATAGCGACCACCAAAATAGATTCACGGGTATAAATAGTTTTAGAAGAAAAATATTGCACTATTATGCCAGATAGATGGATTAGTTGCAAAAAGCAGATCAATAATCCAACTTCCAAGGCTACAATGAAGCTCTTTGGACTCCTTGATACACAAATTGAGAGGATATCATTATTGAATGTTGCGTATATGGTTACTAATAACCACACTAGTTTTATGTAAGTTGATTAGTATCTTGGAGATATTTATTATATGTGTTTATTATAAAATGGTGTGTAATCTAAGTTTTTGAATTTTTGTCTAATTATGTAAAATGCTTACAAAAAAAGGGCCTTGTGTATTCTTATTTTTATTTTTTTATTAAAGCTTTATTGTGAGCTCCTTCAAATGAATAGAAGTTAGTAATCTGATATGGGAGAGGGCAATTCGACCCCCCTTCTGAGGCCCATTAAACCTATCATTACACATGTGAGAAGAGGAATTAAGGAATGGATTAATTAGAAGATGTTTCTTAATTAAAAAGGGCTGATTTAGGGGTTGAATTGGAGGAGATTAATTAGGAGATATTTTCTAATTAGATATGACTGATTTGGTGGCTGATTGAGAGGAAATTGAGGGAGGACTGTTTTGAAATTTGTTGTTTTATTGTTTGTTATAAGTAGAAGGATTTATGTTATGTTTATAGGAAGAATTTGATTGGGAAGTGTTGTACTCTTCTTTTTGTGAGGGATCCTAGCGGCGCGTAGGGTTTAGGAGAGAATTTCCTCTCGAAAGAGGACCATTTAATCTTGCTTTGTTTTTATTTGATTTTCTATCAATAAAAATCTATTTTTGTGTTGAATCTCTTAGAGTTTGTTGTTGTTTTTTATACCAAGGCGCATCATATTCTTTTTTCTTTTCTTTTTTGAAGTTTGAGTGCAAGTCTAATTTTGTAAAATTCAGTAGTTCTTACTAGACATTTGCAAGAGAATGTACCATGGTGTATGCTTTTTGCTGATGATATTCTTCTTGTTGATAAGACTAGAGAGAGAGTTGAAGAAAAATTGAATTATGGAGGTCAACTTTAGAGTCTAAAGTTTTTTATTTGAATAGATCTAAAACCGAATACATGGAGTAGAATTTTAATAGTAATAGATCTAATTGTGGGATTGTTATATTGGTTGATCATCCATTAAAAAAAAGAGTGCAAGTTTTAGATATCTCTGGTCTATTGTTGAAAACGATGGTGAAATAGATAGGGATATTATTAGTAGAATTCAAGTTCGATGGCTGAAGTGGAGGAATGCATCTGCCATTTGGCGTATTATGTGATAGAAAAGTATCACTCAAATTTAAGGGAATTTTTTATTGGATGATGGTGAGACTTGCAATACTTAATGGCGCAGAATGTTGATCATTAAAAAATAAGCATAAAATTAAGTTAATTTGACGCAGGAGCTGAGCAACACCAAGCCTAACTTCTCCAGTTAGACCGTTATTCATACAACAAACCCAAGCCCAACATTAAAGCAAGCTTCCGTTCCGGTTTAGCGTTGGTTTGGCCTCTGTACAGTTGTCATTAAGAAGTCTATTTATACAGCCCTTTATGTGTATGGATTGGCAGAGTTTTAGGCAAGATAATCCTACGTTCCGATAGGATGAATGTATGTATCCTGGGTTTGCAACCAGGTGGTGTTACTGCAAGCTAATAGATCCTTTTCTTTTCTCTATTGCCTGTTTTCTTTTCTTGTTTTCCTCATTTTTGTGATATTCCTTTTTCTGTTCTTGTGATTAGTCAGGTGTCATCTGGTATCAAAGCTAACCAGGCCGAGAATTCTCCAAAGAACTCATGTTATGTTGCTGAGTTCTTGCAGTCTGTCCCTGCCCTGGAAATTCTGCGTTCTTGCAAGGCAAGAACCATGCCGTCGAGAAGAGGGGTTTCAAGAATAAACCAAGAACAAACTATTGAAGAACTAAGAAGAGAAATTCAACGGTTACAAGCTCGGTTGGCTGCCGTCGAGGTCAGCTAGCAAGGAGAAACACAAAACGAAACAGAGGAACCGCACCTTGGCGAGGTTGATGAGAACCCCTTCCATCATGAATAATCAAGTGGAGATAATGATGTTCCCTTAAGATACTTCATAAGAGAACCGAGAAGACATACACATGATTTTGGCATACAACTTGATCTTCCGGAGTTCGAATGATGACTAGACACGGACGAATTCATCAATTAGTTACATACAATTGAACGGATTCTTGACTATAAAGAAATCCCACAAGAACGCATTATCAAACTTGTAGCCATCAAGCTCAAAGGAAATGCATCCTTATGGTGGGAAAATTTAAAATGTTTCCGTCAAATAGAAGAGATGTCTAAAATTACGACGTGGGCTAAAATGGAAAAAGAACTTCAAAAGAAATTCTTGCCCATGCATTATCGTCAAGACATGTTCCTCCAGCTACATAACCTACAACAACACAAACTCTCGGTGGAAGGTTACGTCGCTGAATTTGAACAATTGGGACTCAAATGTCAATTGGAAAAACCAGAAGAAAACTCAAGTGCTAGATTTCTAAGAGGATTGAACTCGTCCATATCTAATATTGTCCAACTCCAGCCATACTGGACTATGGCCGATGTCATTAATCGATCTTTAAAAGTGGAAAAACAATTGAAGCAAGGGAAACGAAAGTTCCTACCGGAGAACAGCTGTCCGGAACCAACGGCCCACCCGTCTCTAACCAGGACTGAAAAACTACAGCCGCCAACACACCTTATATGTCTGCCAACTCTACTCGGCAACGATCAGTCACAGGAATTCTGCAAACCAACTCGTTTCTCGCTAGAAAGTGCGTCAAATGTCATAGGTTCGGTCACATTACGACTAACTGCTCCACAAGACGGTTGGTCACACTAATTGAAGAAATTTCACTTGATGAGGATCCTTTTGAGGAAAATCCAAATAGCCTATAGGAGACAGAACAAATCATACATGCAGATGAAGGAGAACTCCTAGTAATCAGGCACCTCATGAATACTCAATATGAACCTGAGCACAAGTGGTCGAGGCACAACATTTTTTGGACCAGATGCACAGTACAAGGCAAAGTGTGCAATATAATCATCGATAATGGTAGTTATGAGAATGTGGTATCCTCTTTAATGGTAAAAAAGCTACACCTAGCCACACAACCTTATCAGTTAGCATGGCTAAAGAAATGCAATGAAATTGCGGTCAATCTTTAATGTTTGGTTCAATTCTCTATGGGAAAGGATCTTCAAGAGCAAGTTCTATGCGACGTTGTAACAATGGATGCTTGCCATATACTTTTAGGACGACCTTGGCAGTTCGACAGGAAAACTATCCACCATGGATTTCACAATATGTACTCCTTCTGTGGGTCTCCGAAAGGATTCCGCTCGTGTGGTTCGAATGCAAAGGGTACGATCACACTATCCCGTAGGACAAAATGGTCGTAGACCTTTACAATCGACACAAGCAGGCCGATGGAAGAGCAGATGGAGTTATAGATACGATTAGCCATGGAGGATAGCGGGTTTTCACCTATGCACCTCGATGGATAATAATATCTATAACCCTAAATTCACGAGATTTCCCCTATCCGATACATCAGCACTGAATAGGGTTTATTTGATTGTGGGGATCGGTTTCCTACGGGCGCAAGCCCCCGTAGTTAATTACATCTTAGACCTTGATCTAAGAAAACTCTCGATTAGGGATGTTAGGTTATCTCCTCTAAAGTGGGTTTAGTGCAAGGGATTTCTAGGTTTTTCCTAATCAAAGGGGAATGTCCCAACTTGGCTCAATCAATTATACAGGGTTCAGTCAACATCCGGCCGGCTAGGAGAAGCAAAAACTGGAGAAAAAGAAGAGAGGCAAAGCATCTCAAACAAGCGCGAGAGAAAAAAGGAAGTGGCGTCATCCGTGTGACGCGGATAGGTAGGATTTATAGCTTTCAGAAGGAAGGAAAGCTTACCCACCAATAAGGTGTATAGTGGTTCACTTGTACCACTCACCTTAGACCCTAAATCTATAGAAGATGTAATATCGTACATACGATATTAACACCTACGACCTAGCTAATGCAATCTGGACTTATTCCTTGTCTGACAAAGGAAGCCAGCTAAAACCTCCTAATCGTGTAAAATCCATGCTATCTGGTCTGTATGAGAGATGGGAGGGTAGTTTAGACACTGAAATTGGGATCGACAACTAAAGAAATTCCTAAGTGATCCCACACTTATGAATGGTACAATGCTCCTAAAACTAATGCAATTAATTCTTAATTTTAATTAGTTACTAATGCAATTTATGCTGGTTAAAGTCTCCAAATCAGATATGTATGAAATTTTAAAAAGGCTTATAGAAAATAGTTTTTGAATGACTAAACTTCCCCAGGTCCGGCACTTCATCCTCATAGGCCAGATTATCCGGACTCTACCCGCAGGAGGGGAAATTTGTCTAATAGAAGAGAGAATGCGTGCATGCCACCCCGGACGATTCCGGCTATTCCCTAAAATCGTTATGGTTTCTATGTGAATTAATCTTAAAATTTTTATTTAATAATTATGAGTATAAAAATTTTATCCCTAAAGAGCCTAGCGGTCAGACACAAGCACATGCAAGAAAGAAACCTATGAAAAGCATGCCGGTTCTACTGCGCAAACAAAAGTAAGTAAATCACAATCACAGAAACAAATCCCACGAAAAAGAGTGTCCATGGCAAGTGCCATACAATATTACATCACAGAGTACAGTAAGTAATGGTGGCCGGGCTCCACCGACAACAACCCGGAAATGACGCAAATCTTAAAATAAGGCATTTTTATGTTTCTTCAGTCTTCTTCTTCTCTTCCTTGATTCGTCTTTGGATCGTCTTTGTTCTCTTCGGGCTCCTCGTAGTGACTCTCCCAAAAGGATATCCAAATGAAAAAGGAAACCCCCTGTAGGGGTTTACTTTTCCCTTTGGACTCCTCGTAGTGAGTGCTTCAAAAGGATATCCAAATGAAAAAGGAAACCCCCTGTAGGGGTTTACTTTTCCCTTTGGATTCCTATCTCTTTAAAAATGTCTTATTTTAATGATTTTCACAATTTACTATCAAATACATTACATCAGAAAAGAGAAAAATCTAGACTCTCCTGCAGGGGTTATCCTAAGCAGTTATAATAAGAAAAATTCACCTAAGCAGTTATATATGTAAATGAAAATGCGCACATCAATCACTTGGCCGTGCTCTGATTATTGGGGGCTAAGCAGCTGAAGCAGGTACCTAAAGCAGTTATATATTATTTATTTAATTTTAGCCCCCCTTTTAGCAGCATTATGTGAGCACGGTCCCCTGCAAGAAGACAGCATTAGTATCAAAGAACGTGCCTAACCTATGGGTATTCTAACGTCACAGCAACAGTGCAGAAAAGAAGACTAGAAAAAGTAGTACAGAAATAACACAGCAGAAAAGCTACAACAGGTAGCAAAAAGAACAACCAGCACACAGGTCACATGCAGAGCGTCACAACAAAGTGCAGAAAAAGTAAAACAGAACAACAGCCTAACCTAGAGCTAATAGTCGTGTCCTATCAAATTCATCTAAGTGTGTGAAAGCCGTGTGATTTTGGTAGGTCCTAGATGAGATAGTTTAGTTAAAGTTGTTTGTATTTTAGTTTGTTTGTTGAAAGGGACAAAGAAAAGATTTTAATTAAGATTCAAATCTTAGTGTTTTAAAGTTGATTTTAGGGGTATTTTATTTTTAGTGTTTAATTAATTATCACCTTTGTTTCACACCGAGGCCGTGAGGTTTATTTCACCCTCCTTGGGGCTGATTTAACAGCCTCGTAGGCCTGGGTTACCCAGTGATAATTAACTTTGTTTAATTATTATAGTTTGTTATGAAAAGAAAAGAAAAGGTAGATTGGGTGTTTTAATTAATCAAATTAGTTAATTGACTTTTAGAGGTTATTATTCTAAGGTTTGATATTTAGAAGTGTATTATCCTAATGCTTTTTAATTTAAGATTAGATTTCCTAATTAAATCTACTTCTTTTAAATTTTAGGTGGGTTAGAAGTTCATTATTAGATTAGTTAGAATTAATTTAGATTTACATTCTTAGACTTAGAATTCAATAATTATAAAGGTTAATAATAAATTGATTAAGGATTAAATGTTTTAATGAGTTTTTAGAAATTAGGTTAAAATTGGTTAGTTGATTATTAATGAATTAAGAAAAGAAAAGTCCAAATCTAGGAAAACGTGTCACTAGGTTTTTGTTTTAAAGTTTCTATACTATAAGGAACATGCACCCTAAGTCTATGTTTTCTAAGACTCGGTCCTTAATTTTTGTCCTTAGGTGTCACTAATGTTATGGGATTAAAAGTGTTGTTCTTTTCTAATTCCTAAGACTTCTACACGGATGTCAAAGGGTTTTAGGGATCTAAATAAGAAAAAGAAAAGCAATCCTAATTATAATTGAAGTTTCTAAGGCCCTAAGGGTGGGAGGCGCACAACCATCTAAGCCCCTAAAGGTCTTCTAAGTTTTAGTAAACTTACAGCACCGGGGGCTACGACCCGGTGGTTCCGCCCGTAGCGCCCCTACCAGATGGGTAGGGACGACTGATGCTTGGATCCGGTGCTTTTGCTCTTTCCCCAAATGCTCCAAAGCTCCTTATTCATTGCTCTCCCATAAGTACCTCGCACAATATAAGAGAGATGTGTATTAGAGCAGTTTTATAAATAATAATATAAAGAAATGGAAATGCAATAAACAAAACTAGAACATACCTTTTAGTTATTTGTTGAGCCACTTGTTCTTTAGGTTCTCCTCATTTTGTAGGTGCGCAGTATCAAAAATGCAAGAGAAAACAGTGAAGAAACTAACAAAAACTAAGCAAAAGACAACTAAATGCGACGAATAGAAACAGAACGAAAAATCGAATGCGAAAAAGGGGTGTAGGCATTGTTGTTATCGGACACACTTCGTAGCAGTCAAATGCATCCTATAACAGCAACAATGCCCTTTGATGTTCCCACTCCAAACGAGGCACTTAATACACTTTCGACACCTCTACTAACCAACACATTCTAACAAATCCTATATCAACTAAGGGGATACGAATTCTCAACTCTAAATCCAGAATGAGGGTTTCTTTTGTTTTGTATCTCTCCCAAAATTCTATACTTTTAAAGGCTAACACTAAAGGAATCTAACCCAAACAAGTAAGAACTATCTTACTCCCAAAAAGGCATTAGAGATTTTCTAGCTCCAAGCTTCCTAAGATCTCAAACTCCAAATCTATCTTATGGAAAGAGATTCTAAAAAGGTCTAACCCAAAACTTCCTAAAGTCTAAACCTCCAATATTCATCCTTAGCCATAACTACTAAAAGAATTTGATTCAAATAGGGAAGCACTAATCACCTCTAAATGACACTATAGGGATCATATTAAATAAGTCCAATCAAACCCAACATAACTTGCAAGAATCTCCAAGTGAACTACTAAGTAAAATCTCCTAAAAGCTATCTACCCAGAATTTCCTCCCTTCATTTGTTGTTTTGACACAAAAAAAAAAAACCTTACAAAATCTCTACAAAACCTCCTACCAAAACTTCATTCCTTGACACAAAACTCTATCCACCAACTCATAATCAAGTGCCCCCTTTCATTTGGAGTGGGGTGTGAAAATATAATGCTTTACAACAAGATAGTCTTATAAGACTCCTCGTTGTAAATCTTTCACTAAATTCGTCATACAAAACTCTTTAAAATAAGTTCAAAGCCACCAATAAACTACTCCAACCAAAGCAAAACAAGACATTTTTCAATCGGAAATAACTTCCCAAATCGGCGACAAAGCGACTCATAAGAAGACTTCAATAAAAACAAAGGAAAATATCTCATAAAATACTCTAAACAAAAACAACTCATAAAGCTCTCCAAGACACTTCGAACATTCATCCCTTTTTTTAAATTAAAGGACAAATAAAAAAAAAAACTTTCATTTTTAAACATGTCACAAAAGAAATACTCCAAGTCACCGTGTAAAATCTTTCATTATAAAAGGTCATATGTGCCTAGAAAAAGATGCTTCAGAATGTTGCAAGTGGAATTGTAAGATGTATGCTAAGTCACTTCACATTACTCTACTAAAGACATTATAATGTAATCACGTGCCACGCATAAACCTTCCCTATAAGAGACATCAACACATATAATTAAACCTTGCAAAAGCTTAAAATAATTCAAAAATATTTGGGTAATACTCTCTACGTAAAGTCTATGGATCCCTACATGCATTTACACTTACACTTAGAGAAACTCAATGCAACTTGCTTCCTTCCTATGAAGCAAATCACAGAACTATTCCTTATCGAAACACTTCTAACAAAAGAAACCACTTTTGAAATTTCTCCAACATGAAGTGATCTCCAATAATAGATATGCTTTTTTTTTTTTTTGAAAGACTTTCCATCATAACACATTGACCAACTTTTACAGTTTTCTAATATAGAGAAATTTTATTTTATGCTTCAAGTTAACAAGCATGTGAAAAGATTTCCAAGGCTTATATTCATAATTTAGCCTTTGCTCCAAAAACTACCTCTTTTTATTCCAACAGGGAAACCTTCTCAAAACAAAGCAAAGAAATCCTTCATAGAGAGTTCTAACAAATCCACATTCATGAATCAAAAACTCAAACAATTCTTGAATCAAAAAAAAAAAAAAAAAACACTTCACAAAAAGCAATCTTATCTCAAAAAAAAAAAAAATGATTTGAAATCAAATACTCAAAATCACCACTAGAGAGGGAAGATGTGCCTGAAAGAAAAAGACAGTGCAACTACCAACAAGGTGAGATTCAAGCTGATTGAACAATTTCTACAAACACCTTATATGTAGTATTTTGGTAAAGAACAATATCATCTCTTATGGCCCTTAATAATTTACACATGGAAAATCCCTCTAAATGATGTACCACATGATGCGATTCATAAATAAGCATGGATATTATGCACCAAACGAGTTCACCTTTAAACAAGCTTACACATGTATATTTTCTTAGTAAGCAAAAAAAAAACATAAATATTCTAGGTGCATGTGTTAACAACAAATAACATGGCCTTCTCGACATCTCTAACAACCTAAACATGGGGCTTCGAATCGCTTATTAAATGAAATAAGTAACGACAAAGCACCGATTCTACATTCTCAATGAACAAGTGAGCTCGCCTTCCAAATAATCATGAAACAACACATTCATTTGTGTGTTACTCTTATTAAGGTCAAAACAACTATCACAAGTGTATTTGCTAATAAGTGTCGCATTCTCCATGTGATTTATCGAGAATACCAAAGAAGCATGACCATCTTAACTTTTCTCATAAATCCATCCACATATTTGTTAGCTAAAATTCGTACATGCATAACTCAATTAGATGCAAATACCTAAACGAAACAACTAGAATAAAGTGTATGTTTCCTTCAAACCCAAGAAAAAAAAAACTCACATTTAAATTTTAAATAAGCTTCTTTTTTTTTTTGAGAGGGGAAATAAATTGACTCAATGCACACATCCTTGCTAATAAAGCCATACAAAAGAAACTCACTGGACAAGCAATAAAATCTAAGAATAAATTTATTCCTTCACTTGTTAAGAGATTTTTGAAATAAAGGCTCATAAAATTTTCAATCTTTGATGTCAAGCAATACCACTCTCGCATGCTTCATGACCAAATCAACTTACAACAACAAGATATGAATCACATGAAACTTATTTACACTAGTGAGGTGAACCTCTCCAACAAACTTCTAGGTGTAAATACCTCAACTTAAGCATGCTATACAAAACCTCTTTTTTTTTTTACGTTCACCACATATCTCATTTTTTTTAACATGATGGTATAATAAGCGAGAGAAAATAGCTTTGATATGATACTAAATCTTCCACACAAAAAAAAATGCTCAAGAAGAGAAGTAAAAGAAGAAAAGGGTTGCATTGCGAGGTGATAGAAGTCAACCACGAGACCAAGGCACTAATGTAGGTGTCACAACAACTATAATTCATGAACTTTCCATGCTAGCCAAACTCCTTAGTTGTAAACAAGAGCAAGAGAGTTTGTCTCGTGATCATGAATCCCATATAAGGACAACAAGCCCAAATGCACTTGGGATGTTTAAACCAAACAGCACTACACTAGCTTGACATTTCTTTTGAGTTAGTCTTCATTCTATTTCCAATAGGCATTCTAACGAACACCTTACATGCATGCTATGATAGAAAATCAAAAGAGCTCTTTATGCATTTGGTAGTTTACACCTAAGTTCTAAATCTTATGACATAAAATAAATGTAAATTCACAAGTTAATTGGCCATCTCAAATAAAATGAATTAGCACTTTGAGTAGGAATATAGATCAACTCATGATTCCCAAAATCGACTATGTAAGCTAAGAATGATAACATTCACTGGAGGATCAAAAAAGGAGGTGTGATGACATACACACCTCAAAGTTTCATTATAATTTATTCTTACTACCACCAAGCCATGCCAAAATTAAAAGAAATGCTAGGAATTAAGGTGAAGGAAGAGGGAAAAAAGAGGAAGAAGAAGAAAATAAAAGAAGAAGGAAGAAGGAGAGGGAACAGGAGAAGGAACTTACCTTGCAAGAGGATGAAACTCACTTTGGTCCAGTCGCTGGATCCGGACGGGATTTCCGCCGAATTCGGTTGGAGCGTGTAGGGAGCGACGGGAGCAGGAAGATCAGGTGGCTGTCGTCGAGTTCGGACCTATCGCGCGAACGGGAAGCTGCTGAGTTTGGTCCTGGCGGCTGCGGGATCGTCGGGCTTGGTCCAGACGGCGTGAGCTCGGCGGGGGGAGATCGGGCAGCTGCAGTTGAGTCCTGCGACCTCTCTGGATTCGCCGGATTGACGAGAAGGGGAGAGTCGAGACGGCTTCGTCAAACGCGAGTCGGAGAGCTGGAGAGATCGGACCTCTTGGCCCGTGCGAGGGAGGAAGCTCATGGGAGTTGGGCGACTGGGGGATTCGGGACTGAGAGCTGGAGAGCCCGAGAGAGCTTAAGCGTTTTGTGAACAAAGAACCGTGAGAGAGAAGGCGTGGGCGAGAGTCTTTTTCTAACTGAAGGCCTTCGTCCCGGGTAAATCGAATCCATTGCCGAAGGAGGAAGCCCGCTTCTCACTGTCTCTTGCTTTGGTCTTCGAAATCACCCCGAAAAGAGCTTCTGCGCTGCTCATGTCTGCCTGAATCGCACAGAATCGCTGAGGCGCGCGATTTCGGCTGAAACGGAGATTTCGTTTGATCAAAGCCATCGAAGCGATTACCTGATTTAGGAAATAGATTCAAAATATCTTGGAAAGTCCAACAGATTTTAATGGACTTAAAACGAGTGGAATCAAGTTAAAATTAGCTCAAATCGGGTTAGACTCGAGTCCGAATTTTACTCAATTTGAGTCAATTCAGGCTCGAGTCGGCTCAATAAAATTAATCAAACGCAATTGGGTTCAGAATGAATATCAATTTAAATTAAATCAAGTACGACGCACCGAAAACAAACCAATCGAGTCTAATTGAACCCATTCGAGTCTGATCCGGTTCGAGTCGGGTCGATTCGAGCTCAAATTGGGCTCGACGAGGTTCAATTAGATCGATCGAAAGGGCTCGAGCACAATCGAGCCAAAATCGAGGTCAACAAACGGACCCCCAACATATGCGGAGAACAATGGGTGAACCGTATATGTTGGCGTTGACCTTCCTAACTCTAGGAAGATACAACCTAAAGGTCAACCACAGAAACCCACTAAGAAGATGCAATCAACTAATGAGAAGCAACCCAATAAAGAAATCTCAAAGGACCAAGTAGAATTCAATGATCATCTATGGCAAATATCTAAGATGATACAGAAAGAAAGGGGAAATAATCAGAAATCAAAGGAAATATCAAAGAGAAATAACCAAAGGAAAGCAATAATAAGAGTAACAATTACAGGAAAATAATAATGATCAACAGTAACAGAATCATCTATCAGCCTGACCACCTCGCAACAGCAGAATAGAGGAAAGCAAAGGGGGTCCCACATCCACCTGACCATATTCGCAACAGCGAATGGGGCAAATCCAGGTTTGCTCGACAATATTCGAAACAGCAAAACAAGGAGTAAAGAAAGGAAGGGAGTTCTACATTCGCCTGACCACATTCGCAACAGCGAATAAAGAGCTTCCCAAAAGGTCTAATGTCCACCTGACTAAAATCGCAACAGTGGAACAAAAGAAAGAAGTCCAACATTCACTTGACCAGATCGCAACAGTGAATGAGGACGACCCAATGTCTGCCTGACCAGATCGCAACAGCGAGACAAAGGGTGAAAGAAAGGGGGTTCAACATTCGCCTGACCAGATCGCAACAGCGAATGAGAACAGCTCGATATTCATCTGACCATATTCGCAACAATGAATAAAGAACTTCCCAAAAGGTCTAATGTCCACCTGACCAAAATCGCAACAGCGGAACACAAGACAAAATCCAACATTCACCTGACCAGATCGCAACAGTGAATGAGGATGACTCAATGTCTGCCTGACCTTATTCGAAACGGCGAAACAAAGAATCAGAAGAAAACTCAACAACCCCCAAACAGGAAATAAAACAGGGGGAATGAAGAGGTGGTGAAGTATGCCTCCCAGGGACTCTGTCGGGCACCCAACCAGAAAGGGGAGTCAACATTCGCCTGACCAGATCGCAACAGCGAATGAAATGGCTCAAAATTCACCTGACCATATTCGCAACAGCGAATAATGAGCCCTCCCAAAAGTCTAATGTCCACCTGACCAAAATCGCAACGGTGGGACAAAAGAAGGAAGTCCAACATTCACTTGACCAGATCGCAACAGTGAATGAGGACGACCCAATGTCTGCCTGACCAGATCGCAACAGCGAGACAAAGGGTGAAAGAAAGGGGGTTCAACATTCGTCTGACCATATTCGCAACGGCGAATGAGAACAACTCAATATTCACCTGACCATATTCGCAACAGCGAATAAAGAGCTTCCCAAAAGGTCTAATGTCCACCTGACCAAAATCGCAACAGTGGAACAAAAGACGAAGTCCAACATTCACCTGACCAGATCGCAACAGTGAATGAGGATGACTCAATGTCTGCCTGACCAAATTCGAAACGGCAAAACAAAGAGTAAAAGTCACCTCTACAACCACCCAACGCACAAGTGCGTGGTGCTGTGAGGGAAAGAAAAGTAGTCGGTCATCTAAGAAATTCCAAACTTATATTTTAGTTACCACATGGTAGAGGACAAATCGTCGTGGCCATGAGTAATTTAAATATAAGTAGAATTTTCTTAGGTAAAATCGAAATCAAATAACATGAAGCAATCGATCGATATACATCTCTCTAAAAAAAAAGAGGAACATATATACGACCGTGTAAAAAGAATAATTTCATAATGAATGAATAGAAATGACAAGGGGACACACTTGCCACTGAGGACAATAATCATCATATCAAACATTTATGATTATCAAAGAAATCACAGTGGTAACACCCATGCTATCTGATGGGACCCTGTGAAAAGTACAAGCAACAACATTTATGTATTCAAAAGAGACTGCTCTTGTAACTAAAATCAAGATCTCAATGAGAGAATATATCATTTGAAAGAAGTAGTGGATCGACTTTCTACTAGAAGATCAAAATCCACTAAGAAGTGATGTTAATATATAGAGCCAGATATACCACATCATAAGTAAGGGAAAATAACATCCCATTAAAAAGTGAACAATCATAATCGAAGAAGTGGACACACAGTCGCCTCCTAAGCAGTCATCGAAATGCTTTAGGAGAGACAGAAGGGAATTTGGAGGGAATTTGGGCTTTTGGAGCGTAGAACCGGGTTCCACCTGTGACAAGGGCAACCGATTCTTTCTCAACTAAGAGCTTCCCTCTCGCAAGAAGAGAATTTTGGGGGACTTCGAGCTCTTGGAATGTAGAACCGGGTTCCGCCTGTGACAAGGGCAACCGATTCTACTCAACTAAGAGCTTCCCCTTAATTTTTTTTTTTTTTTTTTTTTTTTTTTTTTTTTTTTAGATATAAATCAAGAACACCACAACATGAAGAGGAGAAAAATTGTTGGCTTTGATATCCCAGGCCATACTCGCCACATGAGTAAAACTGGGGAGAGAGAAAAAATTACAACGATTTGTAGAAAAATTCACCAAGTGACAATGAATCAACATCACTATATTTGACTAGTGTAGATCAAGGATGGACCCAGTATCACGTTCCATAGAAATCCGAATTAGTAGTTTTGGTATCCCAGACCACACTTGAAGGTGACAAGTGAAACTGGGGAAAGTCAACCCTCACAAGGATTGGAAAGGTGATTTTGTGCAACAACACCAAAGTGACTAGTGAATGTGAACGTAAGCACAAACATCCCCACGGCGTATTTACATACAACCTTTAAAGACAATCTCATACTTTGCATGACGAACATCACGTGGTAGAGGACAAATCGTCGTGGCCACGGACTGCCGAAAAGTACAAGAAAATTTTAAAGTTATATCTATACAGAGGAATATTTATAAGTGGCGGGGAATGCCCCTTGCGATGTGCGAACTCAAGCGTAGTACTTTCTTAAGTACTGCCCATTAATGACAGGCATGGGATGAACACCATTCGCATCAACTAGCAAATAAGATCCACCTTCGTATACTTGCTCTACCACGAATGGGCCTTCCCAAATGGGCTCAAACTTACCACCTCGACGACGGCGCGAGATGATAGGCCTACGCAAAACAAGGACTAACTCACCGACCTGAAAAGCACGGGGTCGGACGAGGCGATCATGGGCCTGGGCCATCCGGGCTTGATACAACTTAAGGTTCTGATGAGCTTGCAAACGGAGCTCTTCTAAACCATCAAGTTCTTCTAACCGTAGTCGGGCATTATCCTCATGAGAAAGATTGTGGCTAATTGCTACACGCAACGAAGGGAGTTCAACCTCTAATGGGAGGACAGCTTCAACCCCAAAAGCTAAAGCATATGGTGTACACTGAGTAGGAGTACGGTATGTAGTCCTATAAGCCCATAATGCTTCAGGTAATTTGTCGTGCCATTCTCTTTTATTTGCCATAAGAATCTTCCTTATCAATTGGACTAAGGTCTTATTGAATGCTTCAGCCAAACCATTAGCCCTAGGATAGTAAATCGAGGAATATCGCCAATTTATGTTATGGCGGCGGGCAAATCTAGCAATCTTGGTGCTTCTAAAAGACGGGCCGTTATCCGAAATTATACGGCGCGGAACACCAAAACGGTAGACAACATGATCGCGAAAGAAGCGCATCACATCTTCTGATTTAACTTCCTTAAGTGGGATAGCTTCTGCCCACTTAGAGAAGTAATCAGTAGCAGCCAGGATAAACCTATGACCCTTAGAGGAAGGAGGGTCAATAGGACCTACTACATCCGTGCCCCAACTCTCAAAAGGCCAAGAAGACACAGTGGGGTGCAGCGGATTAGGAGGTTGGTGAATAACAGTATTATGAATCTAGCACTGGTGGCACTTTCTAGCGTGCTCCATACAATCACGGATCATTGTCGGCCAGTAATAACCAAGGCGTTTAATTCTGACCTTCATCTTAGGTCCGGACTGATGAGCACCACAAAGCCCCTCATGTACTTCGCCCATGACTTTACGAGCCTCCTCGTTGTTGAGGCAACGTAACCACATCTGGTCGAAAGAGCGTCGGTACAGGGTTTCATTCACATAGGAGAAGGACAAAGCTCTCTTTCTAATCTGAGCGGCAAGAGAGCGATCATCCGGAAGCTTTCCACGCTTCAAATACTCCACAAAAGGGACTCTCCAATCTGACTCTTCCTCAACAGCGCACACTGTGAGGGTCTGATCGGGAGAAGACAAGTCTGCGGGACACAAGGCTTGACGATACTGAACAACAACTGACACCGGATTTCCATTCGGGTCGGCCAACTCCTTAGCAAGTTTAGCTAGTGCATCCGCTCTACCATTCTCAGATCGAGGGACTCTAACTAAAGTCACTTCAGGGATCAAACACAAGAGCTCCATTGCCCTGTCGTGGTAAGGCAAGAGCTCAGGTTTGAGAACTTTGAAAATTCCAGCTACTTGATTAATGATTAGTTGAGAATCTCCAAAGATTTTTACCCGCACAATACTCATCTGAACAGCCAACTCAAGTCCTACAATTAGGGCTTCGTACTCAGCTTCATTATTAGTACGAGGCTCAGAAAGACTATAGGAGTAACGAAGGGTGTGGCCTTCAGGAGACACAAAAATAAGTCCCAAACCTACCCTAACTACAGGAGTTTCATAAGGGCGTAGTGATTTGATGGAAGAAGCTCCATCAAAGTAAAACTCCCAAGTAGGGGACTCCTGTTCTTCCACACTCATGACCAGTTCATCTGGCAAATCGTCATTAAGTGGGGAATCTGCAGGGATCGGGTGAGAAGCAAGAAAATCAGCTAGAGCCTGTCCCTTGACGGCTCGCTGAGGGACATATGTAATGTCAAACTGCAATAAAATCATGGACCAACGTGCTAGACGACCTGACAAAGTCGGACGAGTCATCAGATATTGCAAAGGGTTAACTCGAGAAATCAAACTGATCTTGTGTGAGAGCATATAGTGTCTGAGCTTCTGCACAGCAAAGATCAAAGCCAAACACTGCTTTTCCATCGCCGGGTATTTTAGCTATGCAGGAATCAAACGTCTGCTAAGGTAGTACAAGGCATTCTCTTTGCCTTCCTCATTCTCTTGAGCTAAAAGTGCACCAAGGGACTCATCCAAGGCAGTAGTGTAAAGAATTAGTGGTTTACCAGGGATGGGTGTAATATCAGTTTTTGCTCCAGGTTCGTCCGGGACGAAGTTGGATCGTCCGGGACGATCGGTACAGGTTGTGCAGAAAACCTTGTTTGGCTGATTGGTTCGTCTGGACGAAGTGTGGATCGTCTGGACGAAATTTCTCCCGTGAACCCATCGCCAGGGACGATATGTGATTTGTCGTCTGGACGAAATTCCTCTCTTCATGGATCGTCCGGTACGAAGCTCGATCGTCCGGGACGATCAGTCTGGATATATATAGAAATGAGATATTTTGAAGAGAGAGAAAAAGCTGAGGAGAGAGAAAAACGAAGGAAAAAGTGGAAAAGTGGATTTTCGGACGACGCGGAGCCGTTTTCGATCGAAGTGACTGTTGAGGAAATTGCTGTGCTCGAGGTAAGGCACAATCCGACTTTCTAAATTTTCAGAACCGTCGTGTTTGGCGGTATTTTCTGTCCGGATTTTGTTTCCGTTAGCGATTTTCGTCCGTATCTTTTGATTAGTTCAGTTTTTACCGCGTAACTTTCTGTATATTGTCGACGTGCCGAGTGTGCACATTTTGGTTATTTTCTGAAGATTTTCGTCCGGGTATTTTTGATTCGACTGTGTTTTTAGTCGACCGGATTTTTCTGTGAAATTGGAATTTATTTGTGCAGTAGAATAAATGTTCTGAAATATTGATATCTGTATTCTGTGCGAATTCGGTAAATTTTCTTTGCAGGAATTTTGTGTAAATTCCGTATACTGCCGTTGTGCTGCCCGATTTTTTTGGGTAATTTCTGAATATTGTAATATCAGTTTTTGCTCCAGGTTCGTCCGGGACGAAGTTGGATCGTCCGGGACGATCGGTACAGGTTGTGCAGAAAACCTTGTTTGGCTGATTGGTTCGTCTGGACGAAGTGTGGATCGTCTGGACGAAATTTCTCCCGTGAACCCATCGCCAGGGACGATATGTGATTTGTCGTCTGGACGAAATTCCTCTCTTCATGGATCGTCCGGTACGAAGCTCGATCGTCCGGGACGATCAGTCTGGATATATATAGAAATGAGATATTTTGAAGAGAGAGAAAAAGCTGAGGAGAGAGAAAAACGAAGGAAAAAGTGGAAAAGTGGATTTTCGGACGACGCGGAGCCGTTTTCGATCGAAGTGACTGTTGAGGAAATTGCTGTGCTCGAGGTAAGGCACATTCCGCCTTTCTCAATTTTCAGAACCGTCGTGTTTGGCGGTATTTTCTGTCCGGATTTTGTTTCCGTTAGCGATTTTCGTCCGTATCTTTTGATTAGTTCAGTTTTTACCGCGTAACTTTCTGTATATTGTCGACGTGCCGAGTGTGCACATTTTGGTTATTTTCTGAAGATTTTCGTCCGGGTATTTTTGATTCGACTGTGTTTTTAGTCGACCGGATTTTTCTGTGAAATTGGAATTTATTTGTGCAGTAGAATAAATGTTCTGAAATATTGATATCTGTATTCTGTGCGAATTCGGTAAATTTTCTTTGCAGGAATTTTGTGTAAATTCCGTATACTGCCGTTGTGCTGCCCGATTTTTTTACAAAAGCTTGTCACAACCCGACCCGAGACGAGACGGATCCCGCCCGCGCCGGATCGCGACGGGGGAAAAAATAGAGCTAACCAGGATCTGGCTTTGGATTAGGTTGCTGAACTGATCTTCCAAATTCTTAACTCAACAGAAGTACACAGAACAACAGAGCTACTAAAAACATCAAATGCAGCGGAACAAAACATCTATCTGAATTCATTTCCTCAAAATAATCATCTACAGAACAGTACACGGCTTTCACAACAGAAAGGAAGACAGAACAGGAAAGCCATGACTGTACAAAAATCAAAAGTACAAAAGTACCTAATCTGATCAGACTCTGAAATCTAATCCTGGACTTCCTTGCCCTTCCCAGAACCTGAAAACCACCAGAAAGCAAGGGTGAGCTCAACAGCTCAGCAAAGCAACAAACCTCCAATCTAAATCCTCAGAAAACAAAACCAAACTTATCAGACATAAATCAGATCAGAAGTCGGAACAGAATCGGAAATCAAAACTTACGGACAGATATCAAATCACATCAGAGTCGTACAGATCGTACCAGAACAGAACAAATTAACAGAGTCAGAAACAGAAATCAGAATCGTACGGATCATATCATGTCATAATCACAATTTCGTACAGAACAGAACAGATACAGAAAGTAGTACAGATACATATAGCTAAATGCCC
Organism: Dendrobium nobile; assembly: GCA_022539455.1. Taxonomy (NCBI): domain Eukaryota; kingdom Viridiplantae; phylum Streptophyta; class Magnoliopsida; order Asparagales; family Orchidaceae; genus Dendrobium; species Dendrobium nobile. The sequence continues at coordinate 72,506,491 of CM039736.1, forward strand.
TGACACTGACGGAATCTCTACGGATTCCGGCCCCTTATGCCTCCCTTCCCAGACACTGACTGAATCTCATTGGATCCAGGCCCCTTATGTCTCCCTTTGTGCTCACGGCACCAAAACAGATGTGCTTATAGCACCAAAACAGATGTTCATCGGATCCGGAACAGAACAGATATCAGATTTTAGATTGAGCTCATTTCAGATTTCCCGTTTCACTAACTGAATCTCATAGGATCCAGGCCCCTTATAGCTCCCTTTTTATAGCTCATACACATAGCATTTCAATTCAGAAGAAATACGGACAATTCAGAAATTACCCAAAAATCGGGCAGCACAACGGCAGTATACGGAATTTACACAAAATTCCTGCAAAGAAAATTTACCGAATTCGCACAGAATACAGATATCAATATTTCAGAACATTTATTCTACTGCACAAATAAATTCCAATTTCACAGAAAAATCCGGTCGACTAAAAACACAGTCGAATCAAAAATACCCGGACGAAAATCTTCAGAAAATAACCAAAATGTGCACACTCGGCACGTCGACAATATACAGAAAGTTACGCGGTAAAAACTGAACTAATCAAAAGATACGGACGAAAATCGCTAACGGAAACAAAATCCGGACAGAAAATACCGCCAAACACGACGGTTCTGAAAATTGAGAAAGGCGGAATGTGCCTTACCTCGAGCACAGCAATTTCCTCAACAGTCACTTCGATCGAAAACGGCTCCGCGTCGTCCGAAAATCCACTTTTCCACTTTTTCCTTCGTTTTTCTCTCTCCTCAGCTTTTTCTCTCTCTTCAAAATATCTCATTTCTATATATATCCAGACTGATCGTCCCGGACGATCGAGCTTCGTACCGGACGATCCATGAAGAGAGGAATTTCGTCCAGACGACAAATCACATATCGTCCCTGGCGATGGGTTCACGGGAGAAATTTCGTCCAGACGATCCACACTTCGTCCAGACGAACCAATCAGCCAAACAAGGTTTTCTGCACAACCTGTACCGATCGTCCCGGACGATCCAACTTCGTCCCGGACGAACCTGGAGCAAAAACTGATATTACAATCTCCCCAACTAAAAAAAAATGTCGTCCTCGACATTATCCAGTCCAAACTCAGTCAAAACAAGTACGGGTACGACCGTCTCATATCAGACTCCTTCTCCCAAGTTGCTTCCCGTGCAGTCCGGTGCTTCCACTGGACTTTAACCATCGGAATCTGTTTATTTCTTAACTTTCGGACGTCGTACGCCAAAATAAGCTCTGGCTCTTCCTTGTACGCCAGATTCTCCTGAATCTCAACTTCATCAGCAGACAACTTCTTCCCAGAGTCTGAAACCCACTTCCTCAGAGTGGATACGTGAAACACATTATGCACATCAGGCATAGAATCAGAAAGTAATAACTTGTAAGCAGCTTTTCCAATTCTTTCCAAAACTTCAAAAGGTCCAACATATCTCGGACTAAGCTTACTCACCTGACCAAATCTGCTCACACCCTTCATCGGACTGACTTTGACATACACAAAGTCACCGACCTGAAATTCAACAAATCTGTGCTTCTGATTGTAATACTTCTGCTGACGATCTTGAGCGGCTTTCAACCTTTCTCTTATCAAATTGATCTTCTGAGCAGTTTCATCAGCAAAAGTGGCCCCCAAAGCCTGTCTATCTCCGAAGGAGGTCGGAGTCAAAGGAGTACGACACTTCCTGCCATACAAAGCCTCGTACGGTGCCATACCGATACTGGACTGAAAACTGTTGTTATAGGCAAACTCAATCAGCGGAATATGATCTTCCCAGTTTCCGCTAAAGTCCAGAACACAAAGCCTCAACAGATCTTCCAGTACCTGAATCGTCCTCTCAGACTGTCCGTCGGTCTGAGGATGAAAGGCTGTACTGAAATGCAGTTTCGTACCCAAGCCTTGCTGAATGCCTTTCCAAAGTCTGGAAGTAAAACGTCCATCTCGATCAGATACGATCACACGAGGCACACCATGCAATCTGACTATTTCCTTCACATAAATCTGTGCCAAGCGATCAACTGAATCCGTCTGTCTGATCGGAAGAAAATGGGCTGACTTCGTCAATCGATCTACAACCACCCAAATGGCATCATGACCTTGTCTAGATCGAGGAAAACCCATCGCAAAATCCATCGTTACCTCCTCCCATTTCCACTCAGGGATAGGCAACGACTGCAACAGCCCACCTGGTCGCTGATGCTCTGCCTTCACCAACTGACAGGCTTCGCATCTCGACACAAAGTCTGCCACATCTTTCTTCATCCCAGGCCACCAAAACAAAAGCTTCATATCAGCGTACATCTTACCACTGCCTGGATGAACAGTGTAGCCAGAATGATGAGATTCGTACAGAATCTCCTGCCTCAAGTCTCCAGACACAGGTACCCACAACCTGTTCTTACAGAAAATAACACCAGAATCAGAAGTTCGAAGTTCAGGAGTCTTACCAGATCCAATCTGAGCAATCAACTTCGAATAACCAACATCTGACTTCTGGGCTTCTTGAATCCGTGCTTCCAAAGAAGACTGAATACTCATCTGAGCCAACTCCAAATCACTGGAGGAAATCACCTCCAACTGCAATCTCTCCAAATCACGAATCAGAAAGTCATCACAGGTAAGCTGAATACCTGAGAATCCAGAAGACTTTCTGCTCAAAGCATCTGCTACCACGTTCGCCTTCCCAGGCTGATACTGAATAGTCAAATCGTAGTCCTTGATCAACTCGAGCCACCTCCTCTGTCTCAGATTCAGATCCTTCTGAGTAAAAATATACTTCAGGCTCTTATGATCCGTAAAGATCTCACATCTGACGCCATACAGGTAATGACGCCAAATCTTCAAAGCAAAAACAACTGCAGCTAACTCCAGATCATGCGTCGGGTAATTCTTCTCATGTGGTTTCAACTGTCTCGAAGCATAAGCAATTACCTGACCATGCTGCATCAGAACACAACCCAGTCCTTTCAGTGACGCATCACTGAACACCTGGAAACCCTCCGGACCTGACGGAAGTGCCAACACTGGAGCTGAAGTCAAACACTCCTTCAATCTCTGAAAACTAGCTTCACACTCCGGTGTCCAAACAAAAGGTATTGACTTCTGAGTCAGTTTCGTCAGAGGAGTCGAAATCTGTGAAAATCCTTTCACAAACTTCCTGTAATATCCGGCCATACCCAAGAAACTACGTACCTCAAATACCGTAGTCGGCCTTGGCCAATCAGCAACAGCCTGAATCTTCTGGGGATCTACAGAAATGCCTTCTCCGCTAATCACGTGCCCCAGAAAAGAAATGCTCTTCAGCCAGAATTCACACTTGGAGAACTTGGCATACAGCTGATGCCTCCTCAAAGTCTCCAACACAATCCTCAAGTGTCTGGCATGCTCATCCTCAGATGCAGAATATACCAGAATATCGTCAATGAAGACGATCACAAACTGATCCAAATATTCCCTGAATACTCGGTTCATCAAATCCATGAAAATCGCAGGCGCATTGGTTACCCCAAAAGGCATAACCAAAAACTCGTAGTGCCCGTACCGAGTACTGAAAGCAGTCTTCACCACATCAGTTTCCTTCACCTTCACCTGATAGTATCCGGATCTCAAATCAATCTTCGAAAATACCGAAGATCCGGAAAGTTGATCAAACAAGTCGTCAATCCGAGGCAAAGGGTACTTGTTCTTGATCGTGACCTTGTTCAAATCTCTGTAATCAATACACATACGGAGTGTACCGTCCTTCTTCTTCACAAATAATACAGGTGCTCCCCAGGGCGAAACACTAGGACGTACAAAACCTCTGTCAACCAACTCCTGAAGCTGAACTTTCAACTCAGAAAGTTCTTTTGGTGCCATCCTGTACGGAGCTTTCGATATCGGAGCGGTACCCGGAAAAACATCGATAGAGAACTCCACATCTCTATCCGGAGGTAAACCAACCAACTCCTCAGGAAAAACATCAGCAAACTCCCGTACCACAGGGATCTCAGAAACAGAACCAACCTCTAGGTTCAGATCCCGCACCGAAGCTAAAAATACCGGACATCCTTTCTTCCACATCCTGCTCACCTCCAACGCAGAAACCAGACTGGAGAGAACACCTCGTAATCCCTGAAATACAACTCTCTCTCCAGCCACAAGCAAACTCACTTGCTTCTTCAGACAGTCAATCTGGGCCTCATACTGACTCAGCCAATCCATGCCCAGAATCACATCATACGAAGAAATCGGCAATCGAATCAAACTCGACGTCCACTTCTTGCCAGAAATCTCGATCTCACACAAACAAAACTGTCGAGCAATCAATGGATTCCCAGCCGGTAAAATCACAGATAAAGAAACCGGTAAAACCATCGAATCCAAATGTAAAATCTCAAAACAATGCTCGGACAGAAAAGAATGACTCGCTCCAGAGTCAAACAAAACACGACAGGGCTGATCAGAAATGTAAACCGTACCTGTCACAACATCCGGAGCATCACGAGCCTCCTGCTGACTCAGACTATAAACTCGTGGCTGAACTGGAGCAGGAGCTGAAGCAACAGAACTACTCTGCTCCCTCTGAATCGTAGGCGGTCTCCGTGGTGCAGAATTAGAACCACCACCTCTACCAGCAAATCCCTCAGGGCGTGGAGGAACAGTCCTCGGTCTTCCTGCTGCTGAACCGGCAGGTCTGACAAAGCCCTCAGATCGCTGCTCAGAACGCTGATCAAATCCCATCTGCGGACATTCTGCAATCCTATGTCCCGGCTGACCACATCTGAAACAAAGACCAGCTATCCTGTAGCACTGGCCATGGTGTCGCCGTCCACAACTCTGGCACACAGGTGCCGAACTGACTGATCCAGAACTCGTCGTACTGGTAGCAGTACCAGACGATCCTCCGCTCTTCCTGGAATCTCCAGATCCAGGAACAAATCTCCTCTTCCCAGAGGAACCACTGCCAGATGTCTCTCCTCCAAACCTCTTCCTACTCGCAGTCCACCGCTGCTGAGTAGCCGTCATGTCATTCTCAATCAGACGAGCTCGCTCCACAAGCTCAGAGAAATCAGTAATCCGGAACGGTATCAGAGGCTGCCTCAAAGTGTCTCGCAATCCCCTCAGAAATCTGTAGCACCTCTCAGCAGACGTGCTAACCAGCTGCGGAGCGTACCTGGCTAATGCAGTAAACTCAGCCTCGTACTGCATCACCGTCTTGCTCCCCTGAACAAGTCTCAGATATTTATTTGTGCAGTAGAATAAATGTTCTGACATATTGATATCTGTATTCTGTGCGAATTCGGTACATTTTCTTTGCAGGAATTTTGTGTAAATTCCGTATACTGCCGTTGTGCTGCCCGATTTTTTTTGGGTAATTTCTGAATTGTCCGTATTTCTTCTGAATTGAAATGCTATGTGTATGAGCTATAAAAAGGGAGCTATAAGGGGCCTGGATCCTATGAGATTCAGTTAGTGAAACGGGAAATCTGAAATGAGCTCAATCTAAAATCTGATATCTGTTCTGTTCCGGATCCGATGAACATCTGTTTTGGTGCTATAAGCACATCTGTTTTGGTGCCGTGAGCACAAAGGGAGACATAAGGGGCCTGGATCCAATGAGATTCAGTCAGTGTCTGGGAAGGGAGGCATAAGGGGCCGGAATCCGTAGAGATTCCGTCAGTGTCAGGGCATTTAGCTATATGTATCTGTACTACTTTCTGTATCTGTTCTGTTCTGTACGAAATTGTGATTATGACATGATATGATCCGTACGATTCTGATTTCTGTTTCTGACTCTGTTAATTTGTTCTGTTCTGGTACGATCTGTACGACTCTGATGTGATTTGATATCTGTCCGTAAGTTTTGATTTCCGATTCTGTTCCGACTTCTGATCTGATTTATGTCTGATAAGTTTGGTTTTGTTTTCTGAGGATTTAGATTGGAGGTTTGTTGCTTTGCTGAGCTGTTGAGCTCACCCTTGCTTTCTGGTGGTTTTCAGGTTCTGGGAAGGGCAAGGAAGTCCAGGATTAGATTTCAGAGTCTGATCAGATTAGGTACTTTTGTACTTTTGATTTTTGTACAGTCATGGCTTTCCTGTTCTGTCTTCCTTTCTGTTGTGAAAGCCGTGTACTGTTCTGTAGATGATTATTTTGAGGAAATGAATTCAGATAGATGTTTTGTTCCGCTGCATTTGATGTTTTTAGTAGCTCTGTTGTTCTGTGTACTTCTGTTGAGTTAAGAATTTGGAAGATCAGTTCAGCAACCTAATCCAAAGCCAGATCCTGGTTAGCTCTATTTTTCCCCCGTCGCGATCCGGCGCGGGCGGGATCCGTCTCGTCTCGGGTCGGGTTGTGACAATGGGTGCAGCCAACACTGGGGGATTCGTCAGGTAGCGCTTTATGCTCTCAAAGGCCTCCTGACAATTCTTATCCCAATGGAAACGGGCATCCTTCTTTGCTAACGCAGCAAAAGGATGACATCTACCGGCAAGATTGGAGATAAATCTCCGCAAGAAAGCAAGCTTACCCTGGAAAGACCTCAACTGGGTAAGACTCCTAGGGGGTTTCAAGTCCACTATGGCCTTGATCATGGAGGGATCAATCTCAATGCCACGGTAGCGAACAATAAAACCAAGAAACTTCCCCGCACTAACTCCAAATGCGCATTTTAGGGGATTCATCTTCAAATCATGCTTTCTTAAGCGCTCAAAAACGATTCATAGGTCTCGGAGGTGATCACTACGGACCTTGCTTTTGACCACTAAATCATCCACATAGCATTCAACTTGCTCATGAATCAACTCATCAAAAATGATAGTCATGGCACGTTGATAGGTGGCCCCGGCATTCTTGAGGCCAAAGGGCATCACCTTGTAACAAAACACACCGATGGGGGTGCGAAAGGCAGTGAATTTCTCATCTTCAGGGGCCATCTTTATCTGATTGTAACCAGATGAACCATCCATGAAGGAGAAAATGCTATGGGACGAAGCAATATCAACCATGAGTTCAGGGATGGGAAGAGGGAAATCGTCCTTAGGACATGCCTTATTCAAATCACGGAAGTCAATACAGACACGAATTTGACCATTCTTCTTCCGGACTGGAACAACATTGGCAAGCCAAGTGGGATACTTCTCTTCACGAACAAAACCAGCTTCTATAAGCTTCTTAGTCTCGGCTATCACCTGTTGTTCAATCTCTAACCTCATCCGACGAGGTGACTGCTTAACAGGGACTGCATCAGGACTAATAGCTAACTTATGGACTGCTACTTCCGGATCCAAACCGGGCATCTCCGTGTAGTTCCAGGCAAAGCAATCCTTAAACTCAGAAATAAGTGCAACATACTCTTGAGCCTCTGATTCGGATAGCAAAGCACTATGAAAGATAGGCTGAGGATCCGATTCAGTGCCCAAATTGATCTCGCACAATTCGTCCATGGCAGAACTGGCGCCATCTTCGAATTCACGTGGGGCTTCGAGGACCCTGTCCTCATTCTCCTCCGGGTCTTCATCATCGGAGATGGAAACAACCGGATAAAAATGCGAGACAACCTGAATGCTGGCGGAAGGGGACTGATCTTCTTGAGAATAGCCTATACCCTGCCCAGTTCGAGGAAAATCAGTTCGCCAAATACGGGCTTGCTGTTGGGCTTGTCTACCTGACCAAGTTGAAGAGACAAGACCTCGCTCAACAAAGTTATCAACAGCAGGGGAAAAGTACCGGGGAACTGGCATGATCTCATCATCCACAGTGGATTCCACAGGACCCTGTATGTCAGTACTCTGTGGGACACCGACACTATGGAACAACGATGCATGCCAAGCAGATTGTGCTGGCACATAGAGAGTGTGCAGCTCTTGTACAGAGCGCCTATCTAAGGGTTGCGCATCACGAACACTAGCGGAAGGTGTAGAGGAAGGTTGAGGAGGAGATTCCTCAATTCTCATCCCGTATATCCGACGAGAAAGGGATTGTTGACTAGTGGTCTGACGTCCGACATCTCCGTCGTCGTCTGAATCACTATCGACAACCAAACCACCCTGAGGTATCAAACTCCTATGGAATGTGGGATAGGAATTGTGATCAACACTAAAGGCAGGCGAAGGAACTGAGTGACGAGGAACATCAACCATCTCATCATCAGAGTCAGACTCAACAATCAAAGGGGAAGTGTACAAGTGCGAAGGAGGAGGGATTCGAGTATCAAAGTTCCTCGGAGGGCGAACTGACTCTCTACCTCGACCTCTACCACGCAATCCCCTACCTCTACTAGGGGGAACATCGCGCCTGAGTACAAATCGTAAAGATTCATCAAGGTTTTCAGTGGAAACATCTGCCCCAATCCTAACCTGTGATGGACCCTGTGCTAGTGGCTGTATAGGACCCTGTGCAAGTGGCTGCATAGGACCCTGTACAATACTAGTGGGTATCACTGGTGACTGGGCAGGGGGAGGTCTACGAGCTTTTCGAGGCATGTAATGCTCGGCATCATCATAAATGGAGACTTCATGTACGGCAAAAGGTTGAATATCTCCAAGGATGGAAAACTCTACGTCATTCCTCATATACTTCATGCACTGGTACAGTGTAGAAGGCACCATTCCATATTCATGTATCCAAGGCCTTCCTAAGAGAGCCTTGTATGAGGTATCTGCCTCAATAACATGAAACTTCGCCTCAGTCAAAAGATCCCCAAAACGCAAAGGCAAAGTGATGGAACCTAGAGCTCGCTGACCTTGATCATTGAAACCCTTCAGCATAATCTTGTCTGAAGTGAGCTTCAAATGACCAAGGGAGAGACTCTGCAGGGTGGCATGATTAAGGATATTAACTGAAGCTCCTTGGTCAATGAGGACCCTGTTCAACTCATAACCATTTACTTCAGTGGTGACGTACAAGGGACGGTTGTGATCAGAAGTCCCTAAGAGAAGATCCTGGTCTGAAAAGGTAATGCATGGCATCTCTCTCAAATAGCATGCATCCTTAACTGACTCAGTGGCAAAGAAGGCTTGATAAGACTCTGGTTCAAGCAAGGCTTTCACCAAAGTCTCTCTCAAGTCGGAAGACATCATAAGTGCATCGTAAACACTAAGAAGAGAAGGAATCTTTCTCAAATGAGCCAACACATTGTAATCAACATCCAACTGAGGGCCTTTTCCCTTCTCCTTAGCAGGTGCTTGAGGAGGAGGGATAGGATCATCCTGTTGGGTAATGATGTTTCTATCTTTTTCTTTATTATTTTTGGCCATTTTAGGTGGAAGGACTTTACCTGAACGCAACTGTATCTCTCGTATTGAATCAGATTCAATAGAGGACTCATTTAGTTCAGGTGACATGGCTTGTGTTGGTTCAACAAAAAGTGATTGAGGAGTGTTCTCGGATTCATCTTCAGAATCCATGTAACAACCTCCCTCAGGAATAGCAAACACAGGCTCTTCCTTACACTCAAACTCTTCTCCAAAAGAATGCTCATCATTATTATTATCTTCAGAAATAAATAAAACAGAAGAAGAACGAGTGCTAGAAAAAGTAGAACTAGGAGCAAGACACCAAAAGTAGCCAGAATCGTTTTCTTCCATTAATTCATCATCAGTTGAAGGGAGAACAAAATCCTTCAGCGTAAGTGCTGGAAGAGATCCTGTCTTCCCCTCAGAAGTTACAACAAATTTTTCTCTTTCATACATCTTTCTAATACAAGGAGAAGTAGAAGAAATGTGCTCAGTAGGCACTACAACAGAAGAAGAAAAAGAAACTGGCAAAGGAACCGAGCTGGCAACTGTCGACTTGGCCTGTGGGGGCCTCCTCTCAACTGCCTCTGAACTCTGAACTGCCCGTCTGATCATACCCCTTGTCTTGCGAGAGAGTGCAAGCTGCCACTCCTCCCCAGAACTAAGAGGTGCTCTACTGTCACTGCTCTGAGCACCACTTTGACTGTCACACTGGCTGGAGCTAGTAATCATCTGAACAACCTGAGCAACTTTGCCTTGAGGATTCACTAGGTCGCTGTCCTGCAAGTGAATCTCACCCCTAGCCATAAGGCTCTCCACTCTATCCTTAAACACATAGCAATCTTCAATCACATGACCAATATGCTTATGAAATGGACAATATAAAGGATGCTCTGTCTGCCCCTCCTCTTCCACTCTCCTGTTGGGTGGAAATGTCAAAATGTTCTTCTTGACCAAAAACTTGAAAATCTTCTTTACACTCTCCCTTTTAAAGGGATACTCCTTGCTAAGCCTCTCTTGCAAATACTGTTGGTTTTCTGGAGTTCTATAAGAGGGCCTAGGCTGCTGACTCTGTGGTCGTGGCTGAAACTGACCAGGAGGCTGTACTGGTAGTGGTAACTGAGGTCGGGGCTGAAATTGAGGTCGTGGTGGTGGTGGGCGCTGTGGTACTGAACTAACCATGGGCCTCTTGCCCCTATCAAGAGCATCAGAAGTACTATGCACCTCTCCCTTCCTAGGAGGTGGTGCCCCAGAAAACTCCAAACGCTGAGGTCTACGGATGGGTTGACTCTCAGCCTTAGGAGGGACTGCACTGGGTATGCTGTCCTGCAGGCTAGTGACTTTGGTTAACAACTTCTGAAAGGTTCGAATGCTGAAACCCTTCAGATAAGGAGCAATAGGACCATCAATGTTCTTCAACAGAATCTCAACTGCATGCTGCTCTTGCAGTTGAGGTTCACATTGAAGACTAAGGTTTCTCCACCTAACTATATAGTTAAGTAGAGACTCGTGAGGGCGCTGCCTGGTCACTACCAACTCACCAACAGTCACTCTATGCTCAGTACTAATGAATCTCTGCACAAATAACTGCTCCATCTCAGCAAAAGTACGAACTGAATCATTAGGGAGATCGGCATACCACTCAAATGCCACTCCCCCTAAACTACTAACAAACAATCTAAGCATCAATGCATCATTTCCACCAATATTACAACATATGGCCCGATACTGAGCCACATGTTGTCTTGGGTTCCCAAACCCATCAAAAACTCGAAATCGGGGAGGAACAAAACCAGCGGGGTAAGGCTCCCGCTCGTACTCTACCGGGTAGGGGCGACCTCTACTAACAGAATCCCCAGACTTTCTAGAAGCAATAGCCTGATCAACTCTCTGTGCAATCATGTCCTGGATCTGAACTGGTGACAACTGTACTGACTGACTCTGGACTGGCACACTCAAAGGAACTGCTGGGGGAGACATCGGAACTGCCCTCTGAACTCTATCAACTCTAACAGGCTCTGGGGCTGGCGACTGTGGTGCTACTGGCTCGTCTCTGGATGTAGTAGGAGTAACTACATCCATAACATGGGGTGTAGCCCCCAACGCCGTCAACTGGGCGGTCATCGCCGCCATGGCTCTGGCCATCTCCGCCATCTGAGTCTGTAACTGCAAAACTGTAACATCCGTGTCTACTGAACGGGGAGGTCCACCCTGTGCTGAGGTGGAAGGTACATCAGCCTCCCCTTGTTCCTCCAAATCATCGTACTGCTCATGCTGCTCATCTGACGTGCCTCGTCTCGTGACAACACAGACACGGTGAACGGGAATGTCTTCATCTGACTCCTCTGTAAGCAAGTCATCGTCGGAGAGGGTCTGACGAAGGGCATCTATGTACGGACCCATAGGAAAAGAAATCCTAAGGGGACTAGAAGCAGCAACTGGCTCCACTCGAGCCGGGGCACTACTGTCAACATCTACTGCATCAACATCCATCTGAACTGGCACTGACACTGAAGGGACTGTATCAACTCGCCGAATCGTACCAACTGTCTGCTCCGTCTCGACAGGCTCATCCACCTGCCGACGTCTCCAAACCCATCTACTACGACGGGACCCGGTAGGAACATCTAACTGAGTGGAGGGGGCAACGACAATTGAACCAAGCTGGGATCGGACAGGCTCTAACTGTGGGCGACGTCCATGACGGCGAGGGCGTCGTCCAACAGCAGGGGCACTTGCCTGAGGTCTATCAGTGGGAACAACTCTAGTCTGCTGTCGTGGTGGCTGTCCTCTCTGCCACCGGTAACTCTGTCTAACTGACTGTCGCTGCAACTGAGAATGCACCTGAGAGATCTGATGGAGTAGCCTCTCCTCACTAACACGCCCTCTACCGCGCGCTGAACGGATAATGCTTCGGATCCTCTGAGTGAGGGTCCGAGTGACAGTATCCCTGGGGACTCGAGCGCGAGGAAGAGTAGTGGGGACAGGAGGGGCTGCTGCAATGTGGGCAGCGTCCTCCTCATCACCACTATGCACTAGAGGGGAAAAGCGTCCTCCCTGAACTGCGTCGATCTCAGGGGCGACTACAACATCAGGAACTGGGGTAACTACACGTCTGCGTGGCTCCCGCTGCAAGGGAACCATCCTCTGTTGAATTGGCTCCTGCTGAGCCAGAGAATCTGCCATCCTTTGAACTGCTGCATCGGATGCCGCTAATCGCAATCTCCTGTTCCTATTTCTCCTAGCCCTTCTCCCAAGGCCGGAGGTGGAAGAAGAAGCTACATCAGTACCAACAGACTGTACTGGAGGAACAGAAACGACTGAAGGGACTGTCGGGGTCTCCTCGGCAATCTCAAGGTGAGACAGCCGGGTGAAAACAGAAACCCGACGAGTAGAAGGTGGAGGAAGCTCGGCCTGAGCAACCCTCTTCCTCGAGGAGGAAGGAGGAGGAGAGACTCGAGCACGAGCAGCCTCTACCGGAACAACAGGTAAAGGAACTGCTGGCTGCCGGCGCTGAGGGGCCGGGGCTACTCGAACAACAGGAGCGACAAGCGCTGGCCGCCTGACCGCTGGACGAACAGGGTGAACAGGGAGTGGCCTAGGCACTGGCTGCCTAGCCACCGGGCGCACTGGCTGCGCACGAACAGCAACCGGATGAACGGGTGCCCGGGCTGGCTGCCGAGCAACAGGAGCGACAGGCGCTGGCCGCCTGACCGCTGGACGAACAGGGTGAACAGGGAGTGGCCTAGGCACTGGCTGCCTAGCCACTGGGCGCACTGGCTGCGCACGAACAGCAACCGGATGAACGGGTGCCCGGGCTGGCTGCCGAGCAACAGGTCGTCCGAAAGGTCGCATAGCTGCGCGTCCTCTCCTCTGAGGTGGAGAGAATGCGGCAGCCTCGGAGGGGGTCGGCCCGCCAAGAGTGACGTACGCCGAATCGGTGAAGGATCCAAAGGTGATCCCCCCCGCCGGTGGGCTCGTCAACAGGGACTCGGGAAGTGTCACCCGTGAGTCAGAGCCAAAACAAAAGGTAACGGACGGACCGGAATACGCCATTTCTACTGTCTGCTAACACAAACAATAAGAATTAGCGTAAACGAAAGCACCAGAAGGAACGAGAAAGAACGGGACGGAATAGCCTATAAAGGCTAGAAGAGGAAGAACCTAACTAAGGAACACTAAACCCGGAGTACACACCGAAGGAGATAATTTAACATCCGAAGATGGAGAGAGAAACCTGTCCCACCGTGGTCGCCAGAAATCTGTGGGTCTCCGAAAGGATTCCGCTCGTGTGGTTCGAATGCAAAGGGTACGATCACACTATCCCGTAGGACAAAATGGTCGTAGACCTTTACAATCGACACAAGCAGGCCGATGGAAGAGCAGATGGAGTTATAGATACGATTAGCCATGGAGGATAGCGGGTTTTCACCTACGCACCTCGATGGATAATAATATCTATAACCCTAAATTCACGAGATTTCCCCTATCCGATACATCAGCACTGAATAGGGTTTATTTGATTGTGGGGATCGGTTTCCTACGGGCGCAAGCCCCCGTAGTTAATTACATCTTAGACCTTGATCTAAGAAAACTCTCGATTAGGGATGTTAGGTTATCTCCTCTAAAGTGGGTTTAGTGCAAGGGATTTCTAGGTTTTTCCTAATCAAAGGGGAATGTCCCAACTTGGCTCAATCAATTATACAGGGTTCAGTCAACATCCAGCCGGCTAGGAGAAGCAAAAACTGGAGAAAAAGAAGAGAGGCAAAGCATCTCAAACAAGCGCGAGAGAAAGAAGGAAGTGGCGTCATCCGTGTGACGCGGATAGGTAGGATTTATAGCTTTCAGAAGGAAGGAAAGCTTACCCACCAATAAGGTGTATAGTGGTTCACTTGTACCACTCACCTTAGACCCTAAATCTATAGAAGATGTAATATCGTACATACGATATTAACACCTACGACCTAGCTAATGCAATCTGGACTTATTCCTTGTCTGACAAAGGAAGCCAGCTAAAACCTCCTAATCGTGTAAAATCCATGCTATCTGGTCTGTATGAGAGATGGGAGGGTAGTTTAGACACTGAAATTGGGATCGACAACTAAAGAAATTCCTAAGTGATCCCACACTTATGAATGGTACAATGCTCCTAAAACTAATGCAATTAATTCTTAATTTTAATTAGTTACTAATGCAATTTATGCTGGTTAAAGTCTCCAAATCAGATATGTATGAAATTTTAAAAAGGCTTATAGAAAATAGTTTTTGAATGACTAAACTTCCCCAGGTCCGGCACTTCATCCTCATAGGCCAGATTATCCGGACTCTACCCGCAGGAGGGGAAATTTGTCTAATAGAAGAGAGAATGCGTGCATGCCACCCCGGACGATTCCGGCTATTCCCTAAAATCGTTATGGTTTCTATGTGAATTAATCTTAAAATTTTTATTTAATAATTATGAGTATAAAAATTTTATCCCTAAAGAGCCTAGCGGTCAGACACAAGCACATGCAAGAAAGAAACCTATGAAAAGCATGCCGGTTCTACTGCGCAAACAAAAGTAAGTAAATCACAATCACAGAAACAAATCCCACGAAAAAGAGTGTCCATGGCAAGTGCCATACAATATTACATCACAGAGTACAGTAAGTAATGGTGGCCGGGCTCCACCGACAACAACCCGGAAATGACGCAAATCTTAAAATAAGGCATTTTTATGTTTCTTCAGTCTTCTTCTTCTCTTCCTTGATTCGTCTTTGGATCGTCTTTGTTCTCTTCGGGCTCCTCGTAGTGACTCTCCCAAAAGGATATCCAAATGAAAAAGGAAACCCCCTGTAGGGGTTTACTTTTCCCTTTGGACTCCTCGTAGTGAGTGCTCCAAAAGGATATCCAAATGAAAAAGGAAACCCCCTGTAGGGGTTTACTTTTCCCTTTGGATTCCTATCTCTTTAAAAATGTCTTATTTTAATGATTTTCACAATTTACTATCAAATACATTACATCAGAAAAGAGAAAAATCTAGACTCTCCTGCAGGGGTTATCCTAAGCAGTTATAATAAGAAAAATTCACCTAAGCAGTTATATATGTAAATGAAAATGCGCACATCAATCACTTGGCCGTGCTCTGATTATTGGGGGCTAAGCAGCTGAAGCAGGTACCTAAAGCAGTTATATATTATTTATTTAATTTTAGCCCCCTTTTAGCAGCATTATGTGAGCACGGCCCCCTGCAAGAAGACAGCATTAGTATCAAAGAACGTGCCTAACCTATGGGTATTCTAACGTCACAGCAACAGTGCAGAAAAGAAGACTAGAAAAAGTAGTACAGAAATAACACAGCAGAAAAGCTACAACAGGTAGCAAAAAGAACAACCAGCACACAGGTCACATGCAGAGCGTCACAACAAAGTGCAGAAAAAGTAAAACAGAACAACAGCCTAACCTAGAGCTAATAGTCGTGTCCTATCAAATTCATCTAAGTGTGTGAAAGCCGTGTGATTTTGGTAGGTCCTAGATGAGATAGTTTAGTTAAAGTTGTTTGTATTTTAGTTTGTTTGTTGAAAGGGACAAAGAAAAGATTTTAATTAAGATTCAAATCTTAGTGTTTTAAAGTTGATTTTAGGGGTATTTTATTTTTAGTGTTTAATTAATTATCACCTTTGTTTCACACCGAGGCCGTGAGGTTTATTTCACCCTCCTTGGGGCTGATTTAACAGCCTCGTAGGCCTGGGTTACCCAGTGATAATTAACTTTGTTTAATTATTATAGTTTGTTATGAAAAGAAAAGAAAAGGTAGATTGGGTGTTTTAATTAATCAAATTAGTTAATTGACTTTTAGAGGTTATTATTCTAAGGTTTGATATTTAGAAGTGTATTATCCTAATGCTTTTTAATTTAAGATTAGATTTCCTAATTAAATCTACTTCTTTTAAATTTTAGGTGGGTTAGAAGTTCATTATTAGATTAGTTAGAATTAATTTAGATTTACATTCTTAGACTTAGAATTCAATAATTATAAAGGTTAATAATAAATTGATTAAGGATTAAATGTTTTAATGAGTTTTTAGAAATTAGGTTAAAATTGGTTAGTTGATTATTAATAAATTAAGAAAAGAAAAGTCCAAATCTAGGAAAACGTGTCACTAGGTTTTTGTTTTAAAGTTTCTATACTATAAGGAACATGCACCCTAAGTCTATGTTTTCTAAGACTCGGTCCTTAATTTTTGTCCTTAGGTGTCACTAATGTTATGGGATTAAAAGTGTTGTTCTTTTCTAATTCCTAAGACTTCTACACGGATGTCAAAGGGTTTTAGGGATCTAAATAAGAAAAAGAAAAGCAATCCTAATTATAATTGAAGTTTCTAAGGCCCTAAGGGTGGGAGGCGCACAACCATCTAAGCCCCTAAAGGTCTTCTAAGTTTTAGTAAACTTACAGCACCGGGGGCTACGACCCGGTGGTTCCGCCCGTAGCGCCCCTACCAGATGGGTAGGGACGACTGATGCTTGGATCCGGTGCTTTTGCTCTTTCCCCAAATGCTCCAAAGCTCCTTATTCATTGCTCTCCCATAAGTACCTCGCACAATATAAGAGAGATGTGTATTAGAGCAGTTTTATAAATAATAATATAAAGAAATGGAAATGCAATAAACAAAACTAGAACATACCTTTTAGTTATTTGTTGAGCCACTTGTTCTTTAGGTTCTCCTCATTTTGTAGGTGCGCAGTATCAAAAATGCAAGAGAAAAACAGTGAAGAAACTAACAAAAACTAAGCAAAAGACAACTAAATGCGACGAATAGAAACAGAACGAAAAATCGAATGCGAAAAAGGGGTGTAGGCATTGTTGTTATCGGACACACTTCGTAGCAGTCAAATGCATCCTATAACAGCAACAATGCCCTTTGATGTTCCCACTCCAAACGAGGCACTTAATACACTTTCGACACCTCTACTAACCAACACATTCTAACAAATCCTATATCAACTAAGGGGATACGAATTCTCAACTCTAAATCCAGAATGAGGGTTTCTTTTGTTTTGTATCTCTCCCAAAATTCTATACTTTTAAAGGCTAACACTAAAGGAATCTAACCCAAACAAGTAAGAACTATCTTACTCCCAAAAAGGCATTAGAGATTTTCTAGCTCCAAGCTTCCTAAGATCTCAAACTCCAAATCTATCTTATGGAAAGAGATTCTAAAAAGGTCTAACCCAAAACTTCCTAAAGTCTAAACCTCCAATATTCATCCTTAGCCATAACTACTAAAAGAATTTGATTCAAATAGGGAAGCACTAATCACCTCTAAATGACACTATAGGGATCATATTAAATAAGTCCAATCAAACCCAACATAACTTGCAAGAATCTCCAAGTGAACTACTAAGTAAAATCTCCTAAAAGCTATCTACCCAGAATTTCCTCCCTTCATTTGTTGTTTTGACACAAAAAAAAAAACCTTACAAAATCTCTACAAAACCTCCTACCAAACTTCATTCCTTGACACAAAACTCTATCCACCAACTCATAATCAAGTGCCCCCTTTCATTTGGAGTGGGGTGTGAAAATATAATGCTTTACAACAAGATAGTCTTATAAGACTCCTCGTTGTAAATCTTTCACTAAATTCGTCATACAAAACTCTTTAAAATAAGTTCAAAGCCACCAATAAACTACTCCAACCAAAGCAAAACAAGACATTTTTCAATCGGAAATAACTTCCCAAATCGGCGACAAAGCGACTCATAAGAAGACTTCAATAAAAACAAAGGAAAATATCTCATAAAATACTCTAAACAAAAACAACTCATAAAGCTCTCCAAGACACTTCGAACATTCATCCCTTTTTTTAAATTAAAGGACAAATAAAAAAAAAACTTTCATTTTTAAACATGTCACAAAAGAAATACTCCAAGTCACCGTGTAAAATCTTTCATTATAAAAGGTCATATGTGCCTAGAAAAAGATGCTTCAGAATGTTGCAAGTGGAATTGTAAGATGTATGCTAAGTCACTTCACATTACTCTACTAAAGACATTATAATGTAATCACGTGCCACGCATAAACCTTCCCTATAAGAGACATCAACACATATAATTAAACCTTGCAAAAGCTTAAAATAATTCAAAAATATTTGGGTAATACTCTCTACGTAAAGTCTATGGATCCCTACATGCATTTACACTTACACTTAGAGAAACTCAATGCAACTTGCTTCCTTCCTATGAAGCAAATCACAGAACTATTCCTTATCGAAACACTTCTAACAAAAGAAACCACTTTTGAAATTTCTCCAACATGAAGTGATCTCCAATAATAGATATGCTTTTTTTTTTTTTTGAAAGACTTTCCATCATAACACATTGACCAACTTTTACAGTTTTCTAATATAGAGAAATTTTATTTTATGCTTCAAGTTAACAAGCATGTGAAAAGATTTCCAAGGCTTATATTCATAATTTAGCCTTTGCTCCAAAAACTACCTCTTTTTATTCCAACAGGGAAACCTTCTCAAAACAAAGCAAAGAAATCCTTCATAGAGAGTTCTAACAAATCCACATTCATGAATCAAAAACTCAAACAATTCTTGAATCAAAAAAAAAAAAAAAAAAACACTTCACAAAAAGCAATCTTATCTCAAAAAAAAAAAATGATTTGAAATCAAATACTCAAAATCACCACTAGAGAGGGAAGATGTGCCTGAAAGAAAAAGACAGTGCAACTACCAACAAGGTGAGATTCAAGCTGATTGAACAATTTCTACAAACACCTTATATGTAGTATTTTGGTAAAGAACAATATCATCTCTTATGGCCCTTAATAATTTACACATGGAAAATCCCTCTAAATGATGTACCACATGATGCGATTCATAAATAAGCATGGATATTATGCACCAAACGAGTTCACCTTTAAACAAGCTTACACATGTATATTTTCTTAGTAAGCAAAAAAAAAACATAAATATTCTAGGTGCATGTGTTAACAACAAATAACATGGCCTTCTCGACATCTCTAACAACCTAAACATGGGGCTTCGAATCGCTTATTAAATGAAATAAGTAACGACAAAGCACCGATTCTACATTCTCAATGAACAAGTGAGCTCGCCTTCCAAATAATCATGAAACAACACATTCATTTGTGTGTTACTCTTATTAAGGTCAAAACAACTATCACAAGTGTATTTGCTAATAAGTGTCGCATTCTCCATGTGATTTATCGAGAATACCAAAGAAGCATGACCATCTTAACTTTTCTCATAAATCCATCCACATATTTGTTAGCTAAAATTCGTACATGCATAACTCAATTAGATGCAAATACCTAAACGAAACAACTAGAATAAAGTGTATGTTTCCTTCAAACCCAAGAAAAAAAAAACTCACATTTAAATTTTAAATAAGCTTCTTTTTTTTTTTTGAGAGGGGAAATAAATTGACTCAATGCACACATCCTTGCTAATAAAGCCATACAAAAGAAACTCACTGGACAAGCAATAAAATCTAAGAATAAATTTATTCCTTCACTTGTTAAGAGATTTTTGAAATAAAGGCTCATAAAATTTTCAATCTTTGATGTCAAGCAATACCACTCTCGCATGCTTCATGACCAAATCAACTTACAACAACAAGATATGAATCACATGAAACTTATTTACACTAGTGAGGTGAACCTCTCCAACAAACTTCTAGGTGTAAATACCTCAACTTAAGCATGCTATACAAAACCTCTTTTTTTTTTTACGTTCACCACATATCTCATTTTTTTTTAACATGATGGTATAATAAGCGAGAGAAAATAGCTTTGATATGATACTAAATCTTCCACACAAAAAAAAATGCTCAAGAAGAGAAGTAAAAGAAGAAAAGGGTTGCATTGCGAGGTGATAGAAGTCAACCACGAGACCAAGGCACTAATGTAGGTGTCACAACAACTATAATTCATGAACTTTCCATGCTAGCCAAACTCCTTAGTTGTAAACAAGAGCAAGAGAGTTTGTCTCGTGATCATGAATCCCATATAAGGACAACAAGCCCAAATGCACTTGGGATGTTTAAACCAAACAGCACTACACTAGCTTGACATTTCTTTTGAGTTAGTCTTCATTCTATTTCCAATAGGCATTCTAACGAACACCTTACATGCATGCTATGATAGAAAATCAAAAGAGCTCTTTATGCATTTGGTAGTTTACACCTAAGTTCTAAATCTTATGACATAAAATAAATGTAAATTCACAAGTTAATTGGCCATCTCAAATAAAATGAATTAGCACTTTGAGTAGGAATATAGATCAACTCATGATTCCCAAAATCGACTATGTAAGCTAAGAATGATAACATTCACTGGAGGATCAAAAAAGGAGGTGTGATGACATACACACCTCAAAGTTTCATTATAATTTATTCTTACTACCACCAAGCCATGCCAAAATTAAAAGAAATGCTAGGAATTAAGGTGAAGGAAGAGGGAAAAAAGAGGAAGAAGAAGAAAATAAAAGAAGAAGGAAGAAGGAGAGGGAACAGGAGAAGGAACTTACCTTGCAAGAGGATGAAACTCACTTTGGTCCAGTCGCTGGATCCGGACGGGATTTCCGCCGAATTCGGTTGGAGCGTGTAGGGAGCGACGGGAGCAGGAAGATCAGGTGGCTGTCGTCGAGTTCGGACCTATCACGCGAACGGGAAGCTGCTGAGTTTGGTCCTGGCGGCTGCGGGATCGTCGGGCTTGGTCCAGACGGCGTGAGCTCGGCGGGGGGAGATCGGGCAGCTGCAGTTGAGTCCTGCGACCTCTCTGGATTCGCCGGATTGACGAGAAGGGGAGAGTCGAGACGGCTTCGTCAAACGCGAGTCGGAGAGCTGGAGAGATCGGACCTCTTGGCCCGTGCGAGGGAGGAAGCTCGTGGGAGTTGGGCGACTGGGGGATTCGGGACTGAGAGCTGGAGAGCCCGAGAGAGCTTAAGCGTTTTGTGAACAAAGAACCGTGAGAGAGAAGGCGTGGGCGAGAGTCTTTTTCTAACTGAAGGCCTTCGTCCCGGGTAAATCGAATCCATTGCCGAAGGAGGAAGCCCGCTTCTCATTGTCTCTTGCTTTGGTCTTCGAAATCACCCCGAAAAGAGCTTCTGCGCTGCTCATGTCTGCCTGAATCGCACAGAATCGCTGAGGCGCGCGATTTCGGCTGAAACGGAGATTTCGTTTGATCAAAGCCATCGAAGCGATTACCTGATTTAGGAAATAGATTCAAAATATCTTGGAAAGTCCAACAGATTTTAATGGACTTAAAACGAGTGGAATCAAGTTAAAATTGGCTCAAATCGGGTTAGACTCGAGTCCGAATTTTACTCAATTTGAGTCAATTCAGGCTCGAGTCGGCTCAATAAAATTAATCAAACGCAATTGGGTTCAGAATGAATATCAATTTAAATTAAATCAAGTACGACGCACCGAAAACAAACCAATCGAGTCTAATTGAACCCATTCGAGTCTGATCCGGTTCGAGTCGGGTCGATTCGAGCTCAAATTGGGCTCGACGAGGTTCAATTAGATCGATCGAAAGGGCTCGAGCACAATCGAGCCAAAATCGAGGTCAACACCTTCCAACATGGTGGTCGAACATTGGTACTAACACCATTCAATGAGAACCAAGCAAGAGATCTGCCAAGGCCGCTGAGTAAGCCTCATCCTCATCAACCTCTGACCGAACATTCAACACTGTTTTTACAATCCCTCAGAACTGCTCAGACTGGCTTCATGCTACTCATACTAGCTGAGAACTCTCTGCAAAACCGTCACCCACCAGAAATTAAACCTTAGCTTCATGAATTTAATCAAGTATTTCCTGAAGAACTCCCAAAAGGTTTACCCCCTATACGAGAAGTTCAACATGCCATCAATTTCATATTGGGATCTGTCATTCCCAACAGACCCACCTATTGAATGTCCCTTAAAAGTTATGAGGAGTTGCGAAGGCAAGTGGAAGAGCTAATATCTACGGGTTTTGTGAGACCAAGTGCTAGCCCATGCACCGTTACGGCTCTCCTTGTGCCCAATAAGAATGGCACTTGGCGCATGTGTATCGACAGCCAAACTGTTAACAAAATTACCATCAAGTACATGTTTCATATTCCTCGTGTGGATGATTTATTTGATCAACTAAGTGGTGCTTGTATCCTTTCAAAGATAGATCTTAGAAGTGGCTACCACTAAATCAGAATGAAGCCATGCGACGAATGGAAAATAGCTTTCAAAAGAAGGGATGGGTTATATGAGTAGACTGTCATGTCGTTCGGTTTATCTAATGCACCCAGCACCTTTGTGCGTCTCATGATTCAAGTTTTTTGTTCCTTTTTAAATAAATTCTTTGTTATTTATTTTGACAACATTTTAATTTACAGCCAAAATAAGGATGAACATCTACAAAACTTTAGACAAGTTTTTCAGGTGCTCTTAAAGAAACGCTTGTTCGCTAACATTGCTAAATTTGAATTCATGGTAGACACTATCAAGTTCCTAGGATTTGTTATATCACCAGCAGGTCTTCCACGGTTAAGGCTATTCAAGATTGGCCGAAGCCGACCTCCATAAATGACGTCCAAAGATTCCATGGCTTGGCGTCCTTTTATCGTAGGTTCATCAAGGATTTTAGCACCATTGCTGCTTCCCTGATAGAAGTCCTTAAAAAGCCGCAATTTGAATGGACCATCGGAGCACAAGATTGTTTCGATGAGCTCAAGTCCCTTGTACAATCGGTGCCTGTTCTTGCTCCATCGAATTCCTCTCAGGTTTTTGAAGCTGAATGTGATGCTTCCCACAATGGCATTGGAGCTATATTAAGCCAAGGAGGACACCCAGTAGCATACTTGAGTGAAAAACTTAACGAGTCACGTCAAAAGTACTCCACCTACAATAAAGAATTTTATACCATTGTCAGGACATTACAATATTGGAGTCACTACTTACTAGCCCAAGCTCGTTCTTTTTACAGACCACTAATCCCTCAAACATCTGCAATATCAAAGCAAGCTCAATGGAAGACATGCCAAATGGGTTGAATACTTATCTTCCTTTCACTATTCTTTAAAGTACAAATCCGGATCTAGCAATCAGGTGGCAGATGCTCTCAGGTGAAGATTTATGCTGCTAAATACACTATAAATAAAAATTGTTGGAATTAAAGTTATGAAAGAATTATACGAAAAGGATTCTGACTATGCTAAGATATGGCAACAATGTCAACTTCAACCCTATAAACTTTTTCATATCCAACAAGAATATTTATTTCGGGGTAATAAATTGTGTATACCACAATGTTCTATGCGTGAATGCATCATTTCTGAAAATCATGATGGAGGCCTATCCAGTCATTTTGGTAGAGACAAAACCCTTGCCATGATTCAAGAAATTTTTTATTGGCCATCACTAGATAGAGATTGTAAAATGGCCAAAACAACACAACACAATACCAGACTGTACCTACCTCTACTCGTATCTGATTCACCATGGACAGACGTTAGCATGGATTTTGTGTTGGGACTTCCTCTCACACAACGGAAAAAGGATTCCATAATAGTGGTAGTTGACCGATTTTCAAAAATGGCACATTTTCGACCTTGTCACAAAACGTTGGATGCTTCCCATGTGGCTAGACTTTACTTTCATGAAGTGGTTTGATTACATGGCATACCGAAAACAATCACTTCTGACCTGGATGTTAAATTCCTTAGTCATTTTTGGAGAACTCTTTGGTCTAAATTGGGAACTAAGCTACAATTCAGCTCCACGGCTCATCCACAAACAAATGGACAAACTGAAGCAGTTAACAGAAGCTTGAGAAACCTCCTAAGATGCTTTGTGGGGAAAAGTATTCAATTATGGGATGAAATTTTAGGACAAGTGGAGTTTACTTACAATAGATCACGAAACCAATCTACAGGACGAAGTCCATTTGAAATTGTGTACGGACAAAATCCTACATGACCACTTGAACTAACACCTCTTGTTTCTTCTATAGCTCCTAGTTCGGATGCTGAAACTCACGTCAAAGAAATCCAACAACTTTACAAGCAAGTCCAACAACAAATACAAAAACAAAATGCTAAGTATCAAAAGCAAGCAAACAAATCAAGGCGACTCGAACAGTTCAAAGAAGGAGATCTAGTCTGGATAAGATTAAGCAAGAATAGATTTCCTAATAGAAGATACAAAAAAACTCAAGCCTAAAGCAGAGGGACCTTTTCGTATCCTTAAATGCAGTATGATAATGCTTTTCAAATTGAGTTGCCTGGAAATTTGTCAATCTCACGTGTTTTTAACATTGCTGATTTATCACACCATTACGAGCCAATGGGGACTTTCAGTCATAATGTAGATGTCCCTCACAAACCAGGAGATGAAAACGGACAAATAGAACCAATGGAAGCCAATGCTGAGCCCCAGGATTCAGTTGGATCTTCTTAAGACTAGGGGAATGACGCAGGAGCTTAGCAACATTGAGCCTAACTGCTCCAGTCAGACCGTTATTCATACAGCAAACCCAGACCGGACATTAAAGCAAGCTACCAGTCTAGTTTAGTGTGGGTTTGTCCTATGTACAGTTGTCATTAAGAAGTCTATTTATACAACCCTTTATGTGTATGGATGGGTAGAGTTTTAGGCAAGATAATCCTACATTTCGATAGGATGAATGTCTATATCCTGGGTTCGCAACCAGGTGGTGTTATTGCAAACTAATAGATCCTTTTCTTTTCTCTATTTTCCATTTTCTTTTCTTGTTTTCTGTGATTCCTTTTTCCTGTTCTTGTGATCAGCCCGGTGTCATAATTGTTGCAGAGATGAGGATGCTTAGGCAGATGAGTGGCTTTATACTTAAAAGATAGAATGTGAAACAAATATATACTTGAAAAGGTTTGAAGTTGCTTTAGTGGCATATAAGATTAAAGAGTCATTTTAGATAGTTTGGTTACATAAAACGTTGTCCATCCTATGACCCTTTTGAGAAAGTAGACGTATTAGATCTGACCTATCTCAAAAAACATAGAGATAGACCTAAAAAGTCTTGGTGAGAAAGTATTAGAAATTAAATTTAAATTAGAATTTGACTCTTAATAAGACAATGAAAAAAAAAAGATTCATAGAGAAAAGTCATCCCCACGTAGTGGTATAAAAGCTTAATATTGTTGTTGTTGTTTGAAGTTTGAGTGCAGTCATTGGCACATGTAGGAGAACCCTAGATTTAAAAATGAACAAGCTTCGAACACCACATTTAATGTCTGATCCATGTAAGATTGAATATATGTTCCAAACATAGGATTCGACCATTAGATGCAAAGCTAGATTTGAATTAGTCCTCAAACAAGATTCGAACGTCATGCTTGAGTTTTGAACATGGTTCGAACGTCGTTCAAATCTTGTTTGAATCATGTTTGAATGTTGGTTCGAACCCTATTCAACCATAGTTCAATCCAGCTCCTCTGCAGTTTCATCTTCATGTATACATAAATATATCATGTAGATGAACTGATATTATAGGTGTGTTAAAGGCAGCAATAGAGAATTTGAGGGGGAAGAAAATTAATGAAGAATATGCATCCATAATTCATTAATATTCTCCATTAAATTTTTCTCCTCAATAGTCTCTATTATTACATTAATATTAGTCTCCTCTAATTTCAGCCCATCTACAAGAATGTTGTGGGTTCTGAAAATTCGTGCCCTAGCCTCTCTGTGGCCTAATTTTTATTTTTGGCCTATCGAGGAGAGTTTTATAGAGTAAGTTCCGGGGCAAAGTTTCAAAAAGCAAGTTGGATTTTGAATGAAACATTACCCAAAGATCTTGCCCTCATTTTGCGAGGACTTTATGATATGAGTTCAGGTTTCCTATAGGTGCAAGCCCCTATAATTAATTACCCTTCCCGATAGCAAGAGAGACCTTTAAATTAAGGCCAGATGTCAAACATATATGTAGTATGCGGCGTATAGTAGCAGCATGATTTGGTATTTGGAAATTTAATATTTAAAATTAGAAATTCACCGCCTTGCACTTAAAGCGGATGGTGGGGGGGATGGCAATAGACCTGGTCAAGATCCCATGGTTTCATTTGATATTTGACTACACATTTACATTTTAACAAGCTTTATTTTGCAGTCTGAATTATCCATATGCCTAACCATCAAATATCATTCATGAAGGTCCTATCTAATGGCATTGAAGCTTATATGAGAGTCACCTGCTCTTAAATCTAGTTTGACTATGTTTGAAGCCTCAAATCATAAGATACTCTTGATCCCAATCGAACCATTGACTCTAATATTATTTGGTAGAATGGAGGAATATCAGGGTCCTAAGTTGGGCAAATTATTCTGTGCAGAATCCGGACGTCGTCCAGAGGACAATAAAAATGTGTCACGTCACCCCAAAAGTATACCGCACTCAGTACCGAGCGGTACTGAACGATTCTACCGTCCGGTGTCCGCACAAAATGATCTCTCCCTAAGTTTAGCTCAATGCATTCATCTAGCAAATCAAAAGCTTAAAGCTAATGAGTAAGTGCTAATACTAGTCCATTTGGAAGTCAACTTTTTATTATTTGCAGTGTATGAATATTCCACTCTCATGTGCATCTTTAAAGTGCTTTGAACCTTATGCATGCCAAATTTGGCTCTTTCTAGATTGCATATGGAAAGTTCAACTACATTCATCATAGCCAGCAAGTAAACAAGTGATAATTTACTGGCCTTTAGAATGGTTCACCCTTGCATCAATTACTTCCCAATTTACTGGTTTTTAATGACGCACTGATCGATCACTTGAAGATAAGCTGCAAATGAACCTGTGTTGCAAAGGCAGATCAGATCAGATTTGCTAGCTCAGTATCATATGCAGATCAGTGATCACCTGACCTACATTTGCGACACCTTGTGGACTATTGTTCATGTTTTCTGGCATAAAGTGTAATCGTGTTCATCGTGGGGGAAGGAGAAGGAGATTGAAGTTGCAATATCTAGCTACTATATGTGGAGGTGAGATCCCCAAATGTAGATGCCTTGGCGGTCTAATGCTGGAGAGATTATTCTGTGCGGACACCGGACACAACTTACACTCCAGGGGCCAATCAGCTGCAGCCATCGAGCCATGTCATCCAGTACCGAGCCGCGATACCGAGTAGGGGTGACATGGTGCATTTTCATTGGGCTCTGGATGGCGTTTGGTGGCCTTCTCTACTGGGTAGCGGATTGATAGTCATAAGGAGATGGCACTCTTTAGGGGGAAGGAGGCCGTGTGCTAGCCAAGGTTCAAGAATTTCATTGAGATCTCGATGCATGATCACTTCATCTGTATTTGAATCCTGAACAAAACTGCTGTGAAGAATTTTTGCTTCATTTAGGAGTTTGAAGCAGTCGCATTACATCCTTTGCCTGTTATCTACTCAACTACAACTACAACAATTGCACAGCATTTGTTCCATCTTTTGATTTGCCCGTTAGTCACAATAATTATTCATATTGATTTCAAAATCCATAAATCTTTTGAACATTTTATGGAAAATGGTAATTTTATTTAGAAATTGAGATTTTCGTTCTTATTTACAGGCAAGTAAATGAGCCCTAACAAGATTTTTTTTCTTGCTTGTTTTTTCATGAAAACTTGACTGTTGTCTTACATAATTCTGGTGGAAGCTCTTCATCAATATTACGCAGGACATCAGAAAGCAATTTTTTTATTAAAGGCTTATTTGATTGCCTGTAAATGAAATAAATATGTATTAAAACATGAGAATTTATTCAAGTTAACTAGTTCCATTCAAGTATATTAAATTTGCTCAAGTTAAATTTAGGTCATTCATGCCATCTTAATTCCAAACCATTTGAGCATGCTCATTAAAACATTTAGGCTACACCTTGAATGGTTGCCCTAAGCTACAAGGATTTGACTTGATCCAACTTGGGCTACACCTTACTTTGTAGTCAGTTATTCAATCAAGGTAAGACAATTGAGCCAATGTATATTTCGTTTGGAATGGCTTTTTTATTGCTTTCTAAATCTGTTTTTTAGTATAAAAATTTGTAATTTTATACTAAAAAACTAATTTAAAAAACAGTAAGAAAGCTGTCACAAATGAAACTTTAGAGTGTTCAAATCTGTAGCTTTGTCACATATAACTACACCAATATTACTCAACATTAATCATATAATAGCTGAACTAATAGATGCATTTGATTGCTCCAAATCAAAATTCAAAACTCCTAATTGCTTTAATTTGAGCTTAAACTAGTCGATATGATAATATTGGGCTTAATCAAATACATGGGCACAATAGATGTTGTCACCTTCTCCTCGGCTATCTCTTCACACTATCTAGGTTTTTTTTTTTTGTTGGATTCTTATGCCTACCATAACGATCCAAAGAGATCTATATACTCTTCTAAAAAATATCAGGTACCATATTGATGGAACTTCTACAATGCAACATTTTAGATCCAATATTGCCCATCTAAAGATACTAATTATTAGAGATATAGGTTTCGTTTGGGACGGCTTTCTTATTGTTTCTTAAAGCAACTTTTTAGCATAGAAAATAAAAATGTTCTACTAAAAAACTGCTTTTAGAAGCAAACAAAGCCGCCCCAAACGAAGTCATAGATAGAGCCCAAAAAATTGGCAAAAAGAGAAAGAGGTTAACGTTTCATTTGGGATAATTTTCTTATAAGTATAAGATCATATGATGCCTGCATTTGACGAGTGACAAATCCAACGATATAAAATTGCCTACAGAATATGGTTGCTATGTAGTGGGAAAGTTTATCTTTAAGTGTCACAACCCAATCCTACAAGACCCATAGATATATAGGTCCTATCATGTTGACTTGTAATAGGCCAGTCCAAGATTTAAGTTTTGAAGACTTTTTAGAATTATTCTAATAAATCATACCGACCACAAAATTTCTAATTAACTTTTATAAACATAATAAAATAAACTCATCCACAATTTTTTTTTTCATTTCGTGTGTGTGTGTGTACACTATAGATAATTACACAAACCAAAATAAAGAAATCACATAATTAATCATAATTGTACAAAATCAGGAAAATACCTATATAAACTCAAATCCTGAACTCAACTACTCAACGGGCTCTTTTCCTTTCCCCTGATCTGAAACATAAGGCAGAATAAATGTGAGCAATATCTCATTAGGTCATATCCATCAATTTAAATTTCTAATAATTTACTCATTGTCATTAATTAAGGATAGTTCAAATAAATTCATTATACTAAGCATAATATAAATGGAAGATGACTGCATTAAAGCATATTGTGTGTTGAAAGTTTAAAAAAAAAATTACTTCATATATGAGAATAGAAAGTAACAGATTTTCCTCATGGCATTATACCTCCAATCAGAAATAGATATCAGAATTTAGACCCTTATGACTCCTTGTGCTAGCATATAAGAAAACAAAATTTTATGACTCTCAATACCTAGCATACAATAGATATTCAAAAATTTAGACCCTTATGAATCCCTGTGCATTTAACACAAGAATATAACTTTCACCACACATCAGATATATATATATATATATATATATATATATCATTACAATAAAAAATATTAATAAAATAATTTAAGAGTTCATACATAAATGTTTAGAATGACTAACTCTACGATATACTGAAAATTGATGATAATTGTAAATTATGTATTATTTATTATGTTTAAATTTCAGTGAAAATGTGTTGTTTTAGTTATTTTTGTATATGAAAGATTCAAAAATAGTGAAAAATAAAAAGGAATAGGCAGCGTCGCGGCGCCAGAGGAAACACCGCCATCGCGCTCCATTCAACACCGCTTAAACGTCACTTTTGGACATTGCAATGTCATACTCTTTATTTGTAAGCATTGCAATGGCATCACAATTAGCGTCGCAGCATTTGAGTCGCCGCTACATTGGGAAATTAACTTGGCGACGCTGGGTTCTTGGGAAAAGGAATGTCGCGACGCCACATATATCAAAGCCTTAACGCCATTTTGTCCACTCAGGCGCCACAACGCTTCAATGTTCACAGCGTCACGGAACTGCAGTTATAACTTCCAAGAGACACATCGCTTAAGTGAAAAAATGAGCTTGCAAACTTGATAATTGTTCCACATTATCAAGCGTCGCGACAGAGTAAACATTCAGTTCCTAGACTCTAGTTCACTTTCAAGCGCCACAACGCCAAAAACCTTTTTTGTGTTTTCTTATAAATAGTGTTTTGTTCTATTTGTGAAGGAGTTCAATCATTTATGTAAAACTTAATAATTTTCAATGTGCTTCTTTAGTACCCTCTTAAAATAAAATCTAAGGGAGGATAGGGATACAATATATAATCTATTGGAGTGTTTAGTATGTATTTGTTGAAGCAACTTTGTAAGTGAATGATAAAATTTTACTATTTCTCTTATATTTGATTCTTCTATAAATACAATGAAAATAAGTTTACTTTCATTTGTTCTGTCTAGCTAGATATCTTATTTTGGCTTGATGATGTAAATAGTATATTAAGTACTAATGAAGACTCTTGTACTTTAAAGATTTAATGATGTTCTCAATTATCTCTCGTTCTTTATTTAATGCACATAGTGGTCATGTGTGTAGTTAAAATCTAATGTGATGTATAGCCTCAACGGTGAAATACATGAACAATCATAAATATTGAGATGGAATGTTGGCATGCCTAAACATATGACATTTAAATATTCTAGGTTATAAAGGAGAAATTATAACGGCAGAAAGTCAGCAAATATCTTGTTCACCCTACAAACTCAACAGAAATCTAAGGATGCACATGCTTTGAATCACATTTATAAATAAGAGTCTCATTAGAAAAAATATGATATTTTGCATTCGTCAATCCAAAATAGTTTATTTAACATTATATTAATTATTCCACTATTTTTATACAGTGATAGAAACTCCAAAAATATTATTTTATTTCAATATGATAACTTATGCGTTTAGAGCAAGCTTTAGTAGTTTTTGTTGCAAGTAAGCATAATACTAAGTTATCAACATTTGTACAATACAAATTTATAAATTTAATTAGAAAAATTTTAAATTTTTTATATTTTTTAAACTAAGATAAACGGAATGTAACCCGATCCAATACTCTTAAACTATTTTAAAATAAATATATAATAATATACACAATTACAAGAATCTATAATACAACTAAAGTCAAGGTACCGATGCTTTTCATGATGGAGGATGGTTCATGATTAGTGTTTCTTAATATAACTATTTGATGTTATACATACATAACAACCGATTAAATAAGTTAGCAACTTGCTTTATTTGAAGGCAAATAATAAATATGAAAATTAGATCACAAATAACAATAAAATAATAAAAATAAATCTAAATAAATCAACAAAAAAATTTTGAACCATGCAAACTCAAAAAACAATCATTATTTAATCATTACTTGTTCAAATTTGAACAAAACTAAAAGGATTTACAAATTAATAACAAATAATGCAAAATAAATTAATTTAAAATAAAAAATTATCAAAGTAAGAAATCCAAGCCTCACGCCAGTACAAGAAAATGACTTCTCCTAAAAGGCTAAAACTTGATATTTGCAATTTTACTCCACTCCAAGAAATAATGCATCCAACTTATACTCACATAATTGAAATTAATTTTATTCAAAATCTAATAAAAAAATGTCCCACAAATACATCCCAACCCTTTATTTATAAGGTTGGAAGGCTACACATAAAAAAAAAAAAAACATAAAATAGTACAATATTTAAAAGTTACAGACTAATTAGAATAGATGCACATATCTCAGACAGGATGAACCGTCCGAATTGCTGCGTATTTACTGTGCATTTTCAAATAAATAGAAAATACACAACGAATCAGTAAATACTCATCGAATACTCACAAAATACTCAGCAAATACTCACAAGATACTCAGTAATACTCACAACTGAGTATTAACTATGTATTTGAAAATACACAGTAAATACTCAATAAGTATGCAATAAATCCGGACGGTTCATCTGTCCGGACTCCGCACAGAATAAGTTCTCCCCTTTAAGGTGAGTTCCTCCTTGGGTCAAGGCCTGTTGAGGCGCATTCCTCCCTGCATATTCGGGATGAGTGTCTACCCTTGTATTAGTCGAGCTCTTTATAAGAATGCCTCTCTTGGACAAGCTCCTTCAAGTTCCATACTTTCTCTAGCCAGAGCTCCTCCGGGGTGCATACTTGCTCTAGCCAAGATCTTCTGAGGCCAATGCCCTCTGTGACCGACTCCTCTAACACAAATAAAGCACATTGTGGTGCACAGTCACAAGAGCACAACAATATAAGTAGGGATAGATAGAAGTAATAGAAACCAGTAACAACCTATAATCATGGAAAATCAGAAGCCAATGATGGTAGATATAGTCTCCCTTAAGTCCCACATCATTTCATGGTAAAAAAAGAAGAGAGTATTCCAATAAGCGCAAGCAATAAATCATTTTGAAATAAACAAGGAGTTTTAGTATGGGAATGCTATAAATTGACTTCAAAGAAT
Organism: Dendrobium nobile; assembly: GCA_022539455.1. Lineage (NCBI taxonomy): Eukaryota > Viridiplantae > Streptophyta > Magnoliopsida > Asparagales > Orchidaceae > Dendrobium > Dendrobium nobile. The sequence goes on from CM039736.1 coordinate 72,539,304, forward strand.
GATATATAGTAAAAAATTTCAAATTTCTTTTGTTGAAAGTTAAAGTAAAAGAACAGTAGTGGGATGTCTCCCTGCTCAAATAACCATTTCATGATGAATTTATGGAGATTCAGAGAGTGAGAAGATGAAGTAGCCGCAAGATAAGTCCTTGAATTCCTCAGCGACAATAAGTTCTTTGAAAGCAACTAATCAAGGAGACGATCTGAACATCACAAATCAGTAAAAAGAGTAGTCTTTGGTCTTAGTTCATAGCAATATATACTCGTCAAAACATCAACAAGTTCACCGAGCACTGAACAACGAACACTTCTAACAACTCCCTTGTCAAGAAATAAAACAACAGGCCAAAAGCTATTGATACAGGAAGAGCGGGTAAAGCTTTCCTGTAGAACGCAAGGAGCAAAAGAGTTACACCTAGCCCAGCAACAATCGCAAGGTAACAAGCGTACACTGTCATGAAATCATACAGCGCTGCTCTCCCAACCAATACGCTGTAGAAGATGAAATCCCCCAATCCCAACTTGATGGCACCAGAAGATCCCAATCCGATTCCCTCTGCCGCCTCAATCTCTTGCCTTCTTGGCTGCTGTGAGACCAATGGAGCTACCAATTCAGTACTAGCAGAATCTTCATCTGAAGCTTCCACTGTAATTGTCATTGTTGTCTGAGGTGTTGGGTTCTCATGCCTCAGAGAATCATTATCGGACACAGAACCTGGATTGCCCTCAAAATTCCTCCTTTCTCTCCACAACCTCCTACCGCCGGCCTGAGTATCCACCGGCCGAGCTTCATACACCAGCGCTGGAATCTCCTCATCCCTCGAGATCGCTAGCTCCACCAGAAGCCTAAGCGGCCCAACTGGAAGCAAAACAGCAGCGAGATCATACAATGCCATGGAGATCAGCAGCGCCCAAGTAGTCCACTCTGGAAGAAGCGTGAACCAATAAGCCACAAGCACACCGATAACGACCAAGTAACCCTGGGTAAGCGAAATTGGCGCCTTGGCGAGGAAAACCGATAAGGTTCCAACAACGGAGAAGTTGAAGAGAAGTAGGAGAAAGGAAAACGCGTCGATCGGAACTACGAAGCGGGAGAGTAGGAGGAGGGAGATCTCGCCGCCGAGAAAGGAGAGTACAACGAAGGAGGAGAAGGCCATGTAGGATTTGAGGCAAGGAGTACAGCGGAGGTAGAAGAGGAGGACGAGGAGGAAAGTTAAGATTGTGATGACGGCAATAAAGAGGAGGGAGTTCAAGAAGGCGCCGGAGAGCTTGGACCAGAAGGAATCGGACGCGGATTCGGAATAGGCGATACTAGCGATGGAGGAGAGAGACATGGATGAGTTATCGGAGGAGATGAGTGCGGAAACGAGGAGAACGACGAGGAACATGCAAAAAGATACGGGGTAGAGGATTCGAAGGATTTCTTCGCCTAGGGTTTCGAGAATCGGGGATGAGGAGAAGGAAGCAGCGGAAACTAGATTTTGATCCATATGAGCTAGAAATAAATGAGGCGGAATGGAGAAATTGGCTGCTCGCCGGTGGAGACGACGGCGGCACGCAAGTGGTGAAGAGGAAGGAGGGGGCGCAGGAAGACTCAACGATGCTTGAGATGTTAGCAAAAATAGCAAAATTTATCAGTCATTTCTTCCAAATTTTATTTATTTATTTATATCTAATATGTTATTTAAAAAATAAATTTGTATATTTATGTATATCATTATCAGCTCATTGAAATTTCAATAAAAATAAAAATTAGTTTTATTATGTTGTTTGAGATGTAAGTGGTATTTTTATAAATATAGATAGGTGTATGTTAGTTCTATAAATATATAATGGGTTTTATTTCAAATTGATTTTTTGTTTATTTTTATATAATTATGAATTACCTAGTATAAAAGACTAAATTTTTTTTCGAATCTCTCGTTATTGCTCAGTAGCTTAGTGGTAGAGTGATTGACTATTAACTGATTGGTCGTAGTCTCATAATATAACATTGTTCCAATTTAATTCATATACTATACAAAATTGATCCAAAATTATCGCTTTGAGATTAAATTAGGATCAATTGCATAAAGTCGATAGACTAAATATTAGGATCGATTTTAGATTACAAGTAGGAACTTCTTGGCTTGCATGAAAAAAAAAATGCAGTGTCTAATGCAATGTCTAATTAAGGATTTTAAAAAATGTAGTGCCTACTTAAAGATTTAAAAAAAATGTATGTGCCCTCTCTAAAAAATGCAGGTCTTATTAAGGATTAAAAAAAATTGGGACATATAGGGCAAGTAATCGTAGGGTCTTCTTGGCTTGCATAAAAACTAATGTACCGTTATGACCATCGGTAAGTGAAACTTGTTATGTTGAAGCCTACCTATAGATCTACCAGTCAAATCAACAGCATGACAATGAACCAAACAATATCCACGACATCGCATAACAATCTATAAAAAATGTAAAAAAGCATAGCAAATAATAGATTGCAAATTAAAGCTTCTTTAACTTTGTATATTTTAATTTCAAAATCAAATCAATTCAGTTATTAATATCGTATATTTTATAAATAAATAAATATTATAAAAGTTAAAAAAAATGCAAAATCTCAGAAAAATCTTAATAATAAATTTTTTTGTTTTTTTTTAATATATCATAATTGATATTTATCTGATTTATAAATGATTTGAAAGTTAAAGAAGAATGCCAATTGGCCAAAGGCTTTGACAAAGTAACCAGTTTTTGGATCTCAAATTTACCCTTTATCTTCTCAATCTTTAATGTTTCATTTTTCTTTTCAAAAGATGTTCCATTTTATTTGCAATTGTTAAAAATGCCAGTGATAATGTCTTCTTTTGATATATTAACCTTGTCATTTTAAAGCTCCCTTTTCAGCAATGCCTAAAAGGAATTGCAAAGCTCAAAGACTATAAGAGATGAAGCAAATTGAAGAAATAAGTATTTGAATAAAAAGCAAAGATCTATCATATTAGCTAACATTGATTGGTGATAGATACTGCTGCATCGAGAGATTCTCCATTTGAATATGATGAAGTTCGTTCTTAAGTTGAATTACTCGAGAACGACTTGAGGGTTGCAGACGGTATTTAAGTATCGTCCAAACTTCTTGGGCAGAGGTGACGGTGATGACGTAAGGGGGAATTGAAGGTGAAACCGTTGAAAAGAGCGCTAATAGGAGGTTACTATCCATGAGTGTCCAGCCGGTGTGAGCGGAGGAATTGACGTCGGACGGTGGTTGAGTTGCTCGCGAGAGATGATTGGCGTAGCCATTTGCTGTAAACTGTTGAAGAATTTGGATTCTCCAAATGACATAATTTTCGGTGGTGAGGGGGTGTGGAATTAGGTTATTGATATTAGAAATGAGAAATTTGAGTGGTGCCAGAATGGAGACCTCAGATGTGGGAGCTCCGGCGAGAGAAGAGGAGGGAGGGAGGGAGTAAGCATAATCTTGATCCCTCATTGGAGGCTCTTGATACCATGTGAGATCAGCCAAACGGGGCTGAGAGAACAGAGAACGGAGACGGGCAAGAAGAGAGAATAGAAACAGAGGAAATAAATTTCATAATACAGTTACACTAAAATAGAAAAACAGAGCTTAAAAGGTAATAATATACGGTACAGCATAAGGAAGAGAAGACGTGCTAACACCATCATATTAGCTGACATTGATAAAAGGATAATGTTAGAAGTTAACATTGAGTTGATTGATAAATATTTAACATTATAGTAAATATTTATGAAAGATTAATTAATGAAGAAATATTTTTTATAGTCTCTCATACCTTTTAGAATAAACGAAAAAAAAAAAAGAAAAAAAAGAGAGAAACAGATAGTTAAACATATACTCACATATTCAAAAAAATATGATTCAAACTAAGTCAACTTGATCCACTTGGTATGATGCTTGCTAGTCTATAAGAGTCTCATCTCAAGTAGACAATCATGATGCAATAACTCATCATAGTGAGTAACTAGAGCTAAGCTTTTGCAACTATTATCGATGAAGTTGGCCTTGACGACTATTCTAGAGGACAAATTTCGCAAAAAAATTATAGATCGACAACTCAATTATTTATATACTTAACACATTGTTATATCAAATTAGACCTTCCAATCAAGCTACGTAATTATTATATTTTTATTTTATTTTTTATATAATCATATATGTAGTCAATGCTACAATGCTCAAGCTCAAATTCAAATCTATAAATAGGGGGTTCTGGGTCGAGGGACGTACTCAACTTACTTATATATATATATATATTGTAATAGAGCATAATTTACAAAAAGTTTAGAGCATCTTACGCAAAAAGTATACTTTATTTCTTTAATTTTTTCTTCTCTTTTTGACTTAATATTCTTAGTATAATTTAACTTGATTTATGGATAATTTTGAATTTAACATATTTGTGAAAAAACTAATTACTATTTTAATTAAAATAAAATAATTTTATGTCTAGAAGTTTTAGGAGAAAGGTTGTTTAAAAAAATTCCTATAAATTTGCTTTAAAACAAACTAAGTGAGTTACAAATGGTCTGTACAATTAAAGATATTTGAAAAGAGAGTGAAATATACGTTGAAATTCGGGATTGTACGTTCGGAATGCATGATTTTAAATTTTAAATTTAATTATAAATTTTTTTTATAAAATTAATATTATTTAATATTTTATTTATTTATTATTATGATGTCCGATTGCCCTGATTATTCAAAATCGGGTTAGGGTTTGATCTGGACGACGAACCGCACAGGGCAGCCCGGCCAGACAACTCGGTCTCCTGCAAGGCTGCAAACTTCGAGCATCATCGATATCTTATTTACGTTTCCAATATATTGGCTCCATTCGACCATTCGAGGCGCCATCACCTATTAGGGTTTTCTTCACAGCAAGCCCATTGCGCGGTCTGACTGCCACTAATGGCGATGATAGCTCAGACACCGGATATCCTCGGTGAGCGGCAGTCGGGTCAAGATGTTCGAACTCAAAACGGTACTGATCTTTGTACTCTTTAATCCTTCATTCATTTCACAAAGAGGCATGATTTAAGCCAGGCTGGTCTACCTTTCCAATTCTCTGATTGCATTTTCTGTTCTCGTTTATAAATGTTGAACAAGTGGTCGCGTGCCAAGCGGTTGCCAACATTGTCAAGTCATCACTCGGTCCTGTTGGGCTCGATAAGGTTAGGAATTTCTGTGATCTGAGGTTAAATCATCATATAGATACTTTTTGCTTGTTTTACATTCGTTTTGTTGAAGTTTAGGAACTATTGTTCGCTAATCAGCTGTCACTTATTTTGCTCGATTTAGGTATCTTAAGTTTTGATTTTTGTAGAATAACCTCTCCGCAAATGTTGTTGGGTCTTCTGTGATCTATTACAAGTAGTAGACATGGTTCTGTCACCTACAAATCAATTTTTATTTTTTATTTTTGTGTTAACTTGTGTTCTTAGTTGCTCTATATTTTTATCCCAAGCGGGATGTTGAACTTTACCAATGGTAGTTTCATATAGTATTTTCACATCTCAGTCAGTGCCTTACATTGGGTGAATTATTGCTTTTCAAGTTTACCGTTGTTGTATGGCTTACTTTGGTTTTCTTTTCTTTTACCTGTCAAACTTGATTGATCTGCAATGTAGCATGTTCTAAGGTCCTTTTTTTTTGTTAAAGTTGACAAAATATGCTTTCTTGGATCTGTTTATCCAAAATATTGCAAATTTATTTGGTAAAATGAGCGTTAAATCTTTTGGAACATGACTTGCTATTATTAATATGATGAAATTCATAGATGCTAGTTGATAGCTTCAGTCATGTGACTGCATTGGTTGTATTTTTGCATCTGGTTTACTATATGATACTCAAAATGGAGGCCTTAGATGGTTTGGTCACATTAAACAGAGGCCTTCTGATGACCCAGTTAGGAAAGTTGAAGTATTAGATTTGGCTTATGTTAAGAAAGGTAGAGGTAGACCTAAAAAGACTTGGTTAGAAAATATTAGAAATGATCTTCCTTTATTAGATTTAAATGAGAATTTGACTTTTAACATGACACAATGGCGAAAAAGTATTCATGTAGCCGACCTCACGTAGTGGGACAAAGGCTTGATGTTGTTGTTGTTGTTATTGGTTTACTATTGTTACTTAGGTTTCATTCTCTTGTACCTGCCAAACTTGATTAATCTGTAATGTGATAGGGAATATGTCATATGTTATTTATTTATTTGTTTTTGTATTTTTGGTTGAAGTTGCACTAAATATGCTTGTTGAAAACATTGCAAAATTATTTGCTATAATCAGTGTTATATATGTTGGAATACAACTTGTTATTAATATGATGAACCTCATAGATGCTAGTTGATGACATTGGTGATGTGACAATTACTAATGATGGGGCTACGATACTCAAAATGCTAGAAGTTGAGCATCCGGCTGCCAAGGTAATCAGTCATTAGATAATTGCTTGCATTATATGTGCATGATCGATCTTGGTTAAATGTTTAAATTTACAGAAGTTTTTTTTTTTGGTAACTTATGAAAAGTTTAGGTTCTTGTAGAATTAGCTGAACTTCAGGATCGTGAAGTTGGAGATGGGACAACTTCTGTTGTTATTGTAGCTGCAGAGTTGCTTAAGGTGACCTTGTTTTCTATATTTTCGTAAAGCTTATGCTTCTTGCAAAATGTTTTTTTTAATTATTTAATATTTGTGGAAACTGGTATTTATTTTATTGCAGAGGGCAAATGACCTTGTTAGGAATAAAATTCATCCAACATCAATAATCAGTGGCTACAGAGTAAGATTTAGACTGCTTTGTATAGATGGATATGGTGATTGATCAATATTTCTCATTTGGATACTGCTTTGCATGCCCTTTGGCATTTTAATGTGAGTAATATTGGCTTGTGATTTATATGGCATCCTTGTTGCCTATTGTGTTGATTAGCTTGCAATGAGGGAAGCATGCAAGTATGTTGATGAAAAGCTTGCTGTCAAGGTGAGTTCTATAATGATTACATTGTTACCATTTATGTTTCTTTTTTGCTCAACATTGAATTTTCATGGACTTATATGCATATTCAGGTTGAAAAACTTGGAAAGGACTCGCTTGTAAACTGTGCTAAGACTAGCATGTCTTCGAAGCTTATTGGCACTGATAGTGACTTCTTTGCAAATTTGGTTAGACAAACACAATCCTTGTATTTAAGTTCATATTCTACTTTTTCTTAATCAAATTCAAATTTATGTAATATCCAACACAGCTCAATTAACTTATTCTATTGTTGCGAGATATCATTTCTTTATTTATGTTGTACAGATATAAATGATTGCTTCCTTGAACAATTTTGAAAACAAATATGAGTTAGTTTCACATTCATCTATTTCCACACTTGTTTTCCTTGTTGGATATGATTGTTCCAATGTTGTCGGCTTAATCTATTAATTTTTGTATAACTTTTTGTTTTCTATGCTTGGATTATGCACATAGATAAGGTTATATTTTCTTATATTTGCTAATTGTTATGGGAGACTTCTTAATTGGTACAATAGCAACATAATCAAGGACACCATATTCTAGGATGAAAGAAAATGGCTAATAACTATGTTCTTAATTTGCTGAAATGTTTTACATTGAAAGTGAATTATATATACAAATTCATTAACTAGGAGCATATTTAGGAAGATGTTGGATTGGAGAATATCTTTTTATATTAGTGTCCTGGAAACATAGTTTGAAGAATGAGGTTTATTATTCCATTCATCTTTGCTGAGGTTTTGGATCACGATCATCTATGAATTTTGGGCATTAATGGGGACATTAGATGTGGGATCAAGATTTGATTAATCTCAAAAAAGTTGGACGCATACATTCATTGGTGATTCATACAATAAAGAATAAGTATTTTTTGTAGTGTTTCTATATAAGTTGACTTAGGTATTATAGGGTATGTCCATTATACAGACCTCAACTACCAAACATGTATTTTTTAGCTAAGAACAAGTTAGAAATCTATTATTTGGTTTATATAATAGTAATAAAGCAATAAATAATTTAAGATTTTATTTGAATAAAGTTATACACAAATATGCATTCTAAAAGAGATGCAAACTAATCTATGAAGTGATTGGTGGAATCCAATTCTTATGATCTCTATTTGGATGGAACTTGATTCCTTGATCTTTTTTAGGAAGCGATTGGTGGGATCTATGCCTTCAGACTTTTTTCAAGCTTGAAAGCTCATATCTATGTGCGCTCCATTATATCTAGAGGTGTCAAAATGGGGTCAACTGGTCATGTTTGGGTCCGACCCGAAGTTGACCCGACCTACATCTGGTCAACATGAACACAACCTGTTTAATAAACGGGTAAAAATGTGCTCTCGAACTCAACCCGCTAGCAACCCCAATGATCCTAACCCGACCTGATAACCCGTTTTGATTAAAAAAATAGAACTCGTAAACCATATATTTAGGTTAATTAATCAAAAAATAAGACAATCATATCAGCGAATAAAATTAATTTAAGGAAAAAATATTAAATGGGTCAACTTTTGTGTCAAAATCGGGTTGGCGTGTCAACTTGAACCTGACTCATTTAATATTAAACGGGTCAAAATTCCGAACCCAAACTCGAAATTTTTGGGTCGGGTTGGTTGGTTGGGTTATTTATTGGCATCCATAATTATATCTATAGGAGGTGATTGGTTTTAACACAAGGATATATTTAATGAATTAGAAGGACCAAATTTCAAGATCGAAAAATGTTAAATGCACAAAAAGAGATAGAGGTAACAAGCCGTTGTGTTCTTTTTGGTAAAAAATGCAAAAGATACAAAGAGAGTGATGGCAGGAAATAAAGAAGAGAGATATAAGAAGGTGCAAATAAAGAGAGACAAAGATAGATAGATAAGGATATGAATAGAAAGGGATATACCTAGATAGATGTGGAATTGTAGACTATGAAATTGAAATTAAAAAGGCATATCCATAGGATCTTAGGAAAAAAATAAGTTGGTCTAAAGAGAGGAGATGGGGGTGGGGTTATCAAAGGGATAGAAGGAGGTACAAGACATGCTTTTGAAAATTTCTAGTTTATTGGAGGTGTAATGGTGGAGTATTTTCGTGGTCAATGAAGGAAATATGTTTGTTGATTGTGGAGTATTATGGGAGAATCTTTGCCATCATCCAACTAGTAGGCTTATAAAATGTTCAAACATATGGAGCAATTGATACATTATAAACAGTTATTATTTTTGAATCAATCTCGATCATTTGATCAAGAACATCATGATTCATGTTTTCACAATATCCATGTAATAATGGTAGAGCAAGACAATTCTTCTTTTGAATCGACACAGTCAGATTACTTCAAGAGTCATGGGGGTCTTTGGAATAAACACTAATCTAAGGCTTCAATATGGATTTGACCATCCAAGTCGATTAATAATCAACATCAATCTGAAAGAAATCCAGCCATATGATTTTCTATCCATCAACATGGATCTCTAAGACCAAAGGCTTTATGACTTCATCCATTACCCCAAGACTATGTTGGCCTAGTTGCAATATTGAAGACGAGGTATTTTGATGCTTAGCCCTTCGATTGATCAGAAGAGGAAAATTGCCTTTAACCTGTTTTTTCCTTCAAAACTACTTACATATGCTTGATTATTTTCCTGGGATACAAACCTCAGGTTAGGCTAACATGTTTTTTGGTTGTGTTGGAAGCAAGTCATCACTCTTAACGACATACACTCAAATAAGCTCCGCATGCTTTAGATCATTTCCAACATACAGTAAATTTAGGTACAGTTTTTTGATGGTTGATTTAAAAAAATCCTTCATGGCGATTTGTTATGTTTACTCGTTCTTGGAATTTCACTTTGATCTTTTTGTATTTTGTGCCAATTTACTATATCATTTGAGATTTATGTATTAATTAGGAATGAATGAAGTGTATTGATATCTTTTCTACATACAGTTAAGCTATTTTATTTTATAAAAGGCTAGTTTTTCATTGGACAACCTAATATAGTCAAATAGGGCTATAAAAGTGCTGAACGAAGCTTATTTTTAAGCTTCTCGGGCCATATTTAATTTTGGCAGTCTCTTCATATATTTTTTAATGATTTATATTTGTTTAATTTATCCTTTTGGATAATATTTTGTATGATTTTGAATGTTTGTAGTATTATATTTAATTTTAGATAGTATTATATTTGATTTCATAGTCTCTGGTTTTATCTTTGTAACTTCTAGAATTAAAGATTGATGGCTTTTAGAAGATAATTGACTATTGATGATTGATTGATTGAAATTATTCTTGAGTGTTCTCTCTTGATTCAAGTTGTACATATGATTCTCTTCAAGTTCTGCATGCGGAATCTCTCTCCTTTATCCTTCCCTCTTTCATCCTTCTTCTATTAGTCAGTTTACTAAATGCCCAACTATCTTTCTACCATGCAGCTTACTTTTTTCTACAAGCAGTGAGTTTCGATCCTCCTAAACTATGAAGTGCATTGCATATTAACACTCTTGCACATGTTCGCCACTTTGAGCACATGGGATGAATTTAACATGATTCTTTTTCTAATGCCAAGCAAAATCACTTATAATATATACTCCAACTTTCATTCGATGGTATTATTAGGCTATCTTCACCATCATGATATTTATTGTTTTTGCTTATACTAGTATGCTTATTTTTGGAGTTGGGACAATGGCACAACCAACGAGATTTTAACTGTGTGTGTCTATTACTAGTTGTAAATTATTTCTAACCCCTACTGCTCAAGCCCCACTTTAAAAGAAACATATAAAAAATATAGATCAAGTTGGTCAAATTTTTTAGGGAATTTAGAAGGCAATGATGAAACTTTAAAGGTTTTGTGATGGTTGTCCTTGTCATTTCAGGTCATTATTAACTCTAGGATCTAATTTTCTTCTTTAAAATTTTACACTAAAAAAATTACTACTTGTCTTTCAAAAAAAAATGTAGGAGATTTACACATATGCCATCAACATGTGTCAACTTACAGAAGTGCCACCCATAAAAAATGAATTAGCAAACTAATGCATATGTGTTTGCCGTGATTAAACCATTGATTATTTGACGAAAGAGAAAATTATTGGTTGGTTTTTATTGTGAATTTTGATGTATGGGTGAGTATTTGATGAATGTAGATAAGGGGTGTTATTTTTGTAAATATGCATGATTTAGATGATATGTTTAAAATTATCCCGAATATCTCTCTTTATTGGTATCTTTTAACTTTAGTATTCATAAATTTCTTGTTCTCATTGGTCGCATTCTCTATTGAACAGGTTTTCACTTTATTTATAGTTAAATTCAGAGAATTGGAGAGGAAAAAAGACATTCTTTTATTTAAAAAACTATCCCTATTTATAGATCTCTACAAGATATCTTAATAAGGAAACAAACAATTACATAATAATGCATAATTGCAATAATATAATTCTTCTTAAATCAGCCACCCAAATATGGAGGGAGATTGGCGTGATCCAATTGAGCCTCCCACGAATCCCCTTGCTGGCCATGGGATCAAGAGGTAAGGGATGGCTGGGACGGTATTTGACACTTATAAAAAAAATTGATATGTTGGTTCTGATTTATTGTTAAGTCATTTCTCTCGCTTCCCTCCTAACGCAACCACTCACTCAAATATGGACAACCTTACATTAAACCTATTTTCTGGAGAATTTAGCTGTATTTAAGAGTATTCCTCTTTTTGAACTTAATTTTGTTTTATTTATTTTATGTTTGCTTTGCCGTACTTTTATTTAGGTTGTTGATGCTGTTCAAGCAATAAAGACAACAAATGCAAGAGGGGAAGTGAAATATCCTATCAAGGTTAGCTTTCACAAGGCTAAATTTATTTTCTCATACATCAAGTATTTACCTAGTAGATTTATTAATTGAAAACCTGATTGATTATAGGAGCTATAGTTTTGCGTTAAAATTTATTAAGAGAAATTACTGCTGGTACATTTTGAATGTTGCATCGATATTATGGTTGGAATCTTCTACTTTTTGGTATTTAGATTCAGTGACTTTACATTTATGTGATTGTATGCAAAAGTGTTTTGATATGTTGCGAACTTGTTAAAAAAGGAAACTAATTTTGGTTATGCTGGCGTATGGATCTTGTGAGGGCATAAGATTCTTTATTTTCTATGCTCCATACCGTGTACACCTTGAATAGAAAATTAAATAGTAGAAATTTTCAGGGGTCATACTTTCATATGCCCACAAACCTTCATTTGTTTAAGTTTCATAGATCCTACGATGTTAACTGGCCCTTTCACACAGCTCCTAACACATGGTCACGCATATATGCCCACAGTGAAGGTTAGATCTTATAGCAAGGGAAGATTTCTCTATCAAACACATTTTCACTTGGTAGGTTTTGATCAAAGCTTGATGGATCTTTGCTTGTTGTATGCTTAATTTGACCAACTCCAGTGGTTCGGCTTTGGTGCTTTTTAAGTGTTTCATAAGCGGGTAATTTGACTTTTTAAGTGCTTTTACTAGGCCAGTCTAGATGCTATGCAAGCTAAGCCCAAATGTGAGTTCATATGTTAGCAAGTCAATGGGTTTGGTAATGGTTTGCTTTATACTCCACCAAATTTAACTCCTGTTTTCCACTATCAGAAGAGTTGTGAGCCTAACTGATTTCACATCCTTTCTTTTTACCAATATTGTTCATTTATATTTTAGCATGACTTTTTTTAATTTTGTTATATACTTTTTTTGTATGGAAATGTTTTAGTATTATTTCATTAAAGGTGCTTGTAATACCTATTTCTTATGTATTTTATTTAACAATACCTTTTGGTTTGAGTAGGGCATAAACATTTTGAAAGCTCATGGGAAAAGTGCCAGAGACAGCTACTTGCTGAATGGATATGCTTTGAATACGGGCCGTGCTGCACAAGGAATGCCAAGTAGAGTTGCTCCAGCTAGAATTGCTTGCCTTGATTTCAACCTGCAGAAGACAAAAATGCAATTAGGCATTCAAGTCTTAGTCTCGGATCCCAGAGAACTTGAAAAAATACGGCAAAGGTAATTGTTTTTATTTGTATGGATGCAAATCAGTTCAAGTCAAGCTAAACTAAAAGTAGAAGGTTTAGTTTCTATTTGGCACCACTAGACGACACATTATTGAAAAATTAAAGCATTGCCAACCCGTAATTTTGATAAGATTGTTTTTAAACAAATGTGTGTAGATTTAATTTAATGCAACTGTGTAGGCAGCGTTTTCTAATGTAATTAGATGAGGTAATGATGATTATGCTAAGGAGCTTAAGATTTAGAGGTCACAAACTGTTAAATACGCAAACATTATATGTTTTAGATGCAAAATTGACAAATATTGGAATTAAAATTTAAACAATAATGCAACGATCAAAGAAACTATTGAAAATTTTAAGCCACCTGAAATCAATAAATTCATTATGCCGGACACAATGGAGAAAAAAAGATTCATGGAGCCGACCCCCATGTAGTGGGATAAAAGCTTGATGTTATTGTTGTACCATTATAAAATTCTCAATTGTGCCAAATTTGAACAAAAATCACGGACACTTGCAAGCTAATAACCAATTAAGTAAAAGAAATTAGATCAAGGATAAAATTTATTGAAGAAATCTAGGTCTCACACCATTAGAAGGAAATAACATTCTTTAGAAGTAGAAAATCACACATGTACTTCACTCAAAAAAATCACTTACAAAATTGAAAATTTGAAGATATTTTTTTCAATTAAAGTTATGCAATTACATGTCTTAAATCATTTATTTAAACTCCTCATCCTTAGGTTAGTAAATATATTTAGGATATTATTATTAATTCTTGATAACCATTGAGTTTAAACTTTAATCTTATCCAAAATCGAAAGCTGCAAGAATCAAATTAACCATATAAGATATATTTCCCATGAATAGGCACAAATGACCTCCCCAAACCCATAACAGCCATGTTGCAAATCAAGGCAATCAAATCAATCTTAGTTCTTAGGAAGGGGAAAATAAATAACAGTAGTCTCTATCTCTCTTTCTCTTGTCTCCAGCCAAAATTGCACACGTAGGGCCTCCTCTCTTGTTTCAATTTCCAACCAGCAAAAGCAAACCCTTCTTCATTTGAAACGCATGCAGCTCCCTTCCCTTGGTTCGGACGAATGAAGAAAATTCCCAAAGCGAAATGAATCTAAACTTATAAAAAGTTCATAAGCTGTCAAATATATCTGAAAATTTGGGCTTTCTCATGGATATTAGACCAAATCTAGCCACATTCAGTCTTTCCCAGGATCTATGATCTAGCCCTTGACCAAGTTAATAACAACAATGATATAAGGCCATCATACATAATTTAAACGCAAACAACAACAACAACAACAACATCATCAAACCTTTGTCCCACACATAATTTAAACCCAAACAAAACATAAAATTAATTATTGTATGCCTAAAGCATCATCTCCGTAGGATAAATTTGATTTCGCTCTTGTAAAATTAGGTAAACCCTTCTTCATTTGAAGAGCTCGAGCTTGACTCAATTTTTGAGCTCAATTTCTTAATTTTAACTTAAAATTTATAATTTTTAGAATTTTAAAAAATTAAAATAGAATTAATTTAGAAATATTAAAATATCTTATATATTATTAAATTATTTTTTTTAAAAAATATATTTTAACATTATCGAGCTGCTTAAAGAACTTTCAAGTCGAATCAAGTTGAGCTCGAGCTAGTTAATAGATGTGCTCAGGTATTTGCTCGAGCTCGAACTCGTGGCTCGATAAACTTGACTTGTGAGCTTGTTAACGAGTTGAGCTCGAGCCAGTTTTCGAGCCGACTCACCTCACTTACACCCCTAATCCAATTATTCTAACATTCATGATAATCTAGTATGATAGAACTATGGGGTTATGATCAAGTTTGTTATTATTTTCCCACACCATATGCTCCCACTACAGTATATATTTCTTCTCCTGATCAAAATCATTGCTACTAATGCAAAAGAATCATAAAGCCTATAGACCAATCTTAATCAAAAGTTCTCTCATGTTTGAGAGAACAAATCACAAGGACTTGTGCTTATAAGAAACCAAGAACCGAAATAATGAAGTCATCATAAAATGGTTGAATATTTGGGCATTGCTTTTTTTGTTACCAAATATCTTTAGAAAAATCATCCCAAATACCTATTCTTATCAACATCAATTATGTTTTTTTTTGTTTGGGGAAGCCCACAATCATCCATGTTTTCAGCACCGACTTTATCTTTTGAGACTATCCATCTTTGCCAAATCGTTAGTGCACCGCTTGCCACTTGCATTATCTCACTCACCAAGAATCATGCCTCATATTTTTAATCACTTGCACACTAACATTTGTCAACCACATGTCTTTGCTAATGACAGTGCTTTGTTTCCACTTAGCCTATCATAAGCATCTCCTCTTTTAGCACCCCATTCTGATTGCCTTAGCTCTTATCCTCCATCGCAGATCCTATTTTTTGCATCCCAATAAAACCCTCAACAACTACACGACCAACTACCCATCCTTTTGGGTCATCCCAAACTATTTTACAGTAACTTTTACCACCCTTTTTATGGAAATTTGAGATTGAGTATTCGCTTTATATTTGTCTCTAGTGGAGTTGCTGAAAAATCTGTGGACAAATATATTTCAGCACCGACTTCATCTTTTGAGACTATCCATCTTTGCAAAACCGTTAGTGCACCGCTTGCCACTTGCATTATCTCACTCACCAAGAATCATGCCTCATCTATGTTGCACCGATACGGATACGGCGACACGGATACGACATGATACGGATACAGGACACGTCAATTCTTAAAAATACAGGATACGATACGGCGCGGACACGGCATCATAATTTATAAATCATACATAAAAATTAAGAAAACAATCAAAGCATAATATTTGAAATTACAAAAAAAAAAAAAAAAGACAACAACATCATTTGTAGCCTTGTAGCTTATAATATCAAAATATAAGTAAGCAATAAATGTCTAGTAC
This sequence comes from Dendrobium nobile, assembly GCA_022539455.1. Classification (NCBI taxonomy): domain Eukaryota; kingdom Viridiplantae; phylum Streptophyta; class Magnoliopsida; order Asparagales; family Orchidaceae; genus Dendrobium; species Dendrobium nobile. The sequence goes on from CM039736.1 coordinate 72,555,370, forward strand.
AACAACAAAAGCATAAACATAAATTGTCTAGCACATAAAGTTTAAACTATTCAATAGAAGGAATGATATGATTAGCTTCTTCAGTGGTTTGTCTTTGAACTTCTATATCATGTTCAATAAATATCATAGCTTTTAATTCAGGCTCATCAAGTGAAAGATTAGTAATTTCTAATATTCTCAATCATCAAGAGACTCAAATCCATCTCGAAAATGAGAGAGCTTTGCTCGCAGCGGCGAAAGTAAATACGATGTTTGTTTTTCAACAGACATGTGTATCGGATACGCGTGTCCTTTTGAAATTAAAGTATTTTAATTGGATACGTCTTTGGCGTATCCGACACGTATCGGTGGAGTATCGGAGGCGTATCCGTGTATCCGTGTATCGGATACAGCACGCCTTCATAAATAGGTGTATCGGTGCAATTTTTAATCACTTGTACACTAACATTTGTCAACCACATATCTTTGCCAATGACAGTGTTTTGTTTCCACTTAGCCTATCATAAGCATCTCCCCATTTAGCACTCCATTCTGATTGCCTTAGCTCTTATCCTCCATCGCAGATCCCATTGTTTGCATCCCAAGAAAACCCTCAACAACTACACGACCAACTACCAATCCTTTTGGGTCATCCCAAACTATTTTACGGTAACTTTTACCACCCTTTTTATGGAAATTTGAGATTGAGGATTTGCTTTATATTTGTCTCTAGTGGAATTGCCGAAAAATCTGTGGACAAATATATTGTCAATGTATTTGCACTTTATATTTCTATAATCAAATATGCATAGTTAAGAACATACTATCTCGAAAGACAGATTATTGTTTCATTATTGATTTTATAATAGAAATGAAATTTATTTTCATAATCAAACTCAACATTAAGAATGCAATATTCATCCCGAAAGATAAAATAATATTCACTTAAGGTTTTGAAAATGAAATTAATAAAGGATAAAACTTTAATCTACATCTAGAGATTTTTCCCATACTCTAGTAAACTAAAACAGGGTTTTTTTTACTAGATTCTAGATTCTTTATAGAGGCAATCCTCTATTGTTAATTACATACCAAGACAAGTCTTGAGAAAACTCTCAATTAAATTGGTGATTAAACTTCTTTAGATTTACAATAACAACAAGAATTAAATCAAGAATTATAATAGGTAATGAGTCAAAATATGAACATTTCATCTTCGAAGTTTGCAGGAAGAAAGGTAGAGAGTTTTTAGGATTTTGGAATACTAGAAACACTCTAGCCTATATTGTAGTTGGGATTTGCCAATTTAGGGTAGGATTAGGGGTGCAAAAGAGTCGAGTCGAGCTTGAGTCAGGAGGCCTTCGAGCTTGACTCGCAAGTCAAACACCGAGCTCGAACTCAACTCGGGTTACATAAATGAGCTCGTCGAGCCGCTCGTCGAATCGCTCGATTTTAATTTCTCGCTTACTCGGTTTCGTCATTTCCTGCCTGATTCTCGGCAAGGGAGCTAGCCAACACCTTGGGGCGCTCATTCACACAGCTCTTAGCTGTCCATTGCTTGTTTTTTCCTATAGATAAAAGAAAGATCTCTTGTGTTTTTTGACAACAAGAGTCTTTGGAATATATTAAAATATTTAATGCCTTTTTTTTGGGGAACTATTCTATGCAGCTTTTTTTAAAATTGGATATGGCCATTTTTTAAAGATTTAAATGTAATAAAAAATAATAATTACTTAATTTTAAAAAATTTAAATTTTTTTCGAGACTGCTCGCGAGCTTACGAGCCGAGCCTCATCAAGCTTGAACTCGAGCTCGAGCTCAACTCGTGAGATCGATAAACTCGGCTCGCGAGCCCATAAACGAGTTGAGCTCGAGCCAGCTCAGCTCACTTACACCCCTAGGTAGGATTAAATATAGATTTAAATTGATGATTTATTAGATAATCGGGAGTGTACTCCTGGAAGGAAGTGTATAAATTATGCAAAAGTGCAATCTGGGCTTATGTCTTCATGGAGTGGACAACCAACTAACCACCTAAAGTGTTTTAAAACCATGAGTTTAGGTCTAATGTATGCAAGTAGGGGTGTCAATTTTTGACATGACCCACAACCCGACCTGGAAAAATTCGGGTTTTGGTTGACCCCGTTTATGAAATTGGTCGGGTCCGGGTTCAGATTTCTGACTCGTATGAAAAACGGGTTGGGTTTGGGTTGACCCGAGAACCCGCGGGTCAACCCGACTAACTCGCAACGGACCAGTCCGCACTACGCATCTACCGGCCTACGCCCTATGGCCTTATAGACCAGCGACCGCCCCAGCCTCCTTCGACCTACCCTACGCCAGTGGTTCACTACCCACATCCTGCCTCTTCCGGCCTACGACATGACCCACCTTTGCCTGTCGACCCACCAGGCTCCACTGTGCCAGGTTGCCTCACCCGGCCGGTAAACCCTACGCGCTCAACCCAATCACCATTCACCTGCGACCTCGCCATTCGCTCACGACGGACGACGCGCTTAGCCCAATCACCAACTCACCATTTGCGCACGACGTGCTCATCTCAGTCACCATTCGCGGGTTTGCGGGTCGGGTTGGGTCAACCCTGCAACCCATTCGGGTCGGGTCCGGTTTAGAAATGAACCATTTAGCTAAACAGGTCGGGTTTGGGTCAACTCGTATATGCCCAGGTCAAGTCGAACTTGACCTGTTGACCCGAATTGACACCCCTATATGCAAGATAGATAGGCTCTTGTTTAGACTGGAATCATGCATTTTTAGTTTAGACTTTAAATCAGAAATTTTGAAGATATATGGGGTTCAAATGTACCTAACTAATGCGATTTAAAATATTTTTGCCCTAAACTCTAACGCATATCTTTTGCCAATGACAACTCTTTGTTTCCACTTAGCCTATCGTAAGCATCTCCTCTTTTAGCACCCCACTCTGATTGTCTTAGCTCTTATCCTTCATCACAAATCCTATTGTTTGCTTCTTAAAAAACCCTCAACAACTACACGACCAACTACCAATCCTTTTTTGCCATCCCAAACTATTTTACAGTAACTTTAACCACCCTTGTTATGGAAATCTGAGATTGAGGATTCATTTTATATTTGTCCTTGGCGGAGTCACCAGAAAAATCCATGGAAAATTATATTGTGCACTGGATTTGCACTTTAAGTTTCTATAATCAAATTTATAGTTAATAACATAATATCTCGAAAGATAGACCGGTGTTTCACTTTTTATTTTATAATAGAAATGAAATTTATTTTCATAATCAAACTCAACATAGAAAATACACCATTTGTCTCGAAAAGAAAATAATATTCAACCATCATTTTGGCAATGAAATTAATCAATGATAAACTTTAATCTACGTCTAGAGATTTTTCTCTACTATAATAAACTAAAGCAAGGTTTATTTTGTTTACTTGGTTCTTGGCTATTTATAGAGATAAGCCTCTATAGTTAAGTACATCATAAGAGAAATCTTAAGAAAACTCTCGATTAAAGTAGTGACTAAACTTTTTTAGATTTACAATAATTACAAACATGAATTATTTCAAGAATTATAACAACAGGGAATGGGTTAAAGTGTGAAGTGTGAATACTTATTTTCGTGGTTTGTAGAAAGAAAGGTAGAGAATGTTTAGGATTTTGGAATACTAGAAACATTGTAACCTATATTATAGTTAGGATTTATCAATTTATAATAGGATTAATTATATATTTAAATTGACGATTTATTAGATAATTGGGAGTGTACTCCTGGAAGGAAGTGAAAGAATTACGCAAAAGTGCAGTCTGGACTTACGTCTTCCTAGAGTGGATTGCTAGCTAACCACCCAAGTCATTTTAAAATCATGAGTTCAGGTAATGTATGCAAGGTAGATAAGCATTTGTTTAGACTGGAATCAATGATTTTTAGTTTAGACTTTAAATCAAGAATTTTGAAGATGTTTGGAGTTTAAATGCAACTAATTAATGCGATTTAAAACTTTTTTCCCAAGACTCTAAATCTTTTAAAATGCTACTAATGCATTCTATATGACTGGCTTTTTAAGAAAAATCTGACAGCATAATGATCCTATGCCAACATAAATAGCATACTCGGCTCCGTTGCTTAAACTGTCGCTCTCTTGTTATAGGCTTGTGTGCATTGGTTTTTTTATTTAGTAGAAAAGTAAATATGCATGCCATGTATGCAAGTATAGGTGTAGGTGTTGGGATATAAAGGTATATGTCTGCAGAAACCTAAGAGCCTACCGTATATGTCCAGGCAAAGACACACACACTGCCAAGAAACCTAAGAAAAATATATAATTTCTAATTGTAAATCATTTACAATCATGAATGCATATATGTAAGTGAATGAAGTAGTATAAAAGAAAGTTTGTGACAATCCTGCTATGAAGTATAAATCAGAGTCTACAACAAAGTAATGGTGGTCAAGTTCCACCGACTACAATCTTGGATTTCTGCCCATATACAATGATGTAAATCTTTATAAATGTAATTGCTTATTTGATTGTCTTCAGGCTCCAGTTATGAACAGTATGGCCTATAAGCTTATTATAACCAAAAGAGTTGTAATATTATAGGTTCTCTTTCCTAATTGTGATGTAAAATTATGTGCCAGTATTATTTTTCTTTAATTTTGGTGAACTGATATTTATGTAAGAATATTATTTTGATTTTTTCTTTAATTGTCATAATTATCACAATGACTTGGATTGTTTTATTATTTTTTCTTTGCAGGGAATCTGATATAACCAAAGAGCGCATTGAAAAACTACTGAAGGCTGGAGCTAATGTTGTTCTCACATCCAAGGGTATTGATGACATGGCACTAAAGGCAAGCTCTTCTCACCCTTCTTTTTATTTTTACATTTTTAATGGGAAAGTCAATTTGCATACGTAAAAATGTTTGTAATGGTTTTATTATTTATTCAGTTTAATTTAATGTTGTACCATTCATTTCAGTAATGCTTGGTGCTTTATCTTCTATTGTAAGGGAAACATAACATTTTGCAAATTTATCTATGATTACAACTTATGGGGTATTCTCCTGATCAGATTGGTTTCTTTAGTTAAAATTTTGCTCATGCCCTTTGACAAAATAATTAAGGTGGCTTTTAGGATGGCAAAAAGTATCTTTGAGTGGACCCCAAGTCACAAGGCCATCCAACAAGGCTTTTTTATTAAGTGGGTTATGTTCACAACTGAGAGACTTTTGTGCAAGAAACTATAGCGGGAAGAGGCATGAGGCAGCTAAGCTTTGAGAGCTTTCTTGAGATAAACATTTCCAAAACATCCATGAAGAAGGTGTAAATTTAGGATAGTAGGATTAATGAAAGATGGGCTTTCGAAAATGGAGAAGAATGAAAAAGACTTACTTTGGAGGGTAAATGGAAGTCATGGGAGATAGAGAGGATGTGAGGATCTTGTTGTTTTTGCAACAAGTGTTGGCTTGTTAGTGACCACATGGAGGGTTGAATGCATTGTGGACTAGAAAAGGGGCGGCGTTGCCTAGGAGAGGTGATGAGAAGACATATTGTTGAATGCCATGTGGGTGGTGGCCACACTTTTTGGTGATGATAGTGTTGACCTTTTGGAAGAGTAAGTGATCCACTTTTGAAAGTCTTTGTTGGAGGTGGTTGGAAAATAGTATTATGATTATAGGAGACATTATTAAATGAATGGTGATGGGCCAATATCGTTTAGGTAGATGATCCATATTATGTAATATTTTGTAATGATTAAGTTCATATTATTTCGTGCTTAGGTTGGGGCTTTTTATATAATGTTGAGGTTATAATCAAAGAGCTGAGGTTGACTTGGACAAAATTTTGTGGAGCATTGGTTTTGAAACCTTAACTGTCATATGTTAATATTCGATAAACTACTAAGGTTTGTGCTGAATTTTGTATCTTTATGCTTTTGTTTTAGTCTGGCGTTTGAATCTAGGTTGTCTGTTGGGACCAATTTTTGTCTATTCTTTCTATCGTTAGATTTTTCATTTATAGCACTCATTTTATAAAATATTCCACATAATATTCTGTACACATTCATTTTGTGTAGTTCAAGTTAGATTGTTGATTGGATGAATGCATCAGGTCTGTTGTGTGATAGAAAAGTATCCCTCAAACTTAAGAGAAAACTTTGTAAGATGGTGGTGAGACTTGCAATGCTTTATGGTCAGAGATGAGGATGCTGTTAATTTTTGTTTGATTAAAAAATATATATTTTGAAAAATGTTTAATTTTCTTTGGGAAAGTTAAAAAGTTGAATTTTAGTTTTGAAATCGAACACGACATTAAGAACGATATATCGTCTCAAAAGAAGAGAATATCATTCACTAATTGGTTCAGATTACAAAACTTTAACTTTATCCTTATTATCATAGTCAAACTCAAGAAAGAATCACATTTGACCCCGAAGGATCAAAATGGAATTTAATCGAGTATTTGACTATGCTAATATGAATTAAAGAACATTAATTTCTTAAACAAAATCACGATAATAATTGATATACCTCTCCGAAGAAAGAAAATATCAATCATTATCGATCGATTGAAAATGACGATAATGATCATTGTATTTAATTTTCTCAAAGAGAATTAATTAAATGTTTTGAAAAATTGATTTTGAAAACCAGGTCTGGGTTTCTAAATCTCCTACGAGCGCAAGCCCTCGTAGTTAATTACATCATAGGAAACCAGAGTTTCCTACGAATGCTCTCGATTAAAATAGTGGTATAAAATTGTATTTAAGATTTCAAAGTTCGATATCAAAGGAGGTAAGGATTTGAAGTTTCAAGTAGGATTGGATCAAAGTTGAACACTTATTTCTGGAATCAAAGGAAGAAGGGTAGGGGTGTTCTGAGATTCTGAATTACTTCAGAAACTCCCCAGTTTATCATAAATGTTTGGCTTGAATTTGATTGAAAGATATTTTAGTTTGAATGGCCAATTTTATTTGAATTTTGGGATTCAATTCCCAGAGGTTGAGGTCTTATAGCCCGAGCCTGCCTCTGAACCTAAATCTAAATTGGGCACTGAAAGTAACCCGAACCTAGCTAATGTAATGCAAATCTGGACTTAACTCGGCCGGGATTAGGGAGCCAGCTAAACCACCTAGGCGCTTTAAAATTATGAGTCCGGTCTTTTAATGTTGAGTGGTAGGGACGTTATTTAAGAAAAATTTTTGAGAATAGGGTCGACATCTAGAGCATATCCTAATTGGCCCTTTGACTTATATTGAGTATTTAATGTTTAAGCTAAAAATGCAATTTAAAGATTTGGAGATTTTTAAATTTCTTACTAATGCAATGCATGATAATTGACTCGATTAAATGCTTGAATTTGAATGAAGGATTTTGAAATGAGAACTGCCGGCAGTCCCAGACTTACTTCTTAAAACGTTAGAGTTTCTATGTGAGCTTAAATGTTTTAATTTGATTTAAGTAGAAAAATTTTAATGAGTCCTTAAGAGCCTACGATCGAGTTCTAGGCTAAATCAAAATCGACATGCAAGAATCGCCAAAAAACTACAAAAAGCAGGCAATCCTATATCGCAATCAACATCAAACATTAATCAAATCAATTAAATTAATATTCAAACTGAAAGTCCATAGGCAAGTGCCTTTAATATTATATCCAAGAATTGCAGAAAAGTAAAGTGGCCGGGCACCACTAATAATAACCCGGATTCTAATTCCTAAAAGACAAGTGACTTTGAGAATTGGGACTCTTCTCGACTTCCACTTCTTTGTCTTCTCACGAGCTTCTCAATTTGTCGGTTCCGGATATCCAAATGAAAAGAAACTCCCCCTTTTGCAATTTGTTAAAGTTTAAAATTCTGGTTGATTGAAAGACTTAAGAGAAGATTTAAATTTGAGTTAAGTATTAATGATTTGAAATTGATTTTAAGGTTAATTATTGATTTTAAGTTTACTAGGAGTTTTAAAGTGATTTTTGAGCTTTATGAATTTTCTAGATTATTTTAATAATTTAATTAAAGAGTCAAAAGTTGACTTTTTAATTAAGAATGTTTTGTGAGAAATTAATATTTTATTAAAATACTAGACCTTAATACGATCAGTTAGATTGTAAGTACGCTGAAATTGAATTTTTCTGAATTTTATTACGAAGGTTTGAACTGATTTTGACTTAAGTTGACTGTTTTGTTGACTTTTCAAATTTAATGATTTTTTGAAATTTTGATATTTTTAATAAATATCCTCCAAGACTTTGTTTGGTGAAGAGAGGAATCTAGAGAGAGAATCAGATTATTCAAAAATAACTTCAAATCTAGCCAGAACCAGCTCCTGAGGTCTTCTACAAAGTTGAAGAGGATCTTACCAGCTTTCCAACAAGCCCAAGAAAATGAAAATCCGACGGTTGGATTGTAAGTTATGTCCATTTGAAGTTTAAATTTTGATTTAAAACTGTAGCAAATCTATAATGCATGGAGCCTACAAACTCCAGGCATTGTTAGATCATGTTGCCCTCTAGCTACAGTTTAAATTTCGTACAATTTCGTTGAGTATTTTGAAAGTTATGGGCATTTAAAAATTTTTACTCTAGTTCATCCAAAGCTGTCCGATCGCGAGCTTAAACGACCATGTGGTTAAGTGGCGGGCCCCAGCCCGCCACGTGGTGCATTCCTATTGAGCGCCCTCGATCCGGCGCCAATGATTGGCGCCAACGGTCAATTTGACCCAAAAAAAATTTAAAAAAAAGTCCAGATCTTCCAAAATTCATAGAAAATCGAACTTTTCACCAAATTGGACGTTCTTGGGCGCGTTGGAAAGAGAATTTAATTTAGTATTTATTAAAATTAAAATTAAGTTGATTTGGCCTATGTATTTTGAGATATTTACATTTGTTTGAATTATATTTTTTGCAATTTTCTCACAATCCAGTGGTCAACTGGAGTCCAAATTTTGGTGGAACATTATTGTGTATCTTAGACATGTTCACTGATTTTTCCAGGGTCAGATACCCATTGAATTTTTGATGTGAATTTTCAAGGTAAATGGGTCCATTTTAGACTCTAAATTTTGAAAATTCATAACTCCTTAAATTCTCAATTTTTTGCTGTGAAATTTCTGTGGTGTGAATGCATATATATCAGGGTTAGACACACCAAGTTTCAAGCCAATTGTAACAGTAGAGACACCTAGGTAAAATATTTAAGAAAATGTCTAGAAAACTTAGAAAATTCTTACGGCATTGTACACACATCCAATAGGGGTGAAACTTGAACACAGTAAATATTGTGACATTTTAAACCTACTGTTCAAATTTCACTTAATTTGGAGATCATTAGGTCAGAAAATTAAACAAGTCAAAGTTATCCCTTAATTAAGCTTTAAACATCCAAAATTATAATAAATCAAGTTTTAAATCCAAAAAATACAAACAACCGCTCAAACTGATCAGAATTGAACCCTTAATCAATGAAAAATAAAATCAAGTTGTTATGACATCAAATCTGGATTTAATTTAATTTTAAGTGAAATTGAATATTTAATTAATTTAATCAATTCAAAATAGATAAAAATTCCAAAAAAAATTTCAAACGCTTGGGAATCACTCCTTAGGTCATTCCTGACTTATGGAGTTGATTTCAAGGAGTTGGGAGTTCATTTGAACAAAATCATAAAAAGCTTCAATTTAAATAGTTCAAAAATTCAATAATAAATCAAACTTCAAAATTTCATAATTAAATGTAGAAAAATTCAAATTGACCAAACTCACTTGCATTCAACTCATAACAATGTCTAATATTTATTAAAAATATCAAAATTCCAGAAAATCATTAAATTTGAAAAGTTAACTTTTTTGTCGACGTATGTCAAAATCAGTTCAAAATTTCAAACCTTCGTAATAAAAGCCAGAAAAATCTAATTTTAGCGTACTTACAGTCTAACTGATCGTATTAAGGTCTGATATTTTAATAAAATATTAATTTCCCAGAAAACATTCTTAATCAAAAAGTTAACTTTTGACCCCTTAAAATAATCCAGAAAATTCACTTTAAAACTCCTATTAATCTTAAAATCAATAATCCACCTTAAAATCAATTTCAAATCATTAATATTTAAATTCAAATTTAAATCTTCCCTTAAGCCTTTCAACCAACCAAAACTTCAAACAACTTTAACAAATTGCCCTTCATAAGACATATCCAAACCACACGGCCTACCTCACACACTTTAGATGATTTGCTATGACAACCAATTCTAGTTTTAGGATAGGCCGGTGTTTACTTTTCCGTTGTGTGTCGGGTTTTCGAACTTTCACTGCATGCTGGTTGTTAGCTTAGAATTTATTGACTGTTTGTTTATTTTTTTACTGCACTCTGTTGAGCATTTAAATTACAAATATATCAACTGCTTGGGATTTATATATAACTGCTGATTATTAGGATAACCCTGCAGGATCAAGTCTAGATTTTTCAATTTTGATTAATGTAATTTGATATAATTTGAGTTGTATTTAAAGTGATTTGAGTTGGGATGTTTAGATCAAACTGAATTCCAAAGAGGAGAAAACATCCCTAAAGGGGAGAGTCTTCGTCCATTTGGAAGATCAAGTTTGGATGCTCTTCAAATATCCAAAGAAGAAAGATAACACCTCGTTCAAGGGGGAGTTTCTTTTCATTTGGATATCCGAAACCGACGAATCGAGAAGCTCGTGAGAAGACAAAGAAGTGGAAGTCGAGAAGAGTCTCAATTCTCAAAGTCACTTGTCTTGTAGGAATTAGAATCCAAGTTATTGTTAGTGGTGCCCGGTCACTTTACTTTTTTGCAATTTTGAGATGTAATATTAAAGACACTTGCCTATGGACTTTCAGTTTGAATATTAATTTAATTGATTTGATTAATGTTTGATGTTGTTTTCGATATAGGATTGCATGCTTTTTGTAGTTTTTTGGCGATTCTTGCATGTCGATTTTGATTTAGCCTGGAACCTGATCGTAGGCTCTTAAGGACTCATTAAAATTTTTCTACTTAAATCAAATTAAAACATTTAAGCTATAAGACCTCAACCTCCGGGAATTGAATCTCAAACTTCTAATAAAATTTGACATTCAAACTTAAATATCTTTAAATCAAATTCAAGCCAAACAGTTAGGATAGACTGGGGTGTTTCTAAAGTAATTCAGAATTTCTGAACACCCCTACCCTTCTTCCTTTGATTCCAGAAATAAGTGTTCAACCTTGATCCAATCCCCCTTGATACTTCAAATCCTTACCTCCTTTGATATTAAACTTTGAAATCTTAAATAAAATTTTATACTGCTATTTTAATCGAGAGCATTTGTAGGAAACTCCGGTTTCCTATGATGTAATTAACTACGAGGGCTTGCGCTCGTAGGAGATTTAGAAATCCAGACCTAGTTTTCAAAATCAATTTTTCAAAACCTTTAATTAATTCTCTTTGGAAAAGTTATATACAATGATCATTATCGTCATTTTCAATCGATCGATAATGATTGATATTTTCTTTCTTCGGTGAGGTATATCAATTATTATCGTGATTTTGATTAAGAAATTAATGATCTTTAATCCATATTATCAGTCAAACACTCGATTAAATTCCATTTAATCTTCGGGTCAAATGTGATTCTTCTTGAGTTTGACTAGATAATAAGGATAAAGTTTAAGTTTTGTAATCTGAACCAATTAGTGAATAATATTCTCTTCTTTTTAGACGATATATCGTTCTTAATGTTGTGTTCGATTCCAAAACTAAAATTCAACTTTTTAATTTTCCCAAAGAAAATTAAATATTTTTCAAAATATATATTTTTTAATCAAACAGATGCTCAAGTGGATGAGTGACTTAGAGACATAATGCGAAATGAGTATATATGTGAAAAGATTGGAGTTGCTCCGGTGACATATAGATTAGAGAGAGATGCCTTAGATGGTTTGACACATAATACATCGGCCTTTTGATGGCCCCCTTAGGAGAGTAGATTTATTAAGGTAGAAACATAACTAAAAGTCTTGGTTAAAATAACATTTTTCATTGAATTTAAACGAGTATTTGACTCTTAATCGACACAATGGAGAATAAAGGATTCTTGTAGCTGACCCCTTGTGGTGGATAAAGGTTTGCTTTTGTTGTTGTTTTGCATATGTATATATTCATGCGACTTTGACTGTTATCTCAAATATATGATGTTTGAACTAATCCTCTATTGCTAACTTGTTTTTTTTTTTCTGGTGACATGGATAATATACCCTTTTTTTATCTCTAAGCTGCAACATTGAATTATCAGGACTTTCTAACAGAAATATCAGAGTCTCTATGATGTTAACACAAATCAAATATCATTTATGCGCATGATCAAAATGCATTAATAAAGATGGGCAAAACAAAGAAGTGGCAGTAAACAGAACCCTTATATTGGTATTATATAGATTTGAGGTGCCACAAATTGATATAGCATGGCGTGAGCACACACATTGAATGCGAGAAACTGAGATGTGTTGTGTTGAGATCAGCACTTACCATAGAAGATTTAGTTACATGGGAGTTATTAGTCAGCATTTATTTTATGCCTGGTTTTTTAATAAAAATAGCATCCTTTCAAAATTCCTAAATTGGTCGAAGTTCGCAAGGACTATATGTGAACCAAATGCGCAGAGCTCATTAAGGAATTTAAGAACAAGTTCGCAATGTAATTCCCTAAATAGCTTATTGTAATAACAAGGCAATTCATAAAAAACTTAGTTTTCCATTTGCTGGCGAAGGAGCACATGTAGATTAACCAAACCTAGTAGTAAGCAAAAATAGTAGTAATACTAAGAGCTATTAACCACAATCCAGAATTTAATAATGAGAGCTTCACTTTGGAGCCCATACGCTCAAATAGTAGGCTTTAGCGGCAGAAGAATCTCCACATTAGCTTATTGTAATAACAAGGCAATTCAATAAAGAATCTTAGTTTTCCATTTGCTTGGGCGAAGGAGCACATGTAGATTAACCAAACCTAGTAGATAAGCAAAAATTAGTAGTAATACTAAGAGCTATTAACCAACAATCCAGAATTTAATAAGAGAGCTTTCACTTTTGGAGCCCATACGCTCAATAGTATAGTCTTTAGCGGACAGAAGAATCTCCACATTAGAATCGATGTCACTTCGAGGAATAAAGGAACCTAAGACGCGTTCTTGGAAAGATGTCGGAGTGTGGAGAAGATGGTCCCACTGATAATCCAACGTCCCTTTGATCTTTGCTCGTCGATCACATCAACTCGCTAATGGATGAACGGTCATGTAGTCTTCAACGGTGTCGTCGAAATCAAAGCCCACGCCAAAGAATGGCGATTGGGGGATGTCGACTTGATCTCGATCATCATACATAAATCCAAAGTTACATTCAGTTCAGCCATGCATCCTTGTCGGAGATGAAGGAGGCAACCGTTGGAAACAGAGGGAAGAGGAGGTGGATGTGCGGCTAGGTGGGAGTTTAGCCCGTGAGCTAGGAGGAGGGGGAAATTTAGGAAAACGAAATTAAATCAGCTCCAAGTAGTTTTGGAGGGAGAATAATTGAAATTTCAAATAATTCTTAATGTTAGAGCGTTAATTGAGGAGTAATTGGGCTGATTTTGGAGCTTTTTAATTTAATTTGGGAGAGAGAAAAACCCATTTAAAGGCCAGCCACATGGAAGGGGAGAGCACAATTTTCTCATAAGAGAGTGGGGACCACAACTTTAATCACGGATTTAATTAAAATTTGAATTGATTCTCATAAGTAACTCCCAAATTCAAATGAAAATAAGAGGGAATTGAATTCGAATTTCAAAACGGTGGTAACTCCTCTTAATTAAATTTCAAATTTATATGGCTTAATTAGGAAAGTCTATTAAGAGAGGTAAATTCAAAATACAAAGGGAAGAGCTAGAGGGCCGGCGGTCAAGGGGGGTCAGGTGGTGGCCGCGGCATGCTGGCTGGCGGGTGAGGTTTGCAGGACGCGCTGGGCAGGGCTGCAAGGGAGGGCGGCGGGCAATGGTGAGTGAAGGGAGGAGGAATTTCTAGGGATATCGAATGGATGGCTCTAAATCCACACACATCGTCAATTATCCTCAATCCAAGATCTCCAACGAAAACAGCTGCTGCGAAAATTAAGAACTCTACCGAATACAAAAATAGTTTTGGCGAAAATCTAGAACTCACCAAAGAGCATCTATCTTCTCCTAACGAACTCACTAAGATATCGAGAGGGGTTGAACTCACAAAGAGAACATAAAGAGAGCAAATTTTCATTCATCAAAATCTCCCTCTACGAAGATAACAAGAGCTTAAGTTACAAGAGCCATATATATAGGCTCCACAGGACAACAAGTACAAAATTTCTAAAAGGCCCCGTGGGCTACAAAAAGCAAACATAATACCCCTAAGGGAAAAAGAAAAAAACTCAAAATAAATGCACTAAGTACATAAACAAAACCCAAATAACAAAATAATCATCAGTAGTAAAGAGGCTCTACCATCATGGCCGTTCAATCTCCGTGACGTCTTTGATAAACGCGCGATAATTTCCCTGGCGATGTCCCCATCGAACTGTTGGTATATAGATATATATATAATATATATATATTATATAGTATATATAGTAAATATATATATAATATATAATTTTATATATGAGGTGGAGGAGCTTTGGAAGGCAGCGTGGGAAGATCCTTGGAAAAGGCTTAGTGATGGGTGAAAGAGTTGAGGAGATGGCAACAATAAGTGGGAAGACCAACAATGGGATGTAGTGGTGACGATTTGAAGGAGAATTGCAATAGATAATAGAAAAGGTCAATGAGAAGTGCAATAAGAGAAGTGATGTAAGTGACAAAATTGAAGATAATGGTGATTAGTGTGGACAAATTGAAGATACAGGATATAAGCTGAAAGTCGTTTCGTTGAGTTTTTTTTTGTTATATTTTTTTTGTTTTTTTTTTTTTTTTTTTTTTTTTTTTTTTCCTTGTTTTTTTTTTTTTTAGTTTTTTTTCTTTTTTTTTGTAAGGGATTAACCATAACATAGCTCAACAAACAAGAGGGGGGGGGGGGGGGTTGAATTGGTATTTTAAAAACTCTTTTTCACAAAAAATAAAATTAGCAGTAAACCAAATCACACCACAAGAAATAATAGCGGAAAAAAAAAGTGCGAACAAGAAAAAGAACACAGAAATATTATAACTAGGTCGGTCGACTCGACTACGCCACTCCGTTGGAGCACCCTCCAAGTATTGCACTACAAAAACATACTCTCCATTACCCCCAACCTAGGTGAGAATGCCCTCACAAGAACCGCTCCTTTTTGCCACCCCGCAAGGCAGAGAACAACCACCTCTGATTGCTTCCTCCTGGAGAGATGGCAGAGAACGCACAGACCAAAGCAAACTCCTTAACCTCTACCGTAGCCCTGGGTATCCACGGGAAGAAACTCATAGACGAATGACACAGGACAGGGCGTCCTTGAGAGGCGACGCGCGCTTGTAAGCGGTGCGCCCCCTGGGCACCAGACACCTACTCCTCTCGTCTCTCAGGTTCTCGTAGGGTCAGACGCATGAAAAGTCTTTAAACGTTAAATGGCTTAATAGACAGAGTTAGGTGGCAAGAGTGGACTTCGACGTCGGAGGTCGGATCGGACTCCGGCGCTGGTCCGAATATGTTACCTAACACATGAGATTCGGGCCAAGTCGTGCCTGGATAGCTGTCTGGCGTCTGATTTGGCGACGGACAGCGCACCGGAGATGCGTCACGAGGTCCGTTGGCCGAGTTAGTAGATCATACGAGTACGGGCATTGACCGAGCATCCGCTAGGACTGACTTCTCTAAGAGACGATTGAAATTTGGTGAATGTCACGATCTCATGCATAGAGTCGCGGGCGACATGAGCAAATCAGAAGGCAAATGGTGCTGAGGATCCCCCTGTTTTTGTGAGCTGGCCGACTTGTATCGTCCTGGTAACTTAAGTTACATGGTGGCGAAGCAAAACAGAAGAAGCGGGGGGGGGGGGGGGGGGGGGAGAACCTGGGGATCATCCATGGCGACTTGATCCTTGCTGATCTTTGCAGGCACGATATGATTTAACATTTCGTCCGACATCCAATCGTCCTGCGATATACAAATCCCTACAGACGCCATATGCATCTCCTGATACTATCAATTTAACGATAATTGATAATTTCTCGTCAGTCCCGACCGTCCCGTCGCTGCCATCATTAAACAAGATCCCTGGCATCGCCTGTTGATCGAAATCGTCAAGTTATAAGTTTATATCCGACTGTCGTAGAATATCATCATTACTAATTCGCTTTTCTATCATTAGGATCTTGTATTCTCGGCCGATCCCTGATCCCTGGTATTAAAACATAACTTATTGTCTATGCGCACTTTTTATTTGAGCGTATCGTCCTGACCGATACACTATCGTCCAGCGATATGATAATGACGGTGTTGCCTAATTAAGAATACCTTTTTAGACTTTCTGTTTAAGCTGATCGACCAGGACAATATGATATCGGCCTGGCCGATTGGCAAAACATGAAATTCTAAGTCTCTCAAGTGGTGTGTGTGTAGGTTACATAAGCATCAGTCTCTTATGACCATTACCAGTAGACTCAAGAGATGAAAAACAAAAGTAACAGACTGACTCAACCAACTATATATCTACGCAAAATCCTGAACTTGGTTCTTCCTTGATACGTCCCGATCTTCCGTCCTGAAAAGTACAGAAGCAACAATATATCCCAAGAGAAATAGTTTTGTCATCCATCAAAACATAAGCCATGAAAAATAGATTGGGCAACAATGAGCGACAAAGGACCTGTGACAATGAAAGTAGTTCTTAGCTGAGAAATAACTGATGAGGTTGATGGTGAGAACACCGATGAAGGTGTTCAGTGTATTGTGGTGGTGTCTGTGTCCATCCTGCCCGAGAAGCCGATGGAGTTATTAAGCTGTTGCATCTGACCTGTTTTAAGTCTAGTCACCAGGAATGAGTGCATTAACCATTATCCTTTTACGATAAAGCCTCTTAAACCACATTTATCTCGTGCAAGCGGATCAACAAACTATGGCACATTTTAAAAAACCTTAGTCGTATGGATTTAAAATCCCTTTAAACCTGTTAGGGCAGAAGAATTTCTGGGGAATAGAACTTCTCACTCTTATCTTATATTATGGTTCCATCTATTCTTATATATAATATATAAATATTATATGAATATATATATATATAGAATATATATAATAGATATATATAATATATATTATTATATATATTTATATAATTGTACAAAAATGATCCTGTACAATACCTGCTTGATTTGTATTATTTGTTATTAGTTATAGCTTCGTTTTAAATTTTCCGTGAATGTTATATTTTTTTTTTTTGAAGTTATATGCATGCTGATAATATCAATTTATTGATACAGTTTTTGACGAATATTTTTTTTTTAATGTGATTCCATATTTTGTGGAGGGCGGGCTATTGCTGTTTAGACGTGTTCGGAAAGAGCATCTTTCGCCATATCTGCTATAGCCACTGGGGCAACTGTGGTATTTCTTCTGTCCTACAAAATGATTGGTTAAATAATCCTGTAGTATTTTTTAATGTGTTAGTACAATACTAGCAAGTTGGCGTGCCATTGTTGAACTAATACTGCAGTATGATGTTGATCTCGATTAAACTGAATATGCAATGAATTTTCTAGCTTGATATTCTGTTTCCCCCCCCTTTCTTATTTCAGTTCTAGATTGTTGAAATTAATAAACACTGGAAATTTATTTGTCACTGAAAATAATTTGATGTGTTTATTAATGTGGCAGTTGGTATCTTATTAATTGAAGCATGGTGGATATCTTTGAGTTGTGTGGCTCTTCAGAGACTTTATACTAAATATGATCCTGCTTGGCTATATAGGCTGGTAAAGAGGAAAGACATAGTCATCTCAATGTTAGTTTTGTTTAGCACTTAGGCTACTGATTACTCTTTCATTTTTCCCTCATGTTATAAATGACCTTACTAAAATTTCGGGACTTCATATCATAAACTTCCTACTCTATTGTTTTTTTTTATTTTTGTGCTTGTTATTTTTTGGGACCCATGGTCCATTATGTAGCCTGTCCACCCTTAATAGGGATTATTAAGTTCCTGGATTTGAACCTGCAGTTACCACCATTTGCTGACATGGAGAAGGAGAGGAAACATTTGATTCATCATTCTTGGTCAAGCAGACGAAGCCATGAGGAACGTATCTGATGATGATGTAAATTTTGGGTCCAAAGGCACAAAAAATACATATGCAGTGAGTATATTTGTCTATAATCATTGTTTGCTTAAAGATTTTCACCCTTTTTAGAGGTGGTATCTTTTGTTTTAATATTAATATTTAGTTAATACTCAGGTTTCATTGATGCCTTAGAGGATGCAAATGACTTCATCTTGATGGAGATGGATCGCTCCTTGCATGATGCATTATCCATGTGAAGAGAACCTCGAATCTAAGTTTGGAAATAACTGCACTGAATCTCAATTCCTTGTCCAGCTAAAATTAAAATCTTTTATGATAAAATTTTTCTCCTTCTCTTCCATAGAAGAGACTCTGCCTTCTCTTACCTGAAATCCTTAAAGTCTCAATATTTTAGCATCTTTGACAACGTAGAATAGGTATGTGTTCTGAAGAGTGCACTCCATGTAAACTACACATAATGAATTTTATATGGTTAAAAGATGAAAATTGTCCCTCATCTTTATGAAAGATAAATTGATCCTTTTTTAATTTTAAGATAATTAATAGAACCCATGTTATTTTTTTCATAAATAAGTACAAAGCTTGAGTTGTTGTTGGACTTAGTCAAGGACATTTTGGTCATTTTCTCGGAGTTTTATAGGATATAGAACTTTCTTGATGCGCATAAAATGTTTCTCCTTTACCTCATTTTGGACATCAGTAGTTTTGTTTGAGTCTTCTTCTCACTTTTTTTCTATAGTATTTTGGATTTTAGCCGATGCTCACGTAGTGGGGGATCAAAAGCATTATATTATTGTTGTTGTATTTATTAATTAATCCTGGAATTGTTTATTCTCGGTGCACCCGATATCCAAGGACCTTACCCCTACCCTACCCTCCAAGTTGACTATTTATAATGGGTGCGTAACTAACAGGTTTGTTGCTGGTGGGGTTAGCTGTGGAGGCTGCTTTATTCTGTGTACTTGGAGAATCTTGCCACAACAACTGTTGGTTCTAGAGAGCAGCGGCTTACAGAGTTGCTGTCTCTATCTATTATACCCAAGGTGCTTTGTTAGGTGTACGTTTTAGTGATTATATATAGTTATATATATAATATGAGTATATTAATATATATAGTTTCTCTTTATGCTAGTTGATTTCTCTTTGATCATTGATTGCCTATTGTTTTTTCAGTACTTTCAGTGAAGCTGCAAAAGATGCAACAGATTTGTTGGCAAAAACTTCGTGCTTATCACAATGCTGCTCAAACTAAAGCTGATTAAGCAACGAACTCTGCCAGGAATCACTAAACTACTTTCACTAGTTCAGTGAATATTAAATATTTCCTACTTGTTTTACACCATTTTTCTTTTCACATAAAGAGAAACTATTTGAATTTACCGTGGCAATAACTAGTTCAATATAAAAATGGGCCCAAAAATTGATAGTAAATCATAAATGGCTATTGCTATGTTATTTATTATTTGCATTACCTGTAAAACTTTATTGCCACGTCAACAATACCGTAGCGCGTTTCTGGAGCATAACCGAGCACATGAGGTGACTGGCGCATTCTGTTGGTCTCCGGCGGTCTACGGACCGATACGGCGTCGGCGTCTCGCACACAAATAATTAACCCTATTCAGATGACTGCAATTAATAAGTATGGGGATTGCACTGGGACCTTGTGAAGGGCTATCTTTAGGCTTTGATACTGCTTCTATAGCTAATCTTGAAATTACGATCAATTTGATGAGCAGTGTAGCGTCGTGCTCCCCGTTTGATCGGGAAATTCAACATTTTTATCAAACTATCTACTTAAATATAGATATTGCATGAATTGGCCGCCATAGTGAAGCGAAAAAATAAAAAAAAGATACGTTACCTCTAGTACAGAATATGGAGAAAAACGAGTTGGGGGGGGGGGAGACGGTCCGGATTAAGGTGTTACACTAGGGATGGGCCAAGCATAGGGTTTTTTTATACAACTACAACAACAACAACATCAAGCCTTTAGTCCCACACGTGGGTCGGCTACATGAATCTTTATTCTCCATTGTGTCCATTATAATTAAAATTCTCGTTAAATCTAATAAAGAAAGGTCATGTCCTAATGATGATGGATGATGGACACATTACCCTTCAGGTAGTTTTGCATTATAGCAATATTTTTAATCGAAAGGCTCATGCGTTTATGGCTTGAAAAGGTCGCAATATATACTATACCGTGAGTCCATGAACATTTCATGCTCAAATAAATTTAAGACCCATGGAAAATTATGTTCTTTAGTATTTAATGAAGGTCCTGTTGAAATGGGATTTGTTTTGCTTATTGATTGACCTTACAAACCAACATTTCTCTCTCCGAGTTTTGCAGCATGGAGTTGGACCTTTCGAAGGCGATGGTATCCGCAATTAATCTTGAGCAGTTGA
Organism: Dendrobium nobile; assembly: GCA_022539455.1. NCBI lineage: Eukaryota > Viridiplantae > Streptophyta > Magnoliopsida > Asparagales > Orchidaceae > Dendrobium > Dendrobium nobile. The sequence continues at coordinate 72,576,038 of CM039736.1, forward strand.
TAATTGATCCGTCGATGAGCAAAGTGAAGATATACAGGTATATAGCTTTTAAAAATATTCTTGACCCTGCTTCATTATATTTTTAATAAACTCTTATCCTTCGTTGGCTTATGTGCAATGGTGGGGGAGTAGTTGCCTTCATTGTGAACTATGAATGTCATAAAGTATGAGTTAGTGGAAAATAACCCCTATGCTTGCAGCATGTATGGTTAAAAAAAAGGGCTGTGTGGATCTTAATGCAGTAAGGCAAGTACATAGTCTTGATTGTAGCGTTATCACCTCCAAATATCTCTAACATTGAGAGACTTCTAAATTATAGATTTAAACTACTTATGTCTGAACTATTTGAATACATGTTGTTGAACATGGTTATTCCGATTTTGCTAGCAAAGAGCCTAAAATAAGATCACCAGAACTATTTGGATGTGGCCAGGTTTAGTCCCATAGTAATCCTCTCGTCGTCTTTGTAAAATTGATTTCCAGAGGTCCCTTAGGGTTATTGAATTGATATTACTAATTTGTGGTTGGCCCAGGAGACTAAGGTTTCGTTTAGACATTTTTCTTATGCGTTCTTAAAACTAGGTATTTCTAATGCAGAAAAGATTAAGCAGCTTGCTAGTTGCAAAACAATTTAATTTTTACAGCTGTTTGCACTAGAAAGGCACGCTTTAAGAAAGCGAAGAAAAGCCTCCTAAACGAAGTCTAAGCTCTGCGTTTTAGACAAACTCATCTTGCTGCTTCATAAAGCAGTTTTTTAGCATGAAATTTTATTTTTAAATTAAAAAGCTGTTTTTAAAGAAGACAATAAAAGAATCTGTCCCAAACAAAATCTAAATTACGATCACCTTTGTATCCCAATTCCCATCAATTGTCATGATTCTTTCAGACTAATTTGTATGGTAGAAGGCAAAATTAGATAAAATGTAATACCTCAGAAACTAAATTGGCCACATACAAATACTTGATACCATTTTAGGCTTTTTATCTAATTTCCTTCTAAAATTAACCACCACATGTAGCCTGTATCGTAAACTGTCGTTGCACCTCTCTTTTCTGGTGCCATTGCTACTGGGCAGCCATAACAATCTGAGGATCGACGATATGAATAAAGCTATTTAAAGATGACCAGAGGGGGCAGACTAATCAGGATTGGAGTACACTGAGGTAATTGAACTGAATTAACAATTTTTTGTGCCCAGACTAATTCATATAGTCCAGTGTTATTGATTATGTTTTGTGGCATTCTGTTATTCTCAAAACATTCTGGCTGTATTAATGATGTGGCTCGGTGTTGTTCCTGTAAGAAATTAGTAGTCGTCATATTAGACGAGACATTCCTTTCGCTTAAACTGGTAGATATATTGAAATTAGCTTGGTTCCATATAATTCGATGGCTTGTGTCTTGAATTGCTTCCATTTTGAATTGAATTGGCTTGAAGCAGCTCGTTTTTGAGCTAGCTCCTACTTGAAATTGAGCTGGCTAGTAAGTGAAGAACGAAAATTCGATCATATTATAATAGTCAACCGTTGGGTTGAAATCTTGTGAAGAATGAAAATTTGATCATGTTTGGTGGGTTGGGCGAAGT